>CM076932.1:6498550-6966050 GCA_039566165.1 Maruca vitrata
TTTTATACGCATGCCCGGCCGTTCCGCCAGTGCATAGTGCATTAGAAAAACGTTGAGCTGTCACGGCCGGCCCTATAACCCTTTACGATAACACTTATGCTTTATTCATTGAAACACACATTATCTTTGTCTCGAAATACTTTATCAATCAAATAACGAGACTAAAGGACATCGTTAACACAAAATGTAGGTGGAGTAAAACGTTTTAGACAATCTTTTTATTTAGCTTTAATTTTGTAACGTTTGCTTGATAAGTAGGTAAATAGTAGAAGATGAATAACTAAATTGTAATTTATCCGCATACAAGCCATGGATTCAAAATTCTGTACTGTAATATAAAACTTCTTTCCTTAAGATTCGGTCAGGAAAGAAACATATTTTCTTTTCAAAAAATATTTTCTCCAACATCTCACTAATTGTGACAATTGCAATTATGAGAATAAACATAAGAAAACAATTGGTCTTGCACGGATTATTGACTCTGAAAAAACTGTAAAGAATTAAACAGCCACCTTATGACCTAACCAAACCACTATTAGTAAATAGCATACCTATTTGACAGTAGGGTGATGATAGGTATACTTATCCAAACAAATAATGGTTTAGAGAACAGCTTGATGAAGGTTTTCGTCTACTATTTTACTTTTACTGACTGGTACTTAGATTAAGTCTTTGGTAAATTATCTCCGTAAAGGACAATGGGCAAAAATGTATGGAGCTTGGTCTATTTTTGAAATTGAGTGGCAGTCTCCGGAATCAGTATATCTTGCGAGGCACTATTAAACAACATTATTTAAAAAAAAATCGTGAGCATATACCGGTTAGTTTAGGAGATATCGAATATTGTTGTCTTTGTATATTTCGATGATTCAATGCAAAAATTGTTTTATTTTTTATTATATTCCTATTGTTAAGTGTATATTATAACTATTAAAAAGTCTAATATTTTTAAAGGTTTACAAGAAAATAAAAAACTGACCACATTTTTAAGATTTTATTATGATAAATACAATCACATACAAAAGGTACAATATAAAAACGTCCAAAGAAGTTTTGTCGACCGGTTGCTGTTACCACCATACAGTTCCGTAAAACCCGCCAAGTGACTCTGGCCTCTCTCGGTCAGGTCGCGTTCCGGGATCAGCACTGTACGAACCGGAGCCAGGGGGGACCATTGTTGCGGCAAGCGCCGGGCCAGTGGAGTCTTAGCGGCGGTATTGTGCGGGCGGAGCGGGTCAGGCCACCGGCCAGGGAGACCCGTAGAAACGGGGGCCCTTCCGTCAGGCGGACTGGCCAACCCGCACAGCTCAAAGAAATGCAAGACTCCACGCCTTGTCTCGTTGATGCCGCAGCAATAGTCTCCTCTTTAAGCGGGCTTTCAGGGTGAGTGCGACAGGCTATTGTGCCTGTCGACCTCATATTTGGATCTCACTACCGCTTATCATCAGGTGGAGTGAGGATATCTTGTTAGTTTAATATAAAAAAAAAATGTTTTTTTTATAAAAAACTTACTCGTCTATAATAATAGTGTCTAAAAACGCAGCAGGTAATCGAATTTCATCTTGGTATCGTGCCGTGGCTGGGTGATTCCGTCAGACGAGTTTATACTATAAAAAAAATTAAATTTTCGTAGGCGCAGGTTTATTGTAATTCTGAATTATCCTATTTAAATAAAAAACCGCTGTTTGCTTTTACACAATTAACAAAATAAAATAGTTATGTAATAATACGTTAATGAAATATAACAATCTTCATCACTCTATATTTCTATATCTAACCATGACTCGAAGTAACTGCCATATAATAAGTTTTTATTTATGACACGAACTATGATATGCAATTGAAATTTGAGACTGCCACGCGATTTTTATTTTAGCCCAAAATGCCCATTGTCCTTTCATATTAACCTACATGTCTGTGCCTAACTATGTAATAAGTAGGTAGGTGGTATATAGCTGGAAATATTTCATCAGCCTAGCATACCTAGCTATCAGTTACAAGGAGACATTACCTATGCCCACGTCTTGATCAACGATTATGGACTATTTTATTCAAATCTGACCTTAATGTTTATCTATGTAAGACCAATGAGTGTACCTGACAGAGGTCCGTATGTGACATGTTTTTGGGTCACAGCTGCGCGTTATACATAGGGCTGTGTTGGATAATATAATAAATGGCCCTAAACAATGGTTAACTTCAGGCTATCTACTATAGGTATAGGTAGGACTGGCTCGGTGGAACAGTGGTTAGAGACCCAGGTTTACTACCTATGGTTCCAAGAGTCGTAGGTTCGATTCCCACACGGGACAAATATTTGTGTGACGAACATCGGTGTTTGTTTCGTGTCTGGGTGTATTATTAAATATATTTAAGTATATTTGTGTATCCACTGTCTGTTGATTCTGATACCCGTAACACAACTGCTTAAGCTACTTACCACGGGATCAAATCAATGTATGTGATGTTGTGAAATATTTATTTATTTTATTTTATTTAGGTAGATAGGCTAAAGTTCAAATGGTTTTTTGTTTAGTAAAAACTTAAGTAATAATTTCTGCCAAATATCTCGAAACCATCTACGTATGTATATTATTTCATTTACCCATTCAATTGGACACCTAGGCCGTTCATTAGTCGCCAGCGCCTAATAAAAACTGTAGACAATAGTTGATTAATTTAACAACCCCCAATGTTTAACGACTCTGGTAAAAAGTAACACTTTCCAGATAATTATAATGATGAAGCTATGTATATTAAATTAAAATGTATCTTTAATTTTAAGTAGCGACCCGCCCACACTTCGCGTCGGGTAAATTTTACTTAAAAACCTTAAATCGGAACTCTTGAACCCCTTAATCAATAAAAAAATCCGCATCAAAACTGTAAATCTGTTTCGTAGTTTTAAAGATTTAAGCATATTTAGAGAAATAGAGACAGAGGAAGCGACTTCGTTTTATACTGCGCAGTGAAGTTATTAGATGATTATGTACCTAATGCAAACATAAATAATCGTGACAGCCCTAGTTATCAGCGTTACGTTGCGTGTGTGATAGTGGTCCTGCAACATTCGTAGATAATTCAGAATAGCCCTGCCCTTTTGTGGATTAATTGAACTTAAAATATTATGTACATTTTGCGCCGTATGAACATGGAATAAAATTACTGATACTTAGTGAAGTAGTGTTGTTTGGTAGGTACCTAACCAAAACGGTCACGTTAGGATATTATTTTGATATAATGTCAAGTAGGGAATTAGGCCCCATATTCAGTAAATTATGTAATTAAGTAAAAGCAACTATACCGGTACACTAGTCTAATAAGTTAATCAAAATTAAGAGGCTCGTGCAAAAGTATATTTCAAAATAATCGAAGTATTTCTCAATTGGATTGGAAATTATGGAAAAAGCATCACGAACTTGAGCTGATGATGACCGTGCAAGTTACTCTCGAAAAAGGACATCTCTCGGGTGAATTTATTATTATCAACACCCAGAAAATTATTTATGTGAATAAACGCCATCTGTCTATATTTCATGGAAGCGCTTCCAATGCACAGGTTATTACTTATTGCCAGCTTAAGGATATTTGTTTCAAAGTTCGGAAAAAAACACTTACATTTATATATTAAATAAAGTTAACATTTAAAATATTAATAAGAATGCAAACAACGTCTTCTCCAATTGTAGAACAAGGGTAGGCATCGTACACAGGAACATCTTACAACATAACTCCTGTTGTATTTCATTAAGATGAGAAGTCAACAAACAAAATAAATAAGGTAATAAAACTAAATCTATTTATACATTCATAAAAATACGTAGTAGGTAGTTTATGTGCAATAAAGTCGACTTTTTAATTTTTTCAGCACCAAGTAATATTTTACTTACAAAAGGAGTATAATATTATAAGTTGGCAACACCCATCATTTCTGTTTATGAAATTGAAACGTCACTTTTCTTTTCCGTGAATGTGTGAAAATAAAATCTAACAAATACAGTGCTTTGTTATGTGTTTATAATAATCGTGATCGTGTGTTAGTTAGTTAGTGATATAAGTAAAATGGCTGATTTTGATGCAATTTATCCAGATGAGACTGAGAGTGAGGAGAATATAGAGGAGACACATGTGACGTTAGTGCCTGATCCTATTGTCGTCCGTGGAGCTGGAAACATGACAGTGTAAGGTTTCAATCTGTTGTCCAACTACTCCAAACATCAGCTGTTCATCACAAAACACGATACGGCCTACGCCAGCTGTTAGCAGTGGCATATGGTATACTTGTACGAAAATCTATTCTCGGTTCTTTGTCGTCTACGTTCAATGGCATTGAGGTGATTTTTTGAGTCGGATATTGACCTGGCGCCAATTTCAATTTCGTCTAGAACTCGGACATTAATTTATTCCATTGTCACTGTATATTTTTAATGTAAAATATAACTATGAATGTAGGTTTTAGCCTCATAGGTGGTTTGCTCATATCTTGGCAGTCTCTGATTTCTTATCTGACAACAAACTACACAAAGGGTAATAAATATTTACATTCTTATGGATTTAAATCAGTTAGACAAAAGCCTGAGCCTGAATATGACTCACTATTAAAATAACAATTACTTATAGTAATATATTAGTTATACCATAATTTATGTCTGTGCTTATCATGAGAATGAATCATAGAGTATGTATGTTTGTTTAAGTTAAAACCTATTTTTGATTAATATAATGTAAGCAAATATTTCTATAACATTGTGATTGAAAATCTGTGATTATTTTATTAAATCTAATGTTTTTACTTGGTCTGAGAGAATAAGCACCTAATGAAGACAACATTTATGTAGAAGTTAAAAGAGTTGAAGAAGTCTTATCAATAAACGAAACACTAGGTAAATTTAATTTATTTGTACCACAAATATAAGTTGTGTAAATGGCATGTTCTTAAGAGCTTAGAATGCAGTGCAGAATTATTATAAATTCAAAGCAAGTAGGTATATGGTATCTTCTTGATTATTTATACAGTTGTAAACTTCCTTTGTTTGGGTGTTCTTATCTGCTTAGAATTATAAATATCTTCTATGACCCATTATGAATAAACAACTGACCAAAGTTGTGTAATGTGTGTCATATAAAATGTATTTATTCAAGGAAGATGTGATACAAGGTCATAAATTGAAAGATAAGAGCCACCAGTATCATACAAAATGTTTAATAACATTGATGTTTACTTAGTACTCGAGGTTTATCTTTGTTTTTGTTATGACCTCTCAGATATTGATCTTGGCTTTAACGACAGTCATACCATGAAATAATACATTTTGGATATAGTGAAATAAAGAAAGGAACTTAGAAATCACAACTAAGTGAACTCAAATTAGAATAGAAATAAAAAAAATTAACTTGTATTGGGCACACTGATTAAAGATATTTTTTAATTTTAGGTTTATGAATAATGAGTTTAGAATTAGGTGACTACAAAATCTTATTTGATTGGTCAGAAAATTTTGCAAAACTGGATTGCAAATAACTTTTTGTTATATTACTATTTTTAATACATGTGAACTTCTTGATTTATATAATAACTTCTTTATTTATGAACCATTTGAGGTGAAATTGACATTAAAATTCAAGTAGAACTAACCACAACACATCAGTGAAGAAAACCACATTCAAATAGATTTTTAAAATTATCTAGCACAAACATACAAACATTCAAAATATTTTTCTTTTGAGTGAATTGTATTCATAACACACAATATCCTTAATTTTTTATTTAATTAAAACCTTATTCAGACTAAAATATTTAACAAACACAATAAAAAAATAATCATGTGTCTTGATTTACTCAGGTCATGAACAGAATATCATGATAACAGGATTTTAAGAAGAGTCTTCTTAACCCAATAGCTTAGTGCTATAGGGTTAAGAACATCTAACATCTAACCAAACCAAAAAAACCAATAGGCTGTCATCCCTCCAAGTTTTCCCAGATTTGTCCTAGTTTTAAGTGCATCCAGGGTCATCTGGGGGCAGGGTTTTTTTTTAAGTATCTGGGTACATCTTTCCTGTCATGATATACCCATTTTTTTAAGAATTTCTATCCGCTTCTTGCTGCTGGCTGTTGTTTTTTTAAGTGTCGGGGGAAGAAACCATATTTTGACCATTATATCTAGGATTTTGCCAAATTTAGGTAGTTTATGTGATGGCATAGCACTAAGTTCCAATCTTAACAATTCCAGTTTCGGTTTGAGCAACCGCTTCAACACGGAGTTCCCGTCGGGGCTACAGTCTCGCGTGGCGCCCGAGGAGTACCAGGCGACGGTGGCGCGCATCAACAGCGTACTGAAGAAGACGCTGCCCGTCAACGTCAAGTGGCTGTTCTGCGGCTGCGTCTGCTGCTGCTGCACCCTCGGATGCTCACTGTGGCCTGTTATATGCCTTAGTAAAAGGGTGAGTTTCATTGAACAAGACTACTTTTGCTTTATAAAATTTAAGATTCACATTTCATTATGTACAAAAAAAGATCCCGACGAATTGAGAACCTCCTCCTTTTTCGAAGTCGGTTAAATATTATAGATTATGGCTCACATTATAAAAATATGAGGTCGACAGGCACAATAGACCATATTGAGCCTGTCCCACTCACCCTGAAAGACCGCTTAAAGAGGAGACCACTGCTGCGGCAACAACGAGACAAGGCGTGGATTCTTGCGCTTGCCACAACAATGGTCCCCCTCGCTCCGGTTCGTACAGTGCTGATCCCGGAACGCGACCTGACTAAGAGAGGCCAGAGTCACTTGGAGAGTTTTACGCAACTGTATGGTGGTAACAGCAACCGGTCGACTAACGTTTCCCACCTGTTAGGGGTCTTATAAAATACTATGAAGCCACTGTGCATGCATTAACTACCCCTTACACATGATTAACAAACTTGAGTAATTTAGTGTTATTCCTACTAATTAACATTTTCAATATTTTGTGTTGTTTGGTTATCAAAGTATGTTATGTGTGCAATATTTTCCTCTGTATTCAATAACAATACAAGGAAACATATAATATGAATACTTGCATATTTATGATAAGAATTCCTTAAAATAGTATAGCTTCCATGTAATCTTATGATTGAGTTATTAACCCATTATTATCAATAATAATGTGCATAAGTATAAATAGACAACATTACTACTGTAACAAGTTGGGCCTCCATCAACCTTTATGGCCTATGAGTTTCGTTATGTTTCAATGCAAGTGAAATGAGTCATCTAAATATATTATTTTTCAGACTCAACACTCTGTGAATAAGCTACTAGAGTGGGAGAACAGCCGGCTCTACAACAAGCTCGGGCTGCGCTGGCGCCTCACGAAGCAGCACTGCGACTCCTCCTCCATGATGGAATATGTACTTCTCATAGAATTCATACCCAAAATACCCATATACAGGCCTGACTAAACCCCAATTGAGCACATGCTGAAAAGATCTGTAAATATGAACTACGAAACCATTAATATTTGTCATCGCATTGTACGCCTATTTCAAGCGACTAAAGGAGATTATGCACACGCCTTTTGGCTCAGGGTAAACGATTAGTATTCACTAATTAATATTACTAACTCCTGTTGCTACTATGTGAAACAAATATGTGCTTTGTACTCATAATGTGTGAAAGAAATGTTTGGTGACTCTGAATCCTCACTTATTGCAAAATATTTGGCTTGCAGCAGCAACCCACTGATTGCTAGTAAGGGTCAATGATTATGTTTGACGGAAGAATAATGTGAAACAACATACCAGTTGTGTAATTTTTAAAAGTGCAATACACTTTAGTGTACATGCACAAATATAATATTGAATGATATTGTTACTTGCTTTTTGTGTATAGATGTCACATTATAAAAATTACAAGCTTTTATTTGCTTAAAAACGCAAATGTTAACTTAATGTGTATGCTATTAAGAATATTAATTCTTAAGATTATACTGAATGATGATCTAAAATGTAAATGATGTTAAATTTAAGCAGGGTTCTCTTGTGAGTGTTTTATTCAACATGCAAAAAATGAAGTAGAAGAGTAGTGGGGTTTAAAGATGTATGTAAGGTTGTGAATAAAACACTTTCTAGAGATTTATTATGTAATTTGACTTTAATGTGAAATTGATAGTATTTTTGTTTTTTTAAAGAAAAAACGTTCAGTTGATTTCGATAGACGAAGCTGGTAAATATATTTCTCATTTCATTTTTGAAATCTTGTGCGACATACTTCTTAAACTTTAAGTTTGTGCTGCAATAATTTCTTCAACATTTTATATAGACATTACTTCAGATAATCTTGTATCTGAGAGTTTATGTTGACATTTTATCATAACTCATACTATTATAAATCATAATAGTTTTTAAATAAATCGTCGCTAACGCGGCAATGCTTGCACTTCTCGATATACTGTTAAACAGTGTAAGGAGAAGTAGTGTAATAATGAAAGTAATTAGTGAAATGACTTGGCAAGCGAGGTGAGTGTCGTTATGTGTATAGTTGTTAGCTGTTACCGGGAAATGTTCAAGTCGTAAACAGCTAATCTTAGACAAGCAATGTTGCTTCACGCGGACTTGTCAAATCTTTCAGAACTTTGTGCAATATGATTGGCTCTTTTTAATCAGTTTTATCTCATTGATGTATCTCTTATTGCTATGTCAATTCGTTCTAATTCCTCCATTGTTTGCACTCTCTCATGCGAGGTTTTTAGATATCTCTACCTAATTGTAAGATATGTCGAGTAAATTTTTTTTTTCTTCAAGTTTTTTCTATCCTAATCTTTTTAAGCTGTATGTTTTGTACCTGAATGTCAACGTTAGTTTCTACACAAGCGGATATAGTAATAAGTCAAGGCCATAGCAAGAATAATATGTACGATGAGCTAATTTTTTAATATTATAATGCTAGGGAAATGTTCGGGACTGTGTTATTAGACAATTAGTTATTATTAAAATATATATGGTACGTATTCTATATTAGAAAAATCCCGCCCTCTTTTCCCTTTTCAACATGTTGTGAATGTGCTGGATTTTACTTTAAATATTGTAGCTGCTGATTTGCTGCATAAACACATTCATAACTGACTGGGAGCCCAGGATTACAAATTGGAAACGCCGTCTTGCCATCAGAATGACCAACGGCCGACTACTGAAACGATCATTAAATATTTTATCTCTACTTTAAACCTTCTTAATCGTCTTAAGTAATGTCTTATATTGAATAAACGTTTCAGCATTCGGCAGTAAATTTTGTTATTAGCAACGGTTGAAAAGTGAACAGGGTATGTTGACAGTAAGTTGTATACTAAGGAATTGTAAATATTTTAAGTATCTAATAGATTATTTTTGTTCAAATAATAAACTTCACTTCATGTGACGTAAAACACGTGTTTGATTTTTCTCTCTCGCAGGAAAGGAAAGTACCTAACTTTCCTTTTACAACAGGACAGGCGCTTGTCTGTCTGCTACAGTTGTATAGAGCCGGTCGGTTTGGTTTATGTATACCCTTTGCCGCCCCTAACGGAGATTGATTAAAGCCGCGTTCATAGGAGACATTTGTCGCCCGACAGACATGAAATAATAAGGAGAGGACATATCGCTGTCCTTTTCCGAAATGGCTGTACTTAAGAGTGGTCCGACGATAATGTATGCAACAATTCATGTAGCCACCGAGTAGTGATCCACATAAATGCAGTTGAAGGACTTGAATGTTCAGCAATAATATGTCTAAGCGACATGTCTCCTAGTTTAAACGCGGCTTTTGAGTCTTAATCTCAATCACACTAGCCATGGTTTTGGCAGGGCCGTTTTCAAACTATTTGAGGCCCTGGGCACATTAGAATCATAGGGCCACTATGACCTTGAGAAAACACTATTTAGTTATATCATTAGATATTTCAAAATTAATGTTTTTGAATTTGAATTACCTAAATACCGGTCATTTGGTAATCTGGCAGGAACTATGGGGCCCCTTTCGATCGCGGGGCCTTGGGCACGTGCCCATAGTGCCCAGTGGGAAAGAGGGGCCTGAGTTGTGGGTAAAATCGCATCAAACGCCCGCAATGGGCATAATAATAAGGGAAAAAGGTAAATTGCCTATTTACCTTTCATTTGGGAAAAAGTGGAATAACCCGTTCATAATCGCCACACGCCCGCGGCGGTATCGCGGCGATTATAAACGCTTCAATGAATTATCGCGCGCGTTGGCTGTGAAATCGGCCTATAACTAAGTATTGCCAGTCTGAAAGACTAAGGTCGCATCCTCTTTGGACTTGGGGAGCGTGGATAAAAGTGGATTAATTTTTTGATAAATTTTATGCCTCTGACTTAGCCAATACCAATCTTTTTTTTATAGTTATCTACTTGGCAGTTGGTACCTAATTCTACTTGTACTATTGAATATTATTATGTTTCTATTAATAAAACGAATTAATAATATACAGTAATTAGATTTTATTTTCATAATACATAAATATTTCTTATTATACACAAAATACTTAAGGCACTTAACATTATGGTCCCTTGAAATAATAATTATATTTAAATGACACAAACAGAACTAACAAAATATACAACATTGACGACTTTACATAAAATTTTAATAATTTAACCTAAACTTGTTTTGGATTGCATAGTACCTAAGTAATATAGTTGATTGGATTTTTACAAACTTAGAATAATAATGTTTTAATTATGTAAGGATCACTCTGTTCGATCCGGCATTGATTCTATGAAGAACGAAATAAGGGCGGTGTTGTCCTAATGGTTGCCACAGGCAACCTGACAAGTCTAGGTAGGCCAGACAACCTGAGGGCCAACGTTGCGTTACGCGGACGTGGGGCGATGTTTCTTACAGAATTTACTCACACGGGGTCATAACTTGCCTGTTTGGGTCAATTTTGTATGAATCCGCACCCCACGTCCGTTGGCCCCTACTCCCGTGACTCACGACAGGACACTCGCAAGAAACTAGGTTACAGTTCCGCGATCAGAATGCCCTTAC
This sequence comes from Maruca vitrata, assembly GCA_039566165.1. Classification (NCBI taxonomy): domain Eukaryota; kingdom Metazoa; phylum Arthropoda; class Insecta; order Lepidoptera; family Crambidae; genus Maruca; species Maruca vitrata. The sequence goes on from CM076932.1 coordinate 6,509,575, forward strand.
GTTCATTCGGAGTTACACTCCTACTGCATTGCATTGTATTTAGGAGTAATCCATACTTTGCGAAACAAAGTAAATGGATACATCCGTTGCTATTTGGTAGACATTAATTGTATTATTAGACTACTTTTTACATTTTTTTCACGTCATACTATAATCGTGGCCACCTGGCCGTAATCTCCGGTATAAAATAAGTAACAAAAATTAATAGCCTAAAACTAAGTTTCAGATCCATCGTAATTATTTTAACGTATTGTATACATTTATGTTACACAACCTTTACCAAGTAAAATATATTAATACTCTATCGAAAGGGCCATTTCAGTTAAATAAAAGCATTACTATTTACAATCAGTCATTAATTAATATGTGCTAATCAACGCAACATAATGAAAAATACAATTTATACAGGGCACTTGATTACTTCGATTAATATTATCATTACTAATTATCTGTAACATATCTAATTTATTATGGCAATAAGAGTGCATAAACTCAAATTAGTAAAATTGTACAAATAAAATGGCTTAACAGATTTTTCTGATTTCTTGTTAATACATACGATACGATACACTAATTTTAGACAAGGAAAGGAACGTACGCAGACATTCGTAGTGTTTTCAAAAATTTTATTTGCGTTTACAACAAAAAATATTGCACTGCATTTATTTACTACATAAATTTACTAATCCGACCGCACGATCCGCGTAAATTTTCGTTCGGAAATAGAGAAATTGATATGATCGACGTCAGTCTTCGATTTATAAATTTAGTATCACATAATAAAAGTGGCGGTAGAAAAAATATTTACGGGGCGGTCGCTCACATCACATTGGGGCTATGGGATGAGCCGATTAGCTCATTTGGACGTAATTGACGGGGAACTGTCCTTTGACGCCGTTGCACTCACCGAAGTACCACTCGTCGCTTAGTTTTTCTAGTACTTGGATGGTGTCCCCAGTGCGGAAGCGGAGGTCCCCGGGCTGCGCGGGCTCGAAGTCGTAGAGCGCGCGGGCGTGCGCCGGCGCCGCGCGAGCGGGAGGCGCATGTTCGTTCGCGAGCGGCACGCGAACATCCACGTAGCTGGCTGGGAACAGGCCTTCGCCGCCGCCGCGCACGCTCCCGTACAGCCACTCGGCATCCACCCGCCGGATCAGGTTGATCCGCGTATTAGCCTGGAACGATTAATAAACTATGATTAGGAATGTAACTTTTGATAACAAAGAAGACTAGTGTCTAAGGCAGTTGTCCGACCGCCTACGTGAAACAAGTAGAAGTACAAACTTAGGAGTTTCATCCGCCCGCTGGTGAGCGGGCGCCACCGTACTAGCGGGTGCGCAAGTTCGTGATTCGTGATGATGACAAGGTTACTCCAAGCTATCATCGTAGTCAGTTAGGGCCAAATAGCACTAGAAACTATAAATAAAATGTTTGCGAACAGTTCTCGGTGTTCGCCAACCAAGTGAACGATGAATGTTCACCCCTCCTGAGCTAAGTAAACATTTTTTGTCTCCAGTTGCTTCTACTTAAAGAAACTTCTCATGGCTACCAAAAAGTGTCGGAGTCGGTAACTATAGACTAAAAGAGTCTTTGTTTGTTCAGCACTTTATCGTCGAAGGATAAGACTCATTTTGGGTCAACAATACGTAATCCCTAGTTAGTTACGTAATGACCCTGCTGAATATGAGTTAAACCCATAATACCTTAAGTCATCATCATCCCGACCTCTAAGAGACTAATTTAAGCTTTAATCCATGTATGAGTTTTAATAACTGATTTCACAACATGTTTTAATTATTTTTTTTACCATCAGACTCTACCAATAATAATATAATAATAAATTTGTTTATTTTCTCTACACAATACATTACAAAAATTAATAATATTTAAACACAGGCATAATTATATTGTATGTATTTTATTACTATAAACTATTTTATTTCATTATTATTTATTGGTTATAACTTTTACACACGAAAGTATCGGGCCATATTCATAACATGCCCAAATCCTAAGAGCATTGAGCGTAATAATAGGGCGGCCCTAAAGGTCACAGAATGGATTACTTAATTGCCCTCGAGAACTGAACATGCGAACGTTTAACCTGGACAAGGCTATCAATTTAGAATCTCTCGGGGACTCATTCGGTCAGTTGGTGCACTTTGAATTTAAATGAGATACCTACCACTACATATCACATAAATCATTCGCATATCGTATGATTTTTATAGCGTTATCACTCAACAAAATAAAAGCCGTTATATACCTATAAATAAATTTCGATGGAAATCTATTTACATACCGTCAGTTGACCGGCCCACGTAATAAATTTATCGCGGACTCAAAGATCTTAACCGTGTTAAATGCCCAGAAGTGTTTCCTTACTCTTATTGAATCCTAAAAACTTGATCAATATCTGCCCGCTGATACAGAGTCAACGAGGTCATCGAAGTCTCATACGATCTCCAGAAATGAGGTGCGCATTTTAATCGAATCGGAATCGTAAATAACAAATTTAAAAAATAGAGTCTGATGTATTTATTATGATACCATGGAGGTCTAATAGTACAGACTTCAACTTCAGACAACTACATCACTTCAGGCGATTACTTGACAGTTTTACACATTGCAATTCGAAAATAAAACAATATCGAAGAACGTTGCAAAGATATTCATCAAACATTCGTCGCAGTATCTATGCAGTGACCACACATACTGATTAGATCAGTCAATGACGTGTCGTCATCAATCACAGCCAATAGTCTCGGACCGCGGGCTATCAATAGCGCGTAGTAAGTGCGCAAGTGATTGAGCCAAGGTCTCCCGCGGCTGATGAAGTCTAATGACCCTATTCGTGCAATCAACTTCGCTATTGTTATTACAAGACTCAAACTGGCCAACGATCTGACCAACTTCCATAACTTAACTGCACTTTACATCATTTAACACGATAAAGATGTGAGAAATACATTTTTATGATTTATTATGAAGCAATGCAGACATAATAAACAACATAATAAATGATAATAGCGTAAAAACATTACTTGAAAGTAGAGTTTTAACTCGGTAATATGGAGTTCTATCATATTATGGTGACTTTGAGCAACACAATAGCCAACGTGTGTTCCAAATCTTACGATCTAGATGTCGTTCGCTTACAATGCCAAATGTTTTTCTATTCAGCTAGAATTATCGCTGATACAACACGCGATAACTGTACCTTCTAGATATCTAGGCCGTATCTGGATTAGTCAAATCGAATTAGTCTCTCCGATGAAACATCAAAGTAAAGTGAACCGTAGCGTGCGCTCATCAAAATTAGAACATGTCTACAAGTTTATCAGTGAATTAACGCGTATCTGGCTGCCTGCCTCGATGTGTTGCGCCGGGAGTCGTGGGTTCGATCCCCACCCATTTAGTCTCTTGTATGCGTGTGTTTATCTATTTAAGTACATTTGTGTATTCCACCGTTGTTTCTGATATCCGTAACATAAGTGCTTAAGCCACTTATCTGAGAATCGGAACAATGTATTTGTAAATTGAACTAGTGCAAGCCTTAGCACTAAAATACACATGTTGTAAAATTATTTATTAGTTAGGTATATCGGTTTGTTTTTACCATCTATGCATACATTAGTAAAGCGAGGACTTCGGCATAAGGAAGGTCTTAGGGTGCATAATTAATTTGGGTAAGGCTACTAGACTGTAGAAGCGTAGAGAGGCCTGGCCTGGGTGGGTGGATCGCCGGTTTTTAGAAAGCAATGGAGGTGCCTCATGCCGGTGATGACGCATTTATGTAAAAGTTAGTTGTGTAGTGATAACGGTTGACGACGAGCCTCGCTCGTAGATCGATATGGCATTTAGGCAAAGCAAACGAAAGTTAAATAAAGACGACTCGTCCTATCATCAAGTAACGCAAGGCAGTATACACAGAAGTCTACATTAAGATCACATGAAACTATTTACAACATAAAGTCACGTTTCTCTGCACGGTGTTCAATAATAGTCTCATAAAACGATAGGAGTATATTTCAATAAACTTTAACTAGGAATTTTTGATGTTATTTCAGTTATGTAAGTACGATGAGGAAAAATAACTAAGAAACCTATAAATACTTATTATGACGCGACGATATCATAATTAGTAAATACACGCAAAGGCTATCTAGCTGGACCATTTTAATGAGGAATAGTCAAATAGAACAAATTAACAAATTGTACCGTTGCCTGCAGACCGTGCTAATTGTTCGAATGTCCTCGAATTAATTCTGACAGTCTAAATTAAATAAAACAAGCAGACTGATGGGTGATGCAATGGCGATAACTGGGTAAACTAGCCGTAAATGTGCTTCGGAAACTCCCTTACCACAAAGTTCTTGATACGAGCATCGAACAATAAACGCTTCTAGGTATTGAAATGTTTGTAGTAAAGTTTAGTTAAACTAATTAGATGTGATTGGTCCCAACTATGTAAATAGACAATAGTATGTAAATAGTGTTTGTTAAACTGGTCTTAAGAGTCTGGGCAATACTAAACATTAATTTAAACAGTTGCTTCAAACTTTTTGATACTTATTAGCGTCGAGCAAGAACCTTCTAGATACAAAGACATATAAAACTAGTTTTAAGTATCTGGGAAATACCAAATCTGAATGTAAACAGTTGTTTCAGCGAATTAGAAAAAGTTGAAAAAAATATATAATCGCCTAGAAAAACGTTATTTTCGTTTGAATCAGGACGTTTAACAACAAGTGGAAGTTCAATGTGATAACGATAGCGAGTTCCTGTGAACACAATATGCGTTACACCTACTCAATGGACCATTATCTGCAAATGTGGAATTGCGATACGATAGTATGGATTCATTGTTATTAAACGCACATTATTTATAAACGGCCGCTTACGCCCCTAACAAACACATTCCTAGAACGTCATCGACAGGTGGCCCGAAACAGAAGTTTGACGTCAGAACTGTTCGTTATCTGTCGTCTACGCGGCTCCAATTGAACGGGTGTTTGTACACATAATGACGATAATTACCATTTGGGTGTTTTAGTAACTTTTTGACTTTCATGTTTGATTCCACAAGAATACTCGGCCAACGGCCGTAGGCATTCCTCATCAAAGAATACACAGTGAGATTATTTAGATTATGTTATTTGAGGATTAAAATCACTGGTACAATAAATCAATAACTATTAAATTACATTTGTTGTCAATCCAATTAGAAACATCCAAATACCCTTAAAGAAGAATTTGCTGACGCTGATTAGGGGTGAGAGCCATCCGCTCCCCGCCAGTCTGGTGATGATGACGAGGCTACACCAAGCTATTAGCTGATGTGACGTGACATAAAATTCCAGTTAAGACACTATGTAATTTTGTGGAACTCAGTGAAATACAAGAGCATGACGTTGTTTCCCAGCCAAAACAATGGACGCCTATTAGTCCAGTCAAAATAGACATTTAACCTAGGAAAAATTCGCATAGAGCTGAAAATTGGCATAAATGTTGGGAACACTATTACAAATAATCTGTCAAAAGTCCCCATCGATCCCACGTCTGCAAAAAAAAATAATCAAGGTCAAATGTCACAAATATCAGTTTTATGCACTTTTGAGCGAAACGGTAAGTTTAATCATAAAAGTATGTATGACAAAATTACTTATCACGTAATTATCTATAAAAATGTCTAAACACTTTGTTCCTAAGATTCACCATTTCAGAGATATAGCGATGCACAAAGTTGAAAAAGTTGTATTTTCAAACGCTTCCAGGCCCCCATGGGATTGTGCTAGACAGTTAAAATTTTAACGAATGATGTATCTCAGTTGCCTCTATAACATCTAATACTAGAAACAACATGAAACCAACGTGTAAAGTGGGTTCTCATACAAAACCTATGTTTTTTTTCTCACACTTGGGCGGTTTTTAACGTGGTTACCCTAGTGAACCTACTCGAGGTCATATATCGATCAAAAACGATATCAACAGATGAATGCATATTATGTAAAATATGAATTTTCTAATGATTAAAACCACGATATCTCGCGAATGGTGAGTCGAAAAAGAAAAAGTGACTGGACCATTTTTGTAGAAAATTGTATGATCTACAACTTTTGTTTGACCTATTTTTACGATAATACTTACTATTTTCGAGAAAAATGGAAAAATCCTTAATTTTATACTTTTGACCTTGAATAAATTTTTTTGCAGAAGTAGGATTGATGGGGATTTTTGATATTTCGTTTATTATGATGTATTTAACGTCCCTGGCAATTTTCAGCTCTATGCGAATTTTGTCTAAGTTAGCACTTATTTTTGTCTATTTTGACTGGACTATATAATATCTTATTATTGGATGATGGTGGAGCTACAAAGAAAACGATTACATCTTTCAGGACAAAGAAAATGATCTTTAAAGCAATTGACAATTATGAGGAGCAATAAAATATGAATAAGTACTCAATAATGTTCAGAATAGTAGAGCCTGGCACAACTGGAAATATGTTTTGTAAAAGTGGGAGGTTACATTGAATTTACCCAGCTTCAAGCGTTCAAGCGTCAGTTTTCAGGCCACATAAGACTAAGTGGAATGATATGGACACAGCTGACTTATAGTTGTTGATTTTAACTGTCATATTGCTCTATATCTTTTTATTTATTTCTTGTATCCAAGGTGTGATCCTGGACAAAACTGTTTTTCATTTCTCTACAACTTTTTAAATAGAATAGACTAATTGTTTACTTACATAGTAAAAAATTATATTTACTGATGTTAAACTTAACATTTCTATAAATAAATTCTACCTTTATAGCTTGATTGCAGAACGCTGAAATCTGGTGCCCAACACAGAAAACTTACACGTACATATTTCCTTCTATAAATAGCATGGCACTTGGCTTCAAGCCACCATGTCTAAACAAAACAATCTTACATTGCGTGTCGACGAGGCTCTGAGAATGGTTAAATAATTGCAAGTAGATAAGATAGTTGGTCAGTAGGTAGGTGTGGTTAATTAATGGACAATGTAATAAGAGACTGTTTACTAGGCATGGAAACATTTACAGGATAATATACCAAACAATACACAAACATACGTCATGACCAATTTCTGCAACTTTATTCTACTCAGTCTAATCAAGTTATATTCAAATTAAAAGCAGCACATTTATAATTATGTGAAAACAACAGTTCTAAGAAAGTGTTCATTATAAAGGACGTATGTGCTAAAATAGGAGCAAGGAACAATAAATCAGTCATTGCTACATATACTGGTCCTATGGCTGAGTATTTGCAACATAAATCAGCGATGCCACGAGCTCCTCAAAGCAAACCTTCAATCCGCCCAACCGTGAAGGGAAAGAAAGTGAAGTGTTTCGCAACAACATTACGATATGAAGTGCACAGTTCGGAAACAAAGGAATCGCTGACTGATCAAAACCTCACTTTAGACTAGGTCACCTTTTTACGCTGCGGCTACATTAGAGGGCTACAGGGAATATTCGTGCTACTATGCCTGTCTATAAGACGTAAACTTTTACACAAAATCAAAATGTACGCATAAGACTGCTCGTGTAACTCAGGCTTAAAACATTTGAACCTACCTACCTACACCGTTGTTTTTACACTCTCTACAAGTAAACAAATCCATGATTACTAGATATATTGCTCTGGATTCTTCTGATCGATATGTTTTATTAAAAAAACCGGTTGGCATGGTTCCAATGTGTATGTTTTTCAACTCATGCTTACAAACAAATAGAATCGCGTAAATAGTCGATCCTAGCCAGCTAGTCTAATATGAATAGCAGCTTTCCAGAAAAATAACAATAACGGCAACGGTAGAACATGGAAACGATAATTGTGACTTCTACTTAGTTGATTAAGAGTACTATCACGGTTATGCTATCTAATTAACCGTGGCTCTATTAATATTGGTTTTGGATTTTAATTATAAACTTCTTGTTGAAGTAGACATTGAATTTTTAATCCTCGTTTCAATATTCGATGGTATGTATGAAACATCAAGACGACGCGTTATTATTTTAATGACGTAGTACACAAGTATTAAGTAGTATATTCCGGCTATTCTTAGTTTTTTTTCGAGTTTATAAGTACAAGCTTCTGGTCTCATGAACACGTTATTTAAAGCAGTCGGATAAAGTTATTTCCAATTGCGGGCTCAGATTGTTGATTATTATTTTGGAATAATCAATCCCATTATTCCAGCAACATAATAGTTTAGAGGTATTAAAAAGATGCAAACACTTCCTATAAATCAAATAAGAAATCTTTTCAAAACAAAAACCACCGTAAAATAGTAAGTAACTCGTAAATGCGTAGTTTCCTTGCAAATCATTAAGATAATAGGACCTCGATAAAATAATATACTCGTTTTAAGTACATTTAGTATACACTAGTCCACACGTAGAAAATAGTTCAGACCAGTTTGATGCAGTTAGTTCGCGCCGCGGGTTTAGCAAGTATCTACATAAACTGCAAACAATAATCCTATTACGTCGCAGTAGGATAAGAATTGATAGCTTGTCAAGAACAGCTGGACCTTCAGGTTAATCAATTGGTTAAATAAAGCTAACCATTTAAATATAATATTACTATCTATATGCTGTGTATCCGTTATTATGATGTCGCTTATCACGTAAAAAATTACATACTTTCTTTTTGTAGACAGATAAAATATACCTTATCATGCCCAAATAATAATACCATAGATATTTTACAATCAAATATAGTTTGAAGAGTAACGAACACTCATCCACCCACACATACTAACTCAAAAACATTGGACTAAAATTATTTTTCTGGAAAATACGACATAAACTTATTTCCGGACTGACAATAATGAAATTGAAATTGACATACCGAGAAACAGAGGTCTTCCTGGTGATCCGTGAAGTAGTCGAACAGAGCGATCGCATACGGCTTCTCATCTTCAACGTCATCCACGAAATCTGTTTCACCGTCGTTGAATTCGGGCAGGTCCTCCGGCCACTCGACTGGTAAGTCTTCGTCGGTCACCGGCGGGGGCGGCGGCGGCGGCACCGAAGGCATCGGCGGCGACGACTCCCGCACCGGGGAGCTGTCCCAGCTGAAAGCCTTCGAGTCCTAGTGGGAAACAATGGGTTACTTAACACTTGTAGGTGCATAGATTCAGATTAACTGGGTCTTTTAAGCTATTACACCCGACAAATCTAACGTTAATTTGATTTTGAATGCAGCCTGCTTCAAATGGCAATTCTAAAAGTAAGTTTCAAATTCAAAACTATATTCCCCTTTTTTCATTTTTTTTTTCAATCTTAATTTAATGGTTTATGTCAATTGTTTAATCGTCTTTTCAGCCTCAATATTATCAACTTCGAAAAAATATTGTTTCATTCTTATTCGCTACTAGAAGGTGTTTTTCTCTTGACTTTTCTTCACTCTAGCAGTGTAGAAAAATTCGCTAGTATAATTAACTCCTGTATTTCTGAATCTATTCTACATTAGTTTTCAAATTTATTAGTACATTTTTCAATTCTCATTCAGATATAAGAATCACTCAAATTGTAAACACACAAACTGTGTCCAATTAACAAATCCATAAAATAATACACTAGAACAAAAATTCAATGATGATAAGTGGTGACTAATGCATAATTATGAAACAACAGTGAATATCATTTTGAAGTAACAAGAACAAACATTTCAATTGAGATTTGTTTTTATCAGGTCATGTTTCCTATAATATCCATAATAGCAGACACCATTACTTCAAGACATGCTCAAATAAGGATAATTATGTGAGTATTTGATGATATTCCAAACCTCACACATCATCAATGATTTGCACTATGTTCTGACTATGTATAACATTTTAATAATTATTGTTATTTGATATACAAAAGATTGTAAATAATTAATCTAGACACTAATCTAGATAAAGTAACATGGAAATGAGTCACAATAATTATCATTCTATTTATGTGATTTCAGGTGTACAAATACTTGGTGCATGATTAGGAATTGATAAAGTATGTATGATCATAATAATGAGTACTCATAAAATGTGCAAACTAAAAACATTACTTACCAATTCTTCACTAAAGCCATTGCTGATTTTTTGTATTGGAGTAGTTGTATTTATGGTCATTGTGGTGACCGGGAAGCTGTTGCCCAGGGTGTTCTTCAGCAGAGCTGAGTTATCCGGGGGCTTTGGCCTGGCAGGCTTAGCTCTGATTATTGTGGGCCCCTTCATTGCCGAAATTGCTTGATTAGTACTACTGGCCATCTCAAATCGATCTTTACTTAATACTGGTTTCTTCTTTATTGGAGGTCTACTTACAGGTTGTGGCGAAAAAGGGTCCATTGTTGTAAAATCATCAAAAGTATCATCTTTAGGAACAGTCTTTCTAGAACTAAGGAAGAGATCAAAGTCATCTTCAAAACCACTTTCAGCCTGTGAAGCATTTCCCCCATTGTTATGGTGATGGTGATTGGTGGAAGTTGTAGCGTCTGAGCCAAAACTGTCCACACTGAGGCCATCGCTGCTGGACCTCGTAGTGAAGGTAGGAGAACTCGGAGGAGATGACAAATCAATCAATGTTCCTGTATGAATGTTTTTGGGTTCACATTTAGGAAACACTTTGCTGGCATCCACTTCACTGTTGAGATCTGCCAAGAGGGAGTTTGACTGCTGGATGACATTATTTTGGTTATTAGCTGTATTCTTCTTCCTTGACAAGAGAGAGGAGAGGACTGTAGGTCTTCTCACAAAATGGGATGGCTTTGCAGGTACATCTGGTTGTTTGCTGTTCACCCTAGGGGGTGGAGGACGTGGAGGAGGCATCTTCTTCTGAACATATGGGGCTGGTTCAAACAGATCTGCACCAAACGGGTCATCATTCCAATTTGTTACTGGAGAATATCTATTTACACCCAACCCAGGGACACTTGGGGCAGGCCTAGTTGGACCCTTCATTCCTGTGGACAATTGTCACAGTTAGTAAACATTTACCTTAAAGCTAAAATAAATTATCCAGCTAGAAACATGGTTTACATGTTGTGACTCACTTTGATTTAATTAATTATTATAACACTAAACTACACTTCCTCATAGACAAATTTTAATATAACACAAATAGGCAATTCACATGTCTGTTGACCAGGACAAAGGTGCTAAACGAATATGCAACTAGCTCGCGGCGCAGCGCAGAAGGCTGTACAAGTAACGCTCGCACTGCGTAACCGACCAATTAGGACTGGCGACACATGGACTGGAATAACACGCAAATAAGACACTATCGATGTTATTCTGATATCGATATCCACCCACCGACAAACGACAACAAGCGCACGCAACGACTCCGCACCTCTCGCAGTATCAGCGAGTGCCAGGCACAACGCAGGACGGCCTTGACTGTGCACAGTTCTCCGTAACATTATCATCGAATGGGTTAACAACATCAACAACATTTTAACCCATTCGAACAAGTATTAACCGAAATTCTTAAGACTATTAGGAATTTTGATTACTTAAACAAGTGATAACATCGTTACACGTACCTTGTTTAAAAAAATCCATTATTTCTAGACACTGCTCACTTAGATCATTAACATTTAACGTTGACTAAAAACATTTGCACGTATTGCAACAATTTTGAAACTAGCCTGTACCAACAGTAAAAAGAAGTCACTGCGTCATCAAAGTATGACCCACGATTCTTTGAAAACAAAACAGGCACTTAGTCGAAATTACGTTATTTTTCCATTCCAAACTAAATAAAAACCCGACATTTGCTTTTCTTTCATTACACTTACTTACTCGATTCAACTGTCAAATACTATATCGATTTTCTTTTGCAGGTAATCGATAAATTTTCTCTTATTTACAAATAAGAGAAAATTAATCGATTACGGTAAAATGAACAGTAATTATTATTCGCAACAATAAAATACTATCAGAAGCAGTATAAAAACATTAAAAAAATGCTCAGTTACTCCAAGATAATATGACACATTTAAAAGATCATAAAAATCTAATAAGATGTCGGATGGTTTCATGTGTAAATTTGTTGTATTTAGCTTGATGAAGCAGTGTGTAAATACATAGAAATTCGAATTTCATGAACTTGTTTCAATCTAAATAGATATCATAATAAGTGGGTAGGAAAGTTTTCATTATTAACAAATACCTGATCTGACCTGATCTGACCGAAGTCCTGAACTAACTGAACGTAAAAATAAAAAAAGATTGTCATTGACAACAGTCAGTCAATATAGTGTCAAACGAAATATAAATAAATATTATGGATTTTCGATTGATTGAGTTTATTGAGTAGGTACAGAATAGTACGTGTAATGCGTTCAATAAAATTTTTCATAAATCTGCACATTACTTGTCTAGTGCTCTAATTAAGTATTTACAAAAATTTTATTATCTTTGAAATTTATGGCATCATTAATTTCACAAAAAGCTCACGTTTCTGTAAGTAATGAGAAACTTGGACGATGTCTCCCTTACTTCAGCTTCCTGTCGAAGTTTTGATAAATATTCTATCAAAATTGGAATTATCAGACCTTGGAAATGTAATGCTCACATGCAAAGCTTTGAAAGATTTGGTTACCATAGAAAATTCGATTTGGAGATCAGTATGTCGAGAAAAGATAGTTGTACAAAACAGTACTTATAACAGGTAATAACTAATCGTTCTCTATATGTCTCGATGCCCCTTCAACTCTTTTATATTGAAAATTTACAATATAATTTAAATTTTTCAGTAAATGCAAAATCTCTTCAAGTTATAACAAATTCAGGATTTCTTATAACTGGTGTCGGGGAATATATCAAACTAAGGTAAGTAAAGCAAATACGATTTGTAGTATGATCTATTATTTATCTGATTTGTAAACTCCCAAGCTGCCATAGTTCCATAGTTATTGGGACCCTGGAAAGTGATTAAAACTTGCTTGTAATTATCTCGTAATGTTGTAGATATGTGTGAAGAATATATTACAACTCTTGAATTGTTTTTTCTTACAGGTTGTTGTACATCATCATACAAACTACATGCCATGGTTGACATTCCATAATTCAGAAGCGCTATTGTTCACAGTGGGTACAGAACTCCGGTGTCTTTGCACAGATAAAAAAGGGATACCGGTCTGTAAACCACAGCTGTGGAAGTTTGAAGTACCAAAAGTCAGGAGACATGATAAACATACAAATGATATTTCTAGATTTATTGTATCAGAAAATTTAATTGTTTGTGGTAATAGGTATGTTTGATGTTTATGAATTATACAAAATTTTTGTGTTCATTGCTTTTTATTTATATGAAGCACTAATAGGAATAATATGAGTTAATAATTTATGTTATCATGTTGCAGAGATGGAAGCACAGCAATATTCCAATATAATGATATAAAAGAAACACCAAGACTGCTTTATCACATTGAAGACTGTCATGAGAATGGGCTTGAAGAGGTGTCTGCGGTTGAGGTGATAGATGGCCCTGAGAGTTCATGTGCCATAACAGGCTCAATACACAGCCCTAATATACTCTTCTGGCACTTTAGAAATGAAGGACCAACAATTAAATCTAGAATGAATGACTGTGATTTCCGTAAGCATTAATATTGTGTCTTTATTATCATCATCATCATTCTCCTGCCCTTTGTGTCTTTATAGGATGAACATTAATATCTTAACAAAAGTAAACTAAAACTTCAAATATACAGTAGTATAGAATTGGAGATAATATTGTGAACACACAATATACAATACAATTTGATTATGTTTTAGAATATTTTGTTTTTTTCATAAGTTATTTTGTTTTGATGTATATTATGTTTCTTTTTGAACTGATTGCAGGTATCCAGGACTTGAAATTATCTGATGAAGTGATAGGTTTAAGAAGTTTATGCCTGAATGAGGACAAGTCTAAACTGGCTATTGGTCTTAATGGAAACAATAGACCACTTTTGCTAGACATCACTATGTAGGTGAAATTATAAATATCTATGATTATTTATTGGCATTTCTAATAATATTCACTGATCATGCTTTATCAAGTTACTAAATTGGTTTGGTTAATAATCAAATCCAGAGACAGGATGTAAACTCCTGTTTACATTATAATTAAGTATTTTATCAGCACAGACATTGCTTTAATTGCATAGACTTTTACTATTATTTAAATAGTAATTTATATCTCAGGACCAAGTTAGTGATGACAGGCGTAACAAAAATGGATAGGAGACAAACAGTTCGCGACATCACATGGCATGACCCAAACACAATTGCATTGGTCACCCACTCAGGAAAAATGCAGCTTATTGATACAAGAACACATAAAGTGGTATGTTTAAATGTGTGCTTGTCCCACTATACAACATACATATTACAAACATTTAACTATGAGCTACATTCAATTCAATGTATTTTTTAAATATTCTCAGGTATTAGACCAAATGGACCCCTTCCAGTCAACCCTCTACTGTGTGAAGTCAGATGGTGACCGGTCCATACTGGTTGGTGCTTCTGAATATGCTCGCTGTGTGCTATTTGATACGCGGTTTGCCGCACAGCATGTACAGGCAAGTTGTGTTGTTAGGCATTATTAAATGAAGTCTTAGACCAGCCAAAACTTAAATATAAAGGCTCTACACACTAAATCCGCAGACTCGTTGGGTTTTTTTTTTGCGATAATGTAGATGCCATTATTCTATTCTCTTTAACTCTGCATTTTTCTTTACAGATGTACTACACTCAAAAAAAAGCTTCGCCAGTTTATAGTTTGGATTTCGATTCAACAAAGTTAATAGCCGCTGTTGATCGGAGTATTGCATGCCTGAACTTTGATATCAAGTCATACACAGTAAAGCCTAAAGATTATTCTGATACATTTGAAATGGTCAGCAGGTGAAGATCATTTTTGTATACCTAAAAATTTTATTTAATAAATTAACATGTTTTGTGTTGTGTGATGTGATCAATTTATTGTTAAGATAAAAATAAAGGGATGAAATCTTTAAAAATCGTGTTATTAATTAAATATGGATTAAAAGTTTTCTTCAATCAACTATTTACAGCTGCTTCATTAATTATTATACATAGGTCTGGTATCTAAACCTATATATTTTTAAATCTTAGAAAATACTCGATCCAGTGATTATGATGCGGTTTTTGTATATAGATAGAGTGATTCCAGAGGAAAGATTTTATTCATGTGCATAAAATAGTTAACTATACACCGTGAAATTTTAGTGGTTGTTTTCCCGTGGCAGAAAGACTTGCCTTTAGTAATACTATCGAATCATGCAAATTACTCCTCCAAAAAAAAAAATTTTTTTTTTCAGTTTTTCAGAATAATAATTTTCCAACTCGAAAACGAGAGAAGCTATCGTTCTTTTATAAGATGTGACGTAATAAGGTACTGCTTGCCGCATGAAATCGATGCTTAAAGCTGACGAAGCTCGACACCCTAAGTCATAAAGCGGTTCGAACGTGCTTTCGAGTTTCGGTTAAACCTTTCGTGAAACCGGCATTTATTGATTTTAACAAAAAAGAACTGCACAAATCTATTGTACTACTAAGATATAATCATTTTACTGCGGGAAAACAACCACTAAAATTTCACGATAAATAATGCGAAGCAAGAGCGGGTCGCTAGTGTTGCCTTTACCTACTTTTATATTACCATGGCATTATTTGGTTCGCTGCAGGCTGTCCTGTCAACGTCAAAATATTAAAGTTTTTGACATTGACACAAATGAATGAAATTTTAGCGTTAAAATTTAACCTCTGGTTTGTGAGAAAAATGAGTATTTATTTTTAATACCGTGCAAACTAAACATGATGGAGTGTTAAATGTTCAAACAATATTTTTCCCCAGTAATCTTATCGTTCATCTCACAGATATGTTCAGAAATAAGTTATTCAACATACTCCGGGTCGCTAGTATTCGTGTAAATAAAAGAGCAATGCTCAAAAGTATGCGCACTGTTGCTCCTGTTACACTAGGGCTACTAACTACAGCTTCCTGCGAAGAGCCGCAAAAGGAATATGAGGTATCTTGGGATGACGATAGATTGGAACATGAATTCTTGATCAGACAGGCTACGACAGTGAATGTCAATGCGGCCACCCAACTTCTCACCGTTACCCTAGTCGCTATTCAAGATACAAGTGAAAGGTACCATAAAAATTGTCGCCGTTTAATTTCACTTAGTTGATCACAATATTTAATTTTCTGTACTACTTACTCAGGTTAAGAGATGCACTCTCCAAAGAAATATGTCTTGTCAAGCAAGCCTTAGAATGGGGCGAAACGGGTACACCTCCACATCATTGGGATCAGCTGGTGGCAATAAGAGGCTCACTGTCTGATCTGAAGCACAATCTCAGGACATTGTTAAGTATGTTTCTGCTTGTGACTAATTCTGTACTATCATTACTAAGATTTATAGTACATTTTGTATTGTGTTACTGGACTCGTATTCAAGGGCGGATCCAGCCCTCAAAAAAGGTTGTGGTCACAGCTCCTAGAAAATCGGCTGAGTACGAGTCGAAGCATGAACATCGCTCATTTACGATTGTGCAAGTCGTTTATGAACTTTTGAATTAGATTATTTCTTTTTTTTCTAACCATCAGGACTTTGGCATAAGGCATTAGGAATAAGTCGGACCCGATTTCTTAAAATTAAATGTCTGTCTAAAATCAGAAACATAGATGGAAGTCTTGCAAAAGAAGAAGCATGTGTACTAAAGAGATGGAAGGAATATTTTAAAAGTTTTTTCGAAAGAGAGGAGGTGCGGGTACAGATGCCTAAATCTCATGAAGAGAACGAGAATGAAAGTGCAGAGGATGATAGTATTAGCATGGATGAGATTGTGGATGGGTCGAAAAGAATGAAACTAGGTAAAGCTGCGGGATATGACAGGGTTTCCGTGGAGATGCTGAGGGCTGGAAATGGAATGGTGCCTACTCAGCTGCACTGCCTATTTAACCTTTGTTGGGCTAGCTCGGCCACTATATGTGTCTTTGAAAGAGAAGAGAATGGATGAGAATGTCAGTAAGACGAAAGTCATGGTTTTTTGAAAAGGTGATGATATGACAATTTTCGATGTTATGATTGGAAGTGAAAAAGCAGAACAAGTGAAAGAATTTATATATTTGGGATCCAAACTCACAATAGATGGTAAGTGTGATAGCGATATTGCAAGGAGAGTGAGTGCTGGTACCATGGTGAACGGAGCGCTGCACACCCTTGTGAACAATCAGAAAGTGTCTAAAAAGGCACGTCTGGCGGTTCATAGGGGAGTACTGATCCCGACACTAATGTACGGAAGCGAAAGTTAAGTGTGGCAGAAGAAGCACGAATTTAGGATAAACGCTTTGGAGAAGCGAGCACTTAGAAATATGCTAGAAGTAAAACTGAGTGATACAAACAGAAACGAAACAATAAGAGAACGTTGTGGAGTGAAATAAATAAGATGTAAAGAGAGTACTAAGATTGAGAAAGATATGCTTAGATGGTTTGATCATGTTGAGAGAATGAATGAGAGACGATTAACGAAAGGAATATATAGAGGAAGTATAAATGGAAATGTCGACAGAGGAAGGCCAAGAAAGACCTTACATGACCAAATAGGTAAAATTTTAAAGAAGGGTCAAATCAAAAGTACCTACCTACCCGTAATCGACGAGCATGCATGAAGAGATTGATGGTGTTTTTTTTATACAATGTACAAATTCAAGCTTACGTTACTTTTTTGCGAAAATGTTGAAAATGTCATCAATATCCACTATCCAGGTTCACATCTTTGTGTATATTTAGGAGAGCTAACCCGGATATTCTTTCCTGTGCCTTTGAGGCACGCAACCAAGATTTTATTCTGCAAAGAGTAGAAAAAGTTCTCTCTGCGGTAGCTACGCTGACCGGAAGAGTTGCCAGTATTTGTATGAGTACCTAGTCTGGTAAAGCCGAATTGTTCTTATATTCTCTTTTCCATTTGGTCATCCAGAGTCGGTATTCATTTATGACAGTTGACTCACTATCGTTAATGAATAGGCGGTACACCTGAGACATTCATATATGAATTTTATCTAGCCTTCGCAAGTTCTAAACCTGCAAGTATTTGTTGATTCTTATTTTATAATTCCGAAAATTTGGATTGTTGGTAGAAATTAGCGATCGAACATAATAATTCGTTGGTAGGTTTATAAAATCTAGCCAAGGCAGACCATAATTAGATATGATATGTGATACTGTTACTTATAAATACAAACATTTCAGGACCAACCATTAAACTTTGCACCCATTTAGATCTCACTTCTTTTGTCGTGTAAGTCAACAACCAAGGCATTTATCATAATATCGAACTTGGCTCTCATTTCACATTTATGTTTTTGATTGGATTGTTTATTATCATCAGCCTATCGATCTGAATAGAAAGTGTGACCTCAAAAGTCGATTAAGGTTGTGGGCATGCCCATAGTGCCCACAACGGTGGATCCGCGCTTGCTCGTATTCAATTGATTTTCTTCTGTTTTTTTTCAGGTTATATGGACTATGCAGAGAAATTGGCAACAGTAGCAGCAGAGATATCATACCTATCAGGCAATATAGCAGCATCAGATGCCATCTGTGAAAGGATTGACCATGCTTGCAGGTAAGAAACACATCATGAAAGTGATTCAAAAACATTTATTAAAGCAATGTATTATTAAAAATGTATTATTTTAAGAATTCATTTTTTTTCACATATCATTCTCTCATAATAGATTCAAATAAAAAAATTGTTTCCTTTTTACAAAATTAGGCATAGTAGTTTCCCTTGGATATTTTTTTACAGTAATATAATCTTAAATTAATTAAAAATCAACAAATAGTCACTTCCTTTGACATAACATTGTAATAAGTATATGTAACAAAATTCTAATTAAAATTAAACAAAGTAATATGTTTTGATTATTATGTTTAAGTTATGTACATTATATTGGCAGTAAATAATATCTTCAATCTCTCATTAGGACATGCAATGCCCAGAAGCAGTTGAACCACGAGCTACAGCAGGAGAGCCTGGAGCTGCAGCAACAGGCCATCATCAGCTCGCCGCAGCTCGAGCACAGGCTGAAGCAAGACATGGCCAGTGACAAGAAGGCAAAGAGGAAGAAATCATAACACTACAACAGTTTCAGTTATTATTTAGGAGTGAAAACTATATTTTAGTTAAAAGCTTTATTAGAACTATAAACATTACCAGTTTGTACATAGTATATGCCCCAAGGGCAATAAATATGAATATGTGATTAGTTGTTTTCTTTCATAACAAGTACAGAATACATGACATGTGATAAATAAATGGTTCAAAATTGTATTATTCTATTTAGTCTTTATGTTAGTTAATACAAACATATGGGATACCTATCTTTTGGTTTTTTAATTCATTGAAAAATTACAAAGTTATAGCTTACTACCTTTCCGCCCGCGACTTCGTCCGCGTAGATGTTTAACGGGTAAAACATTACTTCTTTTTAGCACAGTTGGTTAAAAAGTAGCCTATGTCCTTCTCAGGATCTGGACTATATCTGAATCAAATTTCATTCAAATCGGTTGAGTACTCTATGTGTGAAAGCGTAACAGACGGACAGAGTTATTTTATTAGTAAGGATCAAACTTCTGGGGTCCGTGACGACACAAGCCCCCATATCTTTTATTTATTTATTTTATTTTTTTTAGGAAGATCAGGATTTACATTTTAACATAGGATAATAATAATAACAAATCTACATAATTTCTTGTTTGTAAAACAAAAAAACTAGCTTTATTTTTTTAGTCATATAGCCTATTTACATAAAAGCTCTGATTAGCTCTGGAAATAAATAAAATACGAATTACATAGTTAATATTTACCTCTTCATGTTGTTTACAAGGTTGCATCCTTGTTGAGATGTGTCTCAATGTCCACCCGACAAATCGGGCAGTGCTTGTTGGTGCTCAGCCACTGGTCCACACACTCCATGTGGAACAGGTGCATGCACGGCAGTCGCCTGATGGGAATAAATATTTTGTTCAAAGATAAGCCCTGACTGGCTCGGTGGAACAGTGGTTAGTGACTCAGGTTCATAAGTTGCGGTTCCAAGAGTCGTGGGTTCGATTCCCACTCGGGACAAATATTTGTGTGACGAACATCGGTGTTTGTTCCGTGTCTGGGTGTATTATTAAATTTATTTAAGTTTATTTGTGTATCCTGATCCTGATTTCCGAAACACAAATGCTTAAGCTACTTACTTATGTGATGTTGTGTAATATATTTGTAATATTTGTAATATTAAGGCTTACGATGCGTAACGCGAATGCTGGCTCATACAAAATTGAACCATTATGTTGAAATTTTAAACGACCTCGCATGTACATATTTTTTTTTATCTGCTATACCTGCACACCACTAACCGATGCTCCGACAGATGAGGCTCGACATCACGTTTTTCCAACTATAAGTTTGCAGCCTTCAATTATTGTACTGTGATAGAAAATTATTTTTTTCCTAACTCACATATGATGACGGTTCGAAGTAGCCTCGTCATCATCACCGGACTCGCGGGGGAGCGGACGGCTCTCAACCCTAATGCGAGAGGAAGTATTACACCGGATGTACACAATTTTGTAAAGCAAGTGGCCGCTGCGAGACGATCTTCGTGTACTAGTTTAATTTTTTTTTTAAATAAACATATTATTATGAGCCCTCGTCTTAAAGTCATAGGAGTTCACCTGCAATCCGAGTCGACCTCGAACACGGACAAGCATATCGTGCACTTCTCGTCCTGGTGGTGCGGCGCGGGCGCGGCGTAGGCGTGGCGGTAGGTGTTCCGCTCGATGACGGCGCGCGAGGCCCCCCGCGCCGCCGCCCGCCGCGCCTCCGCCGCCGACGCCGCCGCCGACGCCGCCGCCGCGCGCTGCCAGCGCCGCCAGCGCCGCCGACGACACGCCCGCCGCGCCGCCCGCCGTCCCCGCGCCGCCCGCGCCGCCGCCCTAGAGTAAACTCGGTTAGATACCCGCTCAGGGAAAAAAAATTACTACCTACATAAAGATAGAGATGGTGTGACGATTTGGTCCAGCTATCGAGGAATTGGCGAGCCCAAACCTTGAGCCGATAGAGATGTGGACGAGTTTGGAGGAGACCTTTGTCCGGCGGTGAAATCGGACAAGGGTTAATAAAAATATATATAAAATAGTTAAAGTTACTTCAACGAGACTTATGAAATTTGTCCACACGGTTGTATAAGGGAATAAAGGAACGCTTTATCTAACTAAATAAATAGCATTTATCAGCATGCATGAAATTTACATTTCTGACCTGTCTACCCGCAGAAAACAAATAGAGAATGGACATTAATCAGATACTTGAATCTGTTACAGATATCGCATATAACATTAAATTAACCTATTTTTATTACCAGACCTACGTAGGAACACTAAAATTGTGGAAATATTTCAAACTAAAGAGTTGTGATTACTGTAATTTTTCCAATATATTCCTTAATCAAAACAGCTAAATACACAAAAGGGCTTACAAATACCGAAGGCTGTATGGAGATGTGCAGGTGCGGCGGGTGCACCTGCAGGTAGTGGTGCATGTGGTGGTGTACATGCTGTCCGTCGCTGGTGCTGCAATCATAAAACCTTTTTTTCATTTCTGGCTGGCCAGTGACACGGCTTAAGTTACGCGCGAGTTTAAAAACTAGTTTCCACAACATAATATTCGAAAGAAGTCATCAGCCCATATCACTAATATATGGGGTTTTTTAAATTGTAAAAAAGGCAAAGATCTGTCTGTGTACCCATCTAAATAAATACGTCCCCACTGCTGGGGCACGGGCCTACCTAGGGCGATAAGGCCTTAGTCGACCACGCTGGCAAAGTGCGGGTTGGTCGACACAACCTAAGAATTTCTTCGTAGGTGTGCAGGTTTCCTGCTTCACCGTTAAAGTGTCGTACATATGAAAATCAAATTTGACAAACACAGTGGTACGCGGTGAGCTTTGAACTGGCGACCTCTCGCATGGCAAGCAACGACCTGAACCGCTCGGCCAGCGACACGTTTTTTTTTTTCAAAAGAAGTACATAATCAGTTAATTAAATATGTTTTATCACTATAACAAGAATTAGTTTATTCCTCATTTTAAGTTAAATGTCTGTCAATACTTACAGGACCATCGGAGCGGGCGCGATTCCAGCACCAAGTCCTTGGTTGCTGCGATTTGATCGCAGGTCACGGGGCTCGAATTCGTCTGGATACTACAATTAGAAACAATTTTTTTTTAATTATTGATATGAATTTAAAATAATCATACTACAGACTATACTATTAAGCTCGGTGAGACACTTTATGTGGGTGTCTCAATCCATCGAAAGGAATCAACTAGAAACACTGAACTGATTACATTTTTTAGATATTTTTTTTAGTCCGTGAGTAGTGGTGGTAGTATTCGACTTTGCTTTGTGTATGACAGGTTGCCTAGATGCAGAAAAAAAAGAATGATAATCGAGCGATCATACCGCTGAGGGCGGCGGAGGCGGCATGGCGTACGGCGAGAAGTGGCCGAAGCCGCCGCCAAGGTCCCCCATCGCGCGTCGCTGCAATTCCTTGAACAAACATGTAATTATATTTTTGTCTATGATTAGCATGACCTTATGGTCCGAGAGCTGGTAATAATTTTTGGGTAGGTATTTGGTTTTTGGTTGCGTCTGGCAATGTTAAAACCCCGGCTGAATCATCTGGCTTTTCTTTAATCTACTCTAAATATTAATCTAGGAGGGTGGAGTTACTCGCGTCCGTAGGATTTACCATCTATTCCTAGACCCACCCTACACGTGCCCTCCGGGTGGTGCCAAACGAGTAACAGGGCTTTACCAACTATGCCCAACGCCGAGTAACAGGCGGCGGTAAATAACCTGTCAACAGGCCTTTGCAGACCTTGGGAGGATTAAATAACCCCATAAAGAGCGACAGTAACACTTTGGGAATGTGTTGCTAGAATTTTTCCCAAACCCCCTTTTAAATATGGAAAAGTCGAATATGGAATGTGATTTGTCATGCGATCCGGCTAACCCCCGGCGCTCTCTGGTACCCGGGCCAGAGAGTGTGAAATTGGCTACCGAAGACTACGTGGATGTGAGTAACCAGGCGTCTACGTCAGTTAATGTTACTGGAAAACGATTCGTTCAACAAGCCTTCCACCCTAGCTTGTTTATGTGTAGACAAAGAAGTCAGTCTCTTGGAAGCAAACCACAGGTTGAAACTTCACCTCCCTTGACAGGAAAACAGCTAAGTGACACCATAACCTACACCAACAACACACCTAGCCGAAATGCAAAAACCTCCCGAATGGCAAAGAGTGCCAACGGCTAGAAGTAATAAGCGAAAGAAATTGACGCAGTCACCATCCCCTGAAACTATCAAAACCACCAACAGGTACAGTGGCCTGCAGATTGACCTAACAGAAGATGAGCCTAAAATCAAAGAGAAACGCCCAAATAAACCTCCGCCGATTATCCTATACGGTATTGAAGACATAAATAAGCTAACTGAACTTATAAATACTGTAGCTGATAAAGATGATTTCCTCCTAAAAAATGTAAATAAAAATCAATTAAGAATTAACTCCAAAAACATAGAGGCTTACAAGAAAATCATCACCTTAGTCCGTGAACAAGGACTCATAGGCCACACTTTTAATAGAAAAGACCAACGCTGTTGTCGCCTTGTAATAAGAAAACTTCATCACTCAACACCACACAGTGCTATCATTGAAGAAATCGAAAAAACTGGTAATAAAGTACAAGGAGAGATTATCAATGTGAAGTATGGACCGGATAAGAAACCAACATCAACATTTTTTGTTAATCTAGTGGCCAGTCAAAACAACAATGCTGCTAAAGTGATAAAATCCATTGATAACCAAATTGTCACTATTGAAGAGCCCAAGAAAAGATACACAATACCTCAATGCCAAAGGTGCCAACAATTCGGGCACTCTAAAAATTATTGCATGCGACCATATCGCTGTGTTAAGTGTGCACAAGATCACAAAACATCTGATTGCCCTAAAAAGGACCGTAACTCTCCCGCTACCTGTGCATTATGCGAAGGTGCGCACCCTGCCAATTATAAGGGTTGCGAGGTGTATAAGGAAATACTCTCCAGAAAATCAAACAAAGTTAAGCAATTAAAGGATCGCACATATAACATGCAAAATACAGATACACAACCACAACAAGAGAAATTACTGAAAAACCACTCAGATACAAAAACCTTTGCAGAAGCTACAAAGGCACAGCCCACAACACTAGATAAAAATCTAGAGTCACTACTCACACAACAAGCTCTAAAGCTAGACAAATTATTAGACCAAATGTCAATAATGATGAACCTACTAACAACAGTTATAAACAAGCTCGTTCGTTGAAATGGCTACACTGAAAGTAGCAACGTGGAATACTAATGGTCTGATTAAACATAAACATGAATCACAAACCCTATTGGAACACGAAAATATTGATATACTTCTCGTAACTGAGACACACTTGATACCAGGCCACAGCACAATGATGAAAAACTACACCGTGTACTCCACACCCCACCCAGATGGAACAGCTCATGCAGGCGCAGCAGTTATTATAAAGAAGCATATAAAACATGAAGTTCTGCCAGAATATAGGACGGACCCAATACAGGCAACGACAATAATGGTACAAGACCATCTAGGATCCATAACGTTGTCGGCCGTGTACTGCCCACCAAAGCATACTCGTACCCTAAAGGAGAAAGAATTCACAGACTTCTTCAAAACTCTTGGACACAGATTCATTTGTGGAGGGGACTGGAACGCCAAAAACGTTCATTGGGGTTCGAGACTTACCACACCCCGAGGCCGGGAAATGAAAAAAAGTATAGACAACAATAAACTATACGTCTTAAGTGGAGGTGAACCCACGTACTGGCCTACTGACCCCAATAAAAAGCCAGATCTACTAGACTTCTTTGTATACAAAGGATTATCATACCATTACTTAAGTGTACAGAATTCTTTGCACGGTAGTTCAGATCACACGCCAGTAATAGCCACACTAAGTACAACCATAATTGAAAGACCACACAGAGAGCGACTTTACACCAACAAAACAGACTGGGAAGCATTTAGGCACCACATAAAAGATAATCTCAACTTAAATGTTTCACTCAAAACAACTGACAATATTGATAAATATGCAACCACCCTAACAAACCTAATTCAAGAGGCGGCATGGAAATCTACACCGATTATCCCAATAAAACAAGGTAGTAGGAATGTACCAACAGACATAAAAGCAAAAATCTTGGAAAAGAGGAGACTTAGAAGAGTGTGGCATTGCAGCCGCCATCCCGAAGACAAAAGAGCGCTTAACAAAGCAGCCTCTGAGCTAAAACAGTACCTTAAGGACATCGAAGAGGAAACGCTTCAAAATAAGTTAGCAAACTTGAATCCCCGGGGCAAAAACGAATACTCCCTCTGGAAAGCTGTAAGAAATAGCAGGGTAGCTCCTCAGACTACACAACATCCAATTGACAAGGGTAACAACACCTGGGCTAAAACAGATAAAGACCGAGCTGAGGTGTTTGGAAAATTCCTACATGAAGCCTTTACTCCAAATGGCGGCGACGCAGACACTGAAAAAGAAATTCAAGTTTACCTAGAAATCGACTTGCAGCTTAGTCCTCCCATACCAAGCTGCTCACCGAGGGAAGTCCAAAGACAAATAAATAGACTCGAGTTAAATAAAGCTCCCGGTTTCTGCCTAATAACAGCCGAAGTCTTAAGACAGCTTCCTAGAGTAGCAATAGTAGGTACAACAAATCTATTTAATGCAATCATTCGGATTGGATATATCCCTATGATATGGAAAATATCAGAGATAATAATGATTCTGAAACCTGGCAAACCTCCGCATCTTGTTTCATCATATAGACCAATAAGCTTGCTGCCTATATTGTCTAAACTGTTCGAGAAGATCATCTTGCGAAGGCTGACAAGAGTACTCAACAATAACGATGTTATTCCTCAACATCAGTTTGGTTTCAGAGCAGGCCACTCCACAATAGAACAAGTCCATCGTGTCATCGACAAAATAAGAGAAACTCTGGAAAAGAAACAGTACTGCTCTGCTGTCTTTCTTGACGTACAACAAGCATTCGATAAGGTTTGGCACTTGGGTCTTCTTTTCAAAATGAAAAATCTGCTCCCACATAACTTCTACCTGCTGCTCAGATCTTACTTGGAGGACAGAATATTTAGAGTCAAACTAAATGACACCTACTCCTCTTTTTACGATATAAAAGCAGGAGTACCGCAAGGCTCGGTTCTGGGCCCAACCCTGTATCTCTTGTACACTGCAGATATACCTACAACAGATAACGTTCTATCTGCTACATTTGCTGACGACACTGCTGCACTTAGCAATCATAAAAACCCCCTTGAAGCGTCCTTGTTGCTACAGAATCACCTGAACAAAGTCAGTAAATGGATGGAAAAGTGGCGCATAAAAGCCAGCTCTACCAAATCAGTCCATGTTACCTTTACTTTAAGAAAAGAAAACTGCCCACCTATTACATTTGGTAACAATGTCCTTCCTCACCAAGACACTGCAAAATATCTGGGCATGCATCTGGACAGGAAGCAAACATGGAGAACGCATATTGAAAGGAAACGTGATGAACTAAACATGAGACTCAGAGACTTAAACTGGCTCATTGGTAGAGGGTCACATGTAACCATGGAAAACAAGTAGAGGAAGATCCCAGAGCCGCCAGACATCACTTATTTTCTAATGGACAAAATATATACGATTGAGTAGTGGTGGGGTGTACTATCATCATATGACTAGTTGCTACCTTGACCAGGCGGCCATTTTTCAGATATCAACCAATCAAGGTACATAGAAACACTGCTCACCTCACTTAAATTCTGATGGCTGATTTTAACATAATAATATATTGCACACAATATCATTAAAAATCAGGTTTTATTACTCCCAGACACATGCGGTCGGCGGTTTTACCTTACAGACGCTTTAAAGTTATGAAAAAAATTTTACTTTTACTTAATTTTACTTATTTTGTGATGCTTGATTTTTATATATGTTATTCAAACAACTATTTTAAAACGTTTTGCAAACGGACAGACCGATCCAAGGGGCCAAACATTCACCAGACCCAACTGTTTTATATTTTTTTTTTAAATTGAATTTAGTTAAGTTTTTCTAATAAAATAGTTTGTAAGGTACGATTCTATAATTATTGCGGTCAGATGAGCACTTTTTAGTTGTTTGAATAACATATATAAAAATCAAGCATCAGAAAATAAGTAAAAGTAAAATTTTTTTCATAGCTTTAAAGCGTCTGTAAGGTAAAACCGTCGACCGCATGTGTCTGGGAGTAATGAATCCTGATTTTTAATGATATTGTGTGAAATATATGTTAAAATCAGCCATCAGAATTTAAGTGAGGTAAGCAGTGTTTCTATGTACCTTGATTGGTTGATATCTGAAAAATGGCCGTCTGGTCAAGGTAGCAACTAGTCATATGATGATAGTACACCCCAACACTACATACTCAATCGTATATATTTTGTCCATTAGAAAATAAGTGATGTCTGGCAGCTCTGGGATCTTGGACCAAAGATACTCATTTATAAAACTATAATTAAACCAGTGTGGACATATGGCCTTGAGTTATGGGGATCTGCAAAAAACTCGAACGTGGAAATAATACAACGGTTCCAAAACAAATCACTCAAAATGATAACCAATGCACCGCTGTTCATCAGAACTAGCGAATTGCATGAGCACTCAGAAGTGAAAACCGTTAAGGAGGAAATAGAACACAGAGCAAAAGCCTACAAAGATCGTATTGAGGCTCATACTAACATCCTAGCAACAGCACTAGGTGAACCAATGAATGCCAGAAGGCTCAAAAGACAACACATCTGGGATCTTGTTCAGTAACAGCCCAATCATAATAAGAGACAGCTTCTTCAATGGAGGAACAGTTCTCCCCCGCCATCAAACTCCTGCAACAAATCTGCTAAAGGCCTTCAAGGCCGATTGCAAGATGATAAAATGAAAAAAAAAAAAAAAAAAAATATTAATCTACAACATATAAAAATTGCAATTTGCCTCAAGTATATTTACAGATAAAAAAAAAACATATTTTTATTTTTTTATTGTTTTTTTATCCCCGCTACTCATCAGCCAGTTTTGTTGGGAAATAATAGGAGAGGTACAGGACAAGTTAAATTCTTGCCTGCTCTCCTTCCATTTGCTTCGACGCATTTCAAATAACGAATATGTAAAAAAATTCACGCCTTTTTTTTCTAACTGTTTACGATGATGGCTTGTCATCCATAAGTGAACTTGCTGGAGAGCGGATGGCTCTCATCCTTAATAATGAATTATAAAAAATGACGCGTTTCAAGCGGTGTAGACTGGTGGATGTCTATCCTCCAGCAATACTCACGAGCATTTGGTGTTGTCGCTGCCACAGCCGCTCGTGCACGATGTAGGGCGGCGCGATGGGCATTACTTCCCGTCGGCGTTCACCCACTACCACAAAACAACACATTAAATTTATTTCAGACACTTTAAATAAGTAAAAAATCATTGACATTGAACCTTACGACAAATAAATAGGGTTCAAATTATTGTATCTATAATGGGGAAAATACCTTTTGAACTATTGCATTTGTATATATGTGTCTTAAAGGAAAAAAATATTGAAATTATGGTGACAATGTCACGTCACATCATAGATAAGTACCGTTTAAAATAGGGTATTTGAAAATTTTTTTATTTTGATATAGTTGGATGGTCCACACGAATACAAAGACAATGTTGAAAGTATCACTTTGATATCTCGATAACTCGACGAGATATTACAATTTTAATTGCACATTATTTGGGCGAGCTCAAAAACGCTCCATACAAACGTCCACTGGCGTGTGACGTCACACGCTAGTTTCTAGTATGCAGCGCCTAAGAAGTTTGTTCGGCAGGTTAATCAAAAATTGCGTTTACGGATATTCTGTAATTAATAAGATGACAACGCAATTTTAAATAATTTTCGCACTTTTAAAATGGACTTGCCCACCCAACTTTAAATGTCTTTTGCTGTCTCATTTTGCCTAAAATTCAAGTTTCGATTTCATAAATAATATTGATTTACTTAAATCTTACTGCTTATCATAAAAATGTTAAGTGTTGTGCTTGCCATTTTTACACAACCACAGTCAAATACCCTATTAGAATGGACTGGAATTCCGCTGCTGTATTTTTAATTAGTCAGTTACTAAAAACTTACTGTGTGCCGGAGGCGCCTGGTACATGTGGAAGGCGTGGGGAGGATGCGCAGGGTGGGGCGCGGGGTGCACAGGGTGCGCGGGGTGTGCGGGGTGCGCGGGGTGCGTGGGGTGCGCGGGGTGCGCGGGCAGCGGCGCGTGCGCGTGCGGCGCGGGGGGCAGCTCCCGCGGCGCGCAGCAGCAGCCGCGACACGCCACCATGCATCGGACTCTGGAAAACAATACATTGCCCCATTTATTTATTTATTTATATTGCACAAATTATTCACTTAGTTTTTTCTTTTTTTTTAAAATAGGCTAACAATGACCTAACTCCACCTGATGGTAAGTGGTAGTGAGATCCACATATGAGGTCGACAGGCACAATAGACCATATTGAGCTTGTCACACTCACTCGGGGTTGGAATCTCTTGGTCCGCCTGCATTGTATATGGATGGCAGCACTGTACTGGTCAGTCACAGTCGAACAATCCTTGTCCTTATCACAGAATCTGACTCACACTCACTCAGGGTTGGAATCTCTTGGTCCGCCTGCATTGTATATGGATGGCAGCACTGTACTGGTCAGTCACAGTCGATCAATCCTTGTCCTTATCACAGAATCTGATATTTTAGCTTGACATCGACACTACCATGCCCAGATAAGGGCCTCAAGAAAAAGGCAGGGCATAAATTTAAATACTTCTATTTTCATTGAGGATCCAAAACATATTTCTGAGTGTCAGTAACATGGAGGTCACATTACCTCGCCCTCAGCAGATGGGCCTGTGGCGGGCGCGCCGGGTCGTAGGGCGGCGGGTCGGGCGCGGCGCGCGGCGGCGGCTCGGGCTCCGCCCGCGGTGACCGCGTCGGCGAACTTGTCAGGTCTATCACAACGCGCTGTCAAAGATAATCAAAAAGGTGATTTATACTCCAGTCCTATAAAACTAAATGAGACTAATAAAAATTTAAATGAGAACAAGAGAACAGATAGTGTGTATTAAAATTTGAAAAAATTCGCATTCATGACCCCGCCTGAACGGGGACTTGAACTACCCTCTGAGCTATCCAGGCAATTAGTCATCAATGCGAATTTTTCCATCAACTCTTACCCGTTTTTTTAGCCACGGGTGGCGCCCCCACCGATAGTGATCAAACACTATCGGTCCGCAAACATTTCTTTACATAAATGTTATACAGAATGGTTGCACTTGGCAATTATATATTTTTTTTATTTGTTGTTTTTTATGCTATTAAAGCTTAATGTAAATTTAAAATTTGAAAAAATTCGCATTCATGACCCCACCTTAACGGGACTTGAACCACTGGACCTCCCTAGCCACGGGCTAAAACTGGTAAAAGGTGATGGAAAAATTCGCATTGATGACTAATTGCCTGGATAGCTCAGAGGTTAGAGCAACCGACGCGAAATCGGATGGTCCGGTGGTTCAAGTCCCCGTGCAGGCGGGGTCATGAATGCGAAATTTTTTCAAATTTTAAATTTACATTAAGCTTTAGTAGCATAAAAACAACAAATAAAAAAATAAAAAGATAGTGTGTATTAAAAATGCCTACAGGATTTGGCTCTTCTTGAACCACTTGAACATCATCATCTGAGCTGGAGTCTGACACCCAGTCGAGCTGCAGGTCTGGTGCAGATAGAACCGCTGTAGCAGGAGCTGGATTTGTCTGGACTTCCTGTAAAATAATTATGTTTTGTGTTCAGTAAGTTGAATATGAAATATCCATGTAATGTGCTCTTTATCATGAGTTCGATCATACCTGATCACATCTGTTGTTTGACCTAGTGTCTGTTTGTGTGGTCCTGGCCATACTTGTGCCAGGCTGCGGCGACTTCTCCTTTGGCTGTCTGTCACCGCTTGCGTTCACATCACAGCACCTTTCATTGTCTTTCTCAACTTTCACAATAACACTGGAACCTCCACTTGCCTCAGTGTTGGATGCACTGGGCTCCACTTTGACCGGGGCCAAGTTTGTCGGCTCCATCTTCACTGTGCGCACAGTGGGTACTGCTTCTACATTTTGTGCTGGTGGAGGATCAGCTTCTTGCTTTATATTCGCAGTTTGCATCCTTGGCTCTTCCTTTACTTGAGTCAAGGATGTATTTGATGTACTTGCACCCATATTATGTGGTGGACATGGCCTATACATTCTATGATGGTGATGATAATGATGGTGGTGATGAGATCCATTTTGATGAAAGTGTTCAGGACTGTGACAATGTGGAATGCTATTATGAGCAGGGTTCCTGTGAAGCATTCTACAGTTACAGTTTGTTCTATTAGAGCAAGGGCAATTGACATTTTCTTGCTTGATGTGTGTATTGCCAGGGACATAGCTATGATAAAGTGACCCAGGTGTATAAACAGGGACATTTCTTCTACAGTTATGTTCATTTGTTGAATTACCCTCTGCACTAAGGTCTGCAGCCTGTGTTACAGTCTCATGATCCTGTGGCTCTCTCTTAATATCAGGTCTGCGAGAAGTTGTATTCAGATCTTGACTACTGCTCCCTGCACTACCAGAAACTGCACTACTGGAGCTGCCAGATTGATGGCCAGCACCATTGTCACAAGGCTTTTTCCGAGGGGTAGACACATTATCCTCCTCTTCAGAACTGACTTCTATTAGATTTGTATTAGTCTCATTTTCCTTTGATTGTCTCCTTCGTGGAGATATGTTGAGCTTACGACTAGGCCTCTCTAATGTTTGAGGCTGATTGCTGCTATTACATGTAAGTACTGAATGAGATAAGTAATCATTTTGCCAGTTACTATCATTTGGTTGTTGTTGTGCCCGATCTGATTCTACAGAAGTTGTATTGTTATCACCAGTCTGAGGACATGTGTATACAACAGGATGTTGTACATAATTCCTGACTATAACATTGTTTGCATGGTAAGGGCGAAACACATATTCTATGGCTGGCCTTGCACCGGCTTCATAATGTGAATAGTTTGGGTAGTAGTAACCTGCTTGGTTGACTGGTTTGGGTTGATATCTAATGTTGACATCAGCAAATCTCTGACCATTAGCACTAGTGTGGATATTGGGGCCAAGAGCATAGTCTAATGAACTGGAACTGTCTGGTAGGGGCTGGTATTCTTCAGGAACAGGGGTATGTGATGACACGGGTGGAGCAACTGACGCCAGGTTCACTTCATACGGCTGAGTGGGAGTGGTGGAGTTGACATAGTTGGATGACACAGGCTTTGCAGTAGTTTCGCCTGCGTCCGCCGGGGCGGTCTCCGATGATGTAGGTAGCACTTCTACTTCATCATCACTCTCAGCAAAAAGAGCATCACATTCCATCTCTTCTGCAAAAGAATGTTTATTTTGATAAATATAATAGAATCATACAGGAAATGCTCAATATATTTCATGAACGCACTATTTCTCTTTGGAAAGTAATATAATTACCATTTCTGGGAGGATTATCAGAAGCAGACGAGGTGTATACAGTGTCTAAAATAGCCGCAAGGGATGATGGACCGGGAATATCCCACGAAGATGATGACTGGTCACCTCCGTATCCCTTTTCGGTCATTTTATTATTCAGTATTTCCTCGTCATATTGTAATAAATAGTGGATAATGCCACAAGGGAACTTGTTTGCAATTGACAAACATGGAGTATGAAGTTTCACAATATTTAAGCCATGCTTATATTGATGATTACTGTTTCACGCATTGTAAACACTTTTTCTGCGTATTATTTACACCACATGAATGTTGAAAACACTGGAATTCGACATATGAGTAAGAAAATGCGACATTTACGATCAAAAGTACCAAAATTTACATTACAATACAAGTCAGACAGAAGAATGTTGTTGCCATTTATAAAAAAATGTTAGAATTTTCCTCAAGACGCAAGTAAAATAAATTCATGTCCAGTCATGCGTAGGCTTGGATTATTTTACTGTTTATGCAGCTCGTAAATCAACCCAATAAGAGCTAAAATTATTTGACGAAAATAGCTTTTAATGCTTTTAGTTTCTGCAAAACTTGCAGTGGATAGAATGTCGAATTGTTTTAATTGGTTTTTGTAAGTGATTCGCGCATGATATTCAAGATAACATTTAAGACAATCGTAAGGAATACTTAAGGACACTAAGATGTAGCCAATGTATTTTTTTACTGTAATTCAAACAGGCCACAGCAGCTAAATAGGCTGCCATATGCAAAAAATAATATTTATGACAGCCGTCAGTCAAGTAAGAACTGTCAAAATCAGGTGTATTATTTTCATGGGAAACCAAATTGATTTGGGTCTGTTTCTTTCCATTCAGATGTACTTAATATTATGACAACAATGAATAAATGTAACATCATAAACATTAATAGATTAAGTTTTCACAGTGAGCAATCAAATGGCATGTTTTTATAAAAGTTTATATGAATTCCCCCGCTATGTTTTGATAAAATGTGCCACAAACAACTCGACGTCTTATCTTTAATTTCAGCGCAACTAATTGGTGTTTGATCAGAGGTCACGTTTCATTTAGTCGTACGCGAGTCGCTGTATCGTTCATGCGTTTCAATAAAATACTAAAGTTGGCGAACAAATTTAAAATCATGTCTTCAACACACTTACCTCTGTTCATCGAAGGGGAAGTTGTGAAAGGTTTCGGCAGAGGTTCAAAGGACTTAGGATGTCCTACAGGTAAGCAGTATATATTATTTTAACCAGTAGAATAATTTATAATTAAATTTAGGTCAACTTTTTACTAGAACAAACTTAAACTTGAGTAAAGTTTCAGAAACTTTATAAATGAGTGGTTCAAATATGTTTTTTTAACACAAAAATGTATCTGTGAAATGATCCTGTACAATTAATTATATGCTTTGAAGTTAAAAATAGTGATAAAAACAGTTAATTTGTATATTTTGTTATTTAAGTATAAGTAAGATATAGAGTAGCATAACTAATCAAACAAAAAATAACTATTGAATCTCTAGAGTTTTAAATAAATGGGTTGAAACTTGGTTGGTACCTAAGTAGTTTCAAATTGTATTTTAGTAGAAAAACCTTTTTTTTATTATTGCACTGCCTAAACATTTTATTTTAAGTAATAGTTATTCAATGTTTACTCAAGGTTATGATAACCTCCTTACTAGGACCTACATTGTGAGTAAGTATGTATTTATGTGCATTGTATGCAAGTACTAACAATGGAGAATCTTAATGATTTTAGGTAATAAGGTAATTTTGAAGTATTTGATAATCTGAATTGACATGTGTAATTGTATTGATATCCTTACTAATATTATAAATCCGAAAGTAACTCTGTCTGTCTGTCTGTCTGTCTGTCTGTTACGCTTTCACGCATAGAGTACTGGACCGATTTAAATGAAATTTGGTACAGATATAGTCCAGAGGCTAGAAAAGGTTATAGGCTACTTTTTAACCGACTGCGCTATAAGGAAGTAATGTTTTACCCGTTAAACGTCTCTACGCGGACGAAGTCGTCACAGCCCAAACTATTGGATAGATCCAGATGAAATTTGGCATGCAGGTAGATGTTATGACATAGGCATTCGTTAAAAAGGATTTCCCGAAATTCCCACGGGAACAGGAATTAACGGGAAAATCCTTTTGTATTAGACGCTTGAAATTTGGCATGCAGGTACTTTAATAAATTTAAAGCTTAGTCGAACAGGATATTGTAAAATTCCCACGGGAACGGGGGTAACAAAAAAAAACTTTTGTATCAAAAAATCTAAACCGCGTAAGATAGATGATTGAAATTTGGCATGCAGGTACCTTAATGGGCTTACTTGCAACGCGATATTGCAAAATTCCCACTGGAACGGGAGTTGTCGGGAAAAAACTTTTGTATGTAAAGTCCTGTAGTCCACGCGAACGAAGTCGCGGGCACAGCTAGTACAACCATAATTTAAAAAGTTATATGTGTTTTAAGTTCTGACCGTTTGCAATTTTCAAACATGGTAAAAATTTTTATTTTTATTTTCATGTTCTAAAATATAAATTTGCTTTGCAAATTAATGAATATCATCATAGCAATTATCATTATACCAATATTATAATGTTCCGTTGTGAAATTGAGACACAGTTACATTCTCCATTTAAATGTTTGGGTTTGTACTTATGCATGGAATTATGTAGTTACTATTTAGTTTTTAAAATGTTTTTAACATATGTAATGTTCTTAACTTGATAAAAAGTTTAATTAAATAAAATATGGTTGTAAGTAATGTTGTCCAGAAATTGCAAGTTGCCAGTCTGCTTGAAATTGCTTAAGAGTTATGAAATTACTTGCAACAGTGGTAAACTTGTAACAGATAATGGTACAGAGATAAAAGGGATAAGGATGAGATTAAAATTTTAAGCCAGGATTTTGATAGTAAAATGTGGTGCAAGATTAACCAATATTATTGTATAGTAGAAATAAATAAAATAATTTGACTGGCTCGGTGGAACAGTGGTTTGTGACCCAGGTTTACTACCTATGGTTCTAAGAGTTGTGGGTTTGATTTCCACATGGGACAAATATTTGTGTGACGAACATCTGTGTTTCTTCCATGTCTGGGTGTATAATAAAATAGATTTAAGTATATTTGTGTATCCACTGTTGATTCTGATACCTGTAACACAAGTGCTTAATTTACTTACCATGGGATAAGATCAATGTATGTGATGTTGTGAAATATTTATTTTATATTTATTTATTTATTTATAGGAAACAAATGCATATTACGCCTTAGATGTTTTGTACAAATTGTGCTATGACTGTGAACTCATATCATTACCTATTCACTTATCATTGTAATTATTAGCTTGAAAGCTTTAAAGATTCTCACTCAGACTCTCACTAGCCAGAGTTAATTTTATACTGTCTAATATAATGCCTGATATTTTGAAAATCTTTATTTGTAGCAATGGGGACAGCTCAGTTTGAATCTGCTGTATTTCACAGAATGTTTAACTATGTAGTGGAAAAATAATAAGAAACATTTTAATCACCAATAAACACAACTCATCAAAAATGGGAACCTATTATTATTTATTGATATTATTTCTCTATCAAATAATTTTACACTTTTTTGCCTATCCTATCAAGTGTCTAATAATATTAGATTATTATATCATATTATGATGAATTGCTCTTAAATTAACTACTATTATTTTTTTGTGAACTTGGAGACCATAGCAATAGCTCCTAAGTTTTAATCATAGAGATTATGCATTTTTAGAAACATGGTATGGTCAGTACCAAAGTTTGTCTAATATGAAATTTATGGACCTTAGATATGCCAACCATACTAATACCATTCATGACATACCAAGTTACAATCACGAAAATTAAATGTTTACACAGATGATTTTAAATTATAATAGTAATTATGTGTAATATTAAGGCACATAGGAGCAAATAAAGATATGTCAAATATAGTATTGCAAGTTTTATCTCTAAAATACAACATGCATATGTGTATGCAGCATGTTAATGATTCAATATTTGATATTAACAGGCTGTAATATTAAACGAAATTATGGTCCAGGTTTAAATATTCACATAATGATGATACAATAACTTAATTTTGATTGTGTAATTTCGTTATTTCCATTGTCTGTAAACTATCTATTAAGCATTTTTCATTCCGTAGGAGATAAAGAAATAGCTACTCTGTATATGTTCGTATCTAGGTATAACGATATTATCTTATCGAGCGCGAATAATGTTAGCCTTGTTTAGGGCCCACACTAATGTATGGTAAATCATCTGTTACAGCGAATTACTCTTTGAGTGTTGTGCAAACCCTGCCTCAGGATTTCGAGCCCGGCGTGTATTATGGCTGGGCGCAAGTAAACTCCGATGATATCCACAAGATGGTCCTCAACGTCGGCTGGTGTCCCTTCTACCAAAACAAGGAAAAGTCTGTGGTAAGAACAAATTTGCAAATAAATAAATATACCTTAATGGTTTATATCCAAACTAGCGGCCGCCCGCGACTTTGTCCGCGTATTAATGGGTTTTAGTAGCAATTATGTATTAAAAATAGCGCTTTTGTCTCTCCGGAGTGCCAGCCACCTCCATACCAAGTTTTATAAAAATCGATAAACACGTAAAAATTCTCCCATACTAATTTTCACCCCCGCAATGAACCACATGGGGGTTGAATTTTAAAAAAAAAAGTAGCCTATATGTTATTCCAGAGTGCCAGCTACCATCATACCAAATTTCATGAAAATCGGTACAGATGTTTGAGCGTGAAAGAGTAACAAACATCCATACTTACAAACTTTCACATTTATAATATTAGTAAGGATTAGTAAGGATATGTATTGGCAATTAACTTCTTAGTATCGTAGCGATGCGTGCTGTTTTATAATGTTTTGCGTGTGAGCTCGCGTTATAACTTCGAAAGTAATGCAAATAAACCTTTGCTTACCCAGAACGTACGTACGACGAAAGTAACCGTCTATCTGTGTGTTACGCAATCACGCCTAAACCACTGCACCGATTAAATTTGGTAAAGATATAGTCTAGAGCCGGAGAAAGGACATAGGCTACTATGCTAGTTTTTAACCGACTTCTACGTTTTGGGACTTCACGCGGATGACGCGGATGGAAGGAATGGAGGTGCGGGCGAAAGCTAATATTATAACAAAACCTTTTGTGTGGCGCAAAACTAATCTATCGAAATATTAACTGTTTAATCGTTTCTACTAAGATATTTAAGTTAACTATTAAAATATTATATGTATTACACAACATCATATAGGTACCTACATTAATCTGATCCCGTGGTAAGTTAAGTAGGTAGCTTAAGCACTTGTGCTATGGATACCAGAATTAACAGTGGATATACTTGAATATATTTAATAATACACCCAGACACGAAGCAATAATCGATGTTCGTCACACAAATATTTGTCACGGGTGGGAATCGGACACACGAATCTTGGAACCGGAGGTTGTGAACCTGGGATCCTAGCCACTGTTCGACCGAGCCAGTCAATAATATTAAGTAACACTACACAGAATACAATTACCTATTCAACGGAAAGTTCTTTGGCCAGTCGCAAAGTTATTGATCCCTTTTTGTGAAGGTCCCCTTGAGGCTTAGGTACCTAAGTACTTATCATTCGTTAAAACTGTAACGCTTACATCGATGTTTGTTATCTGTGACATTATAAAATTATTATACCTACCTCGTATCAAACAAGACATTAAACTTTTGGTTAAGAATCGTAACCATCACCGTAGTCAAAATAAACCTTAGTGTCTTTGCACATTTTTAAAGGCATGTTCTGCCATCCGGGTAATTTTAATTTTCCTTCGAAACCGTCGATACCTACCCGAACGATAAACTTAAAGATATCATAAGTAATGAACTAGTTAAGTTACACAGTTATTGCTATTTCTAGGTTGGGAATAAGTAGGTTATATTGAAATAGGCGATATTATTTGCGTCCTACATACGTACCTACCTACCTATTAGGAACCTATATTGTGATATTAATTGAATATTATTATTATGTTCTCAATCTATATATAAAAATGAATCGCTAAATGTGTTGGTAAGCGCATAACTCAACAACGCCTGAACCAATTTGCCAATTCTTTTTTAAAATGTTCGTTGAAGTACAAGGATGGTTCTTACGGCGCGAAAAAAATCGAATAATTGCCGGGAAACCCCTAAAAACAGCCCTTTTCTTTTTCACATTTTTTTGACAGGACGAAGTCTGTCGGTTCAGCTAGTTTTCAATAAGAACAAAACGTTATGTAGGTACATTGATCGATTCCGTGGTAGTGCATAAGCATGTAGCTTTGTGTTACGAATATCGGAATAAGATACATACCTACCACACCCAGCCACGGAACAGACATCGATGTTCACACACAAATATCTGTCTCGTATGGGAATCGCATCCACGACTCTTGGCGCATGAGAGACACTATCCAATGCGCCATCGACCCAGTCTCCAAATTTCCAGTGCATATTTACCTATCTACTCAGTTTTTCGTTTATTTCGTCGCACGTCAATAACTATTACTTTTATTTTATTTCAGGAAACTCACATCATGCATGAGTTCGACGGTGATTTTTATGGATCCCAACTTAAAATCGGAATTATAGGATATCTGAGAGAAGAAAAGAACTTCACTTCTCTTGATGACCTGATCAAACAAATCAATCAAGACAAAGCCAACGCTGAAAAACTACTGGATCAACCTGACGCTCAAAAATTTACGAGTCATAGCTTTTTTGCGGCTAGAACGAAATGATGGTATATTTTAGATTATTTTTAATAACAATTATGTAAATTGAAAGAGAAACGCTATACAACAAGGTTTTAACGACCGGAACTCGCCAAACCAGCAATTGTTACGACGTACCTACTGTACTTCAGTATTCATATTTCCATTTAATTAGAAACCTAATTGAAGTAGATTCAGTAAATTGCATGCACCAAGACAGACAAATCTTTTATCAGTTACGCTGCCAGTAATTTTGTTTTAATAATGCAATAAGACTCAAAGCCTGATGATAAGGGCTAACTGATAAGTATTTGAGTTTTTCTGCAACATTTCAGTGGGCGTAGAAGTACGAACACAAAGAGCAAGTTTCCGTTTTTCCGAATGCGCGTGAAAATAAAATACATGAAGACATTCGTTAGGTAATACATCGTTAATACCTGCATACGCCTGGAAGTTGTTATCTTTCGGCCTCGTTTAATTTATGTTGTTACTTCCTTTTTAAGAATTTGTCTTTTCACATTATATTGATTACCAGGGCGATCACCTTGGACGTTTTTTTCTTTACTGACTGTTATCGAATTTATTAATTGTAGGTAAACCTAATTCCATTTTATAATACGGAAGGGTTTATTCCAGTAGCCTTCTAAAAACGCTCCACCCTCCAGGATCAATTGGGATGTTTATTTAAAACTTGTCAGTTTCCATATTTATTCATGAATAAATTTATCTGACCCAATCTTCTATTTGAGATGGTTCTCTCTCACACATGACAAAAATTTTTTTTTTACTAAATCTTCCAGTTGTTTCCTGAGGGGGCAAAGCTTTAGGAGGCTACTGAAAATAACCCACAAGGAATACCTCAGTGGGTAGGTACATTCGCATCTTGAATCGGCCTTACTTCTTCGCCTTAAGGTATAACTTGACACCCTTGTGTACCCAACCTCCTACCTATTTACTGAAAGTAGGCATAATAACTGCTCT
This sequence comes from Maruca vitrata, assembly GCA_039566165.1. Taxonomy (NCBI): domain Eukaryota; kingdom Metazoa; phylum Arthropoda; class Insecta; order Lepidoptera; family Crambidae; genus Maruca; species Maruca vitrata. Next base: position 6,550,184 of record CM076932.1, read on the forward strand.
TAATAATTTGACAGATGAAATGGTACCTAACTACACTGTTTGCACATTTATGTATAAATACGAATTTATTTTTCTTTACATTGTATTAACTACTTAAAACTGTATATATATCTTATGAATTATAAGCTATTTTTATTAGAAAAAATATGATGACATGCATCAATATTCACTTTTATAGTATATGAATAAAATATATTTATTTGTTATACCTAACTGTAGTATTATTGTACCCTCATCATACACAATCAGATGTATGATGATAACTGTGCTGGAGACAATTTCCCAGTTTGAGGCCATAAGTCCATCAAAGCAGAATGTTTTCGAACAAATAATACAATTTTATTGCATTATTGAAAAGTCTCCCCAATACATAACTTTAGTAGAGATCTCTGCAGTGTGTAGAAATTTATAATATTTGTGACATGATGGAAAAGGAAGTAGATATGTTTGTGGACTGTGCATAGTGGAGACAAGATACATAATTATTATGTATGCAGCTCACTCCACCAAAACCAGGATGTGTGCACATGGTTGGTTTTGGTGTAGTCCCAACCATAGGCTCTCCATTAGTATGTACCAGAAAATGTGTCATAATTATGTTGTATCTTTGGTGACTGTTTCCAATTTTATCATAAGTGGAGACAAGGGGGATTAGAACTTGAATAATGTAGGCTAGCACTATATTATAATAAATAAATTAAACACTGAATTTCCCTTTGAAAAAGCCTTTATTTGTAATGCTTCAATGGATCCATTAATTTAATGAATTTGTAAAATATCACTCCTTCATACTCTTGGAAACGAAATGCAATCTTAAATTACGGTTCGGGCTCTCTCTCCAGGTTTTTATTTAGTGTTGTTTTCTCCTAAAAGAACATCCTGAAAAAGAAAATAATTTGTTATCTCAGAAAACATACATCTTAGATTTCAACATTACAGAAAAATATTTAAAATACAGTTGCTGTTTATAAATAATTAGGTGTGGCAACTATATTTTCAATTATGATTATAATAGGAATAGGTTCCAAAATATCAGGACAGTATTTTAAAATTTTACCAAAATACACTTATCATCATGTCAGACAATTCTACATACATTATTAATTATTTCCCAAAATTTTTAGGGGTTGAAGTATATTTTAAAAAGTGAATCACCAGTTTTAAATATGTGCAGCTACTAATGCCGACAGGCTGATCATAATTTTCACAATATAATTATAAGTTGACATACATATATACCCATAAAACATTTTAAGTGTGATTTACACTGATTGTGAAATCAACATGTAAGCATCAGAAACAAAGATATTGCACCACAACAGTATTATTATGAAATATCTAGCCAATATATTGCATTCCATGCAATCAATCAATATTTAACACTAGTTATGCTTTTTATAATAAATTTATCTTGAATAATTTAAAACAAAAAACTTTAACTTGTCATCTACTAGGAATTAACCAAACCTTTGCATATCAATAGTATCATATTTGGATTTACTTTATTGTAGTTAAGTGTTATTTTCAATGTCAGGCCTTCAATTGTGCTCTTTTAGTTTATATGAACATTTATTTAAATATTTGGAACTCTGACAAGATAATAGTATATTCATGAGCAGTTGAGTATAAATGTCATGATTTACAATATTTCAGTTTTACAAATATCACTGATAACTCCAATACAGTAAGAGGAAGCTATAAAATGTGCAGAATCCCTTCTTGAATATAAAAAATGTGCCCAGGACTAAACAAGAAATAGGTTATATTTGATTGAGGCAAAATAAGAATGAATCGTTTCCTTGCATGAATTTTGAAATGAAGATATTATATTTTGAATAAAAATAGGAGTAGATACAATGTTTACAACTCACCTTCGGTTAATCTGGCACGACCTCCGGTGGGCTGGCAAAGGATCGTGGAACATCCCGCGCATACGACCACCCTTTGTGCGTGACTGAATACCGTTGTGATTTTGTAGCAGCCGGGGCATTTAACATCCATGAAGTACGAGTTAGGATGTGGCACCAGCCTCTTTAGCTTATGTTTCCTCCTCTCCGACGCGGGCGAAGGGTGCAGCAAGTCAATTGCGAGCTGAAAACAACCACGTCTAGGTTATATTTCACCATCGAAGTGCAACTTCGTCAACTTTCACTATTTCACTAAACGCATCAAACAGACATGAAAAGAACTATTGTAAACATCTAGATTATGATCATTTGGCTATCAAAGATTAGAGGATTGAGTGTAGTAACCACGACATGTCAAATACTGCCATGCCATGTGTATCACCCTGTTTGATGCGGAATTTTGGGATCAAACTAAATAACGGCACTTTGTCCAGGCACTTAATGTAGCGGATAAACTTGGTAATTACGAATATTTATCACAGAAATGCAACACTGCTTAGATTTTTCGAATAATAAATAAATTTACACACCGGCATGGTTACAGCTTTGATGCAGAACCGGAAAAGGAAAATCGTCAAAGGCACCACAAACAACTAGACCCAGCAATAGACTATAGAGAAATGGTTGCGTTCGTGTCAAACATTTTTTTAAAATATAGATTATCACAATATTTGACGATGATCAAACGTTAATTTAGAGAAAATGACATTGACATTTGACAGCTACTACAACGCTATTTCGGGTTTCGATACCTGCTCTGCTGTGCTTGCGTTCATGCTTTAGACATCTTAGTGAAACTGTTTTGTTGTTCATGTGGTCAAGAAGATTCGCTTAGAAGCACTCAATTATTTCTTCTTAAATTTATTCCTAAAAACTTATAATGGCTGACGAAGAATACGAGGCGGAAGACGGAGGCGCGGATTACGATGACATCGCCGAAGAAGATGATAACATTGAAGAGACCGAGGAGCAGGAGGAGGACGGGTACAATGTGCAGTGCCTGGCGCCCGGGCAGGCAGGCGGAGGCGTCGAGAAGTCCAAACGCATTACAACCCGGTACATGACCAAGTACGAGCGGGCTAGAGTTTTAGGTGAGGTTATGTTTACGTGATGCTTGTATCCTTATTTTAGATTTATCTAACATAATTTCTATACATTAAATGCTTGAGACTTATACTTTAAATTCTATAGATATTAAAGTCTTCATTAAAATTTTTACTTAGCTAAACACTAACTAACCAAAACATGACACATACGCTTTTCTATTAAAATGGTATCTTGGCCTATATAGTAAATATTTATAAATGTAAAGTTTAGACTAGTTAACAAATCTAATTTCATACAAATATTTTTCCAGGAACCAGAGCCTTACAAATAGCCATGTGTGCTCCCGTCATGGTTGAGTTGGAGGGTGAGACGGACCCACTGCAGATAGCCATGAAGGAGCTGAAGCAGCGCAAGATCCCCATCATCATCAGACGATACCTCCCTGACCACTCATATGAAGACTGGAGTATAGATGAGCTCATTATTATTGACCACTAGATATAATGCTATTTTTTACAGTTGTAATTATAAGTAATTAATTGAATAAAATATGTATAAGTTTATTAAATTTAAGAAATAAGTGGTATTTTTAATTTTAACACAACATCAGCTCTTATCAAATCAGACACAATAGAAAATGTATAAGCAAATTGAATATGTCAAGGATATTCATTTACCATTTGATGATCATTCATGGCACTTGCAACTATGCGGAAATATCAGGAACTCATTAATTTGAAAAACATGTACATCATAAATATCCTAGACATATTCCGTTTTCTAATGTTTTAATTTGTGTAGAAAATGTATTTTCATTTGGCACTGAGTTTAATTTTATTTGCAGTCAAAACTGTGCTTGTTTAGTACCTATGTCTTGTCTGAATGTCTCAAAAGTTTATGGGTTTGTTCACTGGCAATTTTATCAGGCAGACACCCTTTATAAGTTGTTGAAGGAAATCATAAAATTACTGATTTTGATTATTTTTTTACTTATATTATGGTGTAATAGCACTTTGGCATATAAACCAAACCTCCTCCGTATTAGGGACCGCCCAACGACGCCCGGAGCCGAGGTCGAGCCTCGTTAGGGGGCACTCTCAGGAAAAATTGTTTAAATTAATTTAGAGGTGAGAGCCATCCGCTCCCCCGGAAGTCTGGTGATGATGACAAGGCTACTCCAAGCCATCATAGTAAGTCAGTTAGAATAAAAAACTTTGGCATATAGGTATTAACTAATTTAATGAACATGCTATGTTTGAAGGCACTGTTATATTAAAAATTGCTGCCTAAAAAATTTTTTCCACATGGGCGAGCTAATTATGAATTAAGTTAATGAATAGACCTCTTAATGTATATTTTGCCAACCAAATAAATTCAGCCTCATTTAAAAAAGTACTGCCCCTACAAAACAGATATTTGCATTATGTTTGCGACTCCGTGTCGTTTGACACGTTCTATCGCGTAAAACATCTCTGGACTATGTGTACCAAAACTCATTCAAATCGGTTCAGTATTTAGGCTTGAAAGCGCGACAGACAGAAAGAGTAATATTTTCTCATTTATAAATTAGTAAGGATTTTAAAGTTTAAGTACTTAAAGATACGATATATACGCTATAAGATATTTTATTTATAGATATTTTATATTTTATTTGCAATGTTAAAAAAATAAGTAAGTAAGTAGGTAAATACGTACGCGTTTCTTTGTGAGCTTATAAAAGGTTGAGTTATTATGTCACGAGCAACACCTACGATACGTAGCGGGCAGCTGCAAATAGTCTCGTATGTAAACTATTTACGTAACAACCGTACGTGGGCCCGCGTGGTGCATTCAGTTCCAAATCGCCCAGGGTGCAGTGCGAACTGCAATGACAGTTGAAATATCGGATTGGACACGATCGCTGGCCGGCCAACAGGGGGCCGCGGCATTTATCACCGATGAATGATTTTAACAGAGTTTTCGTTATAAATTGATATGTCACTCTAATCTTACAGCTGGTTTAACAGCTGACAGGTTTCCTTGTTCAGTCATCATTGCAGATTATGAGTCTACCCTTACAAAAATAGGTAGTAGAGCTATAAAAATAACCTTTGGGGGCTACCATGAGTTTAAAACTTACGCGCTCGATATCGCCTACGTAAATATGTCTATGAAAAACTTGTACAGCGCCGCCTGGTGGTTACGCGAAGAACTACAATCGGCCATATGAAAAAAACCAACTCGATAGGTTATTAACGTATGTAAGATTACGATACCCAACTCATGGTGGGCCCTCTGAATGAGATACTTAATTACCTACCCAGTTGGTAACCGAACTGTTACCGTAAAACCGACACGTCACAACGTACGGAATAAACTGGCAATGGTTGGTTGTATTTGTTAGCGCAGGTGCAATTTAACGGGACTTTATAAATAACAGCCCAGCTACCAATACAAGGAAGTAGTTTCTAATAAGTATGGTCAATTTTATATTCCTAGGCAATGAAGATGTCCAAAAATATTTATAAAAGTAAAAGTTTTACGGGAACATGTAGGTAGGTATCTAATCCAGTAACTATAGTACCTTCTTAATTCACGTTATATACCAATTTCCTCTTTGAAAGTTTTAATAAGCGGGTTGATTCTACCTATTAGGTGTAGAGCAATAGTAGATTGGTTTGGGCGCAGAAGGTCCTTAGTTAGATTCCCGGTTACATAATATCCGCAAACGATTTTTCATAATGGCTTTTCTTTGGGCTGTAAGTAGTAACCTATTTTCTGCGCGACGCCCTCAACTGTCATCAACGGGTAGCCATAGTGTCTCTCGCATTTAGATATATAACAACATCTAGTTTTGGTTGTAGGTAACTTCAGTCGCGGTCTATCGGGTAATAATATATCTAAGTATAACATACAGTTTCGAAAAACCCAATGAAAAGTTTCTTTGTTATTGAATTACGAATATTCACTCTTGTATACCGACTTTAAAATAGTTGCTACATGTAATAATAGGCATAGAATAGTAGGGATATATCATTACATAGTATAAAGCAAATTCTGCTTGCTTCCCGCTTCTGTCTGTCCCTATGTATGCTTAAATCTTGAAAATTACACAACGGATTTTGATGTTTTTTAATAGATAGAGATTTAAGAGGAAGCTTTTAATGTATAATTTAAACGAAGCGAAGCGAGGGCGGGTCACTAGTAGGGGAGACTGGGGAGACTTGATCCCTGGGGAGACTTGATCACCCAGTGACAAATCAAAAACTAAACGCCTTATCTAGTTTTTATATTGGCAACATTAATCTTTGTTGTCTATGGTGAACAAAAAACGTCATTTTGACATCTTTATGTAGGCAACTTCAGAGCAGTGCAGCCATTTTTATTTTCCTGTCCCAGAATTTCTTTCGGAAAATTTTTCATTTGTGTTTTCTAAATAATTGAATGAATAATAACCTGAGTATGTGTCAAAATCAATGAAAGCAGGTTATTAAAATTTGCATTTACATGTATTTAATTTAATTACCGTTTTCTCTTGACATGAAAAATCATTTTTTTTATAAGAGCACTCCCGGGTACACTTGATCCCGGTAAGATAATTTGCCAATTTTGTTGTCTTTTGTTTTAAATTGAACGTCGTCATTCAATCAACGCGCTAGTGATCCAATCAAATCGCTGATTTAACCAGATGACTGCGACATATCTAAGGTACAACATACAGTTTCGAAAAACCCAATAAACGTAACATTAGCTGTTTTTTTGAAAATTTACAAAAACTATTGGTTAAGCATCATTTTGGAGCGCAAGCTATATGGAATATTGACGAGACGGGGCTGTCCTGTACATAAACCTAAGAAAATCCCCTATGATCAAGTCTACCCGTTACTGGGATCAAGTCTCCCTGAATTTGTTAAATTCTTCCTTTTGGAATGCTTTCAGAAAATGCAATAAAAATAAATGTAGCACTCAGAAATATAATAATCAAATAATGGGGAACAATAATAAACAATATTTATCAACTATATATGTATGTATTATTTTCATAGAACTAAATTTGATAAAAATATAAGCATGAAACCAAAATGGGGATCAAGTGTCCCCAGTTTCCCTTACCTATCTATACCTACATATAATCTATATCTAGAGAAATAATTTGATTATATTATCTCTTATACTGAACTAGCTGTGCCCGCGACTTCGTTCGCGTGGACTACCTACAGGATTTTACATACAAAAGTTTTTTCAAAATGACTCCCATTCTCGTGGGAATTTTTTAATATCGCCTTTCAAGTAAGCTTTACGTTCATTAGGGTACCTGCATGCCAAATTTCAATAATCTATCGACTTATCAATCATCTATTACGCGGTTTAGATTTTCATACAAAAGTTTTTCCCGCGAACTCCCGATCCCGTGGGAATTTTACAATATCCTGTTGTAACTGAGCTTTAAGTTTACTAAGGTACCTGCATGCCAAATTTCAAGCGTCTAACTTAAGCGGTTTAGATTTAGATTTCATACAAAAGGATTTTCCGGCTAATTCCTGTTCCCGTGGGTATTTCGGGAATTCCGTTCTTAGTGCTCCTCTACGGTACCTAAGCTACGCTAAATTTCAAGTGCCTACGTTTAGGCTGTGCGTTGATATGTCAGTCAGGCAGTCAATCAGGCAGTCAGTCAGTTTCTCCTTTTATACACCGTGAAATTTTAGTGGTTGTTTTCCCGCAGCAAAATGATTCTATCTTAGTAGCTCAATAGATCTGTGCAGTTCTTTTTTGTTAAAATCAATAAATGCCGGTTTTACGAAAGGTTTAACCGAAACTCGAAAGCACGTTCGAACCGCTTTATGACTTAGGGTGTCGAGCTTCTTCAGCTTTAAGCATCGATTTCATGTAGCAAGCAGTACCTGAATACGTCACATCTTCAAAAACAACGATAGCTTCTCTCCTTTTCGAGTTGGAAAATTATTATTTTGAAAATTTGAAAAAAAAATTCTTTTTTTTCGAGGAATTATTTGCATGATTCGATAGTATTACTAAAGGCAAATCGTTCTGCCACGGGAAAACAACCACTAAAATTTCACGGTGTATATGATGATGTATTTCATCTCACTCACTTTATTTTAAACTAAATAAATAACATTTATTACGTACGATGGTAGTAGGTATAACTGACGATACTTTACATTAGATTTCAGATGGCTATTTATTTTAATTATGTATAAAACGATAAACATAAGTAAATTAATAGATTTATTTATGATTTATATAAATAGGTTCATTTATAAATTCTTGGTAAAGTCCCTACCTTGGTAAATCAGTAGCCGGGCGTTACAAGATAAGGTCTATTATTTTGATAAATTATTGCTTTATTACGACTGTACCTATTATTATAAATGAGTAGGTACGCTATAAAACGTTTGCACACGATTTACATAATGTTAGGTAGATATGTATACTTCATATGTTTTATTCGTGTTATACTAAAAACTAATAGAGCAGATAATATAATTATTAGAAACTTGCGGCGACTTTGAACTTTAGAAATTGGATCATTCATTGGATCCTGTCGTGAATGTAGCGGTTTTATTGAAGCAGCGCAGCGATGCTTGTCGAGCGGCGCCGGCGCAAGGCCCGAGCGTCCGCCGCCTCGGCAGTTGGCACGCGCCCCGGCCGCCCGCCCGCCCAGCGCCCGCCGCGCCAGTTCCCCTCCGACCAGCGATGCTGTGCTGTCTCCGGAAATAGAGTACGTCCGCGTACTGCCGCGAAATACCCTCACGCGACGCTATTAAATCGCTGTTAATCGAAGAGCGTCCGCTTAATTCTCACATAACTCTTCAGGTTTATCACCCATGAGACGCTCTCGTTAACCGCTATTTAATGCTACGCGGTGACTCGAGTTGCATTCCTGCGGGACTGCAAGCCGAGCTCACGGGGTTCCGTTAAGTGTATATGTGTGTTTCATCCGTAGATCGGTCGTTCGGGTGCGCGAGTGTGAGTGCAAATGACTGATAGCCCGGCTTAACGGGTTGAACTTGACAAAATGTGGACCAAAAGATTAAGGTTATGGAGGTTGATGTTGTGCATGTTTATCACCGCGGCGACGCTCACGGCCGCGGCGAGAGGTGAGTGTGTGCGCGCGCGCTTGTCCGAGCGCTTTGCGTCACTATATCGCTGCTATTTTCGGCGTAACTTGCGCTGAAATTATGTAAAAAGCTCGCGTATGTGCTCTATTTTTGGCAATAACCTTAGAGATGTTTCATACGACAAAGTAATCCAGTAACCCACTTGAATATGCCAAAGACATGTGTATTGTCTAGGGCAGGAGTTTTATCGCTCTGGCGAGCCGATCATGAAACGCTCACCACCTCAAAGCTTGATACGTAAATAGAAATACAGGGATTTGTCGTTGTCGTCGCCATCTTGTGAAAAACGATAGGATCGTGACGACATTATAAAAATGTGACATGAATGTAGGTCAATAGAGTTCTTTTCTTTCTATCCATAATTTACGAAAATCTGTCTCTAAATACTATTTACACGAATTACCACCTTTTTTCATCTATAAGGATTAGAATAAAATTAATATCATTTATTTATCGTTATAAACTTAGAACTGACGAAAGTATGACATTTAGGATCTCTACCTATAACTACATACCTACTTTCTACCCTCATAGTGTGTTGTAACGATACATCTTAAATTCACGTTTTAATGAAAGTATGGAACTTATCTAACTTATTATTTTGTGTACAAATATACCAATCCTAAGCAGAAGTCACTCACGGGTATAAAAACCTTATGAACTTTTATTATAAAGTAAAAGACAATGTTTGAGATCGTTATAGTTTAAAATTGTTTTAAAATATGACAGAAACAAGCAATCTCCTTTTGTGTAAGTACCTAAATATTTAATTATTCACTATTACCTACCTAACTGGCAGTTACAATGAAACAATGTAAATTAATTTAACTTTAAATCTAGGCAACCTTGCAACACATAAGATAAGTCTACGTAAATAACCACCTTGAAACAGCGGAATGCACCAAGGCCAAGTTTTTGGGTCACTGTGTGTGATGTACGACGCACCAGAAATAATAAAACTAGAACGGAAACAGAAGAATATAGAGAGAAATATCAGTCAATCGTGAAAATTACTACAAGGTCGCTTCCGTCAGTTAAGGATGGGGTGTCAAGTACCTAGAGTCTTACTTTTGGTCTTATGTTTGGTGTAGGCCATAACATGTCCTAAATGCGATGAGCGGAGTTAGTAGGAGATTCATACCTCTTTATTCCCCTTATCAGCAAGCAGGCCTGGAAATACCCTCAGGCCCTGAGGCCCTTTTTTTTGACCCGGTGAAATGCGTTGCGCACCTTCACCTCGAGAGAGGGATCTCTCCTGGTGGTGTGTCGGACTCCCCAGCGACTGGTGAAGAGATGGTAAATGCCAGCCGCGACTACTGGGCGGACTGAAACACCGGGGTGTACCTCATCGCCTATTGACGATGTCATGGTACCTGGCATAGCCTTCACTCACAACACCGCCGGCAGGCCCTGAGGCCCTAAGAGGCAACTTTTGATGAGGACTGCTCCTTGTTTTAAGAACCATGAAGTCTGCATTTCCTTTCTTTATGTTGTGTTCCTACCTGGCTAGTCCTATTATTTCAAATAAATATCTTATTATATTCATTCACTTAAAAACAATGCAATATAAAACACTGCAGGTGCCTACTTACGACTTAACTATGCCATCATTACGTCCCAGAAGGGGGTCAGTCTAATAAATGTGTCCATATACTTTAATTGTAGTCACTATTGAGATCAATTTAGGCAGTAATTAACGTGCCTTTTAATGATCCTTGTTTTATTAAGCGTATCATTGTCACTATTAGGGCTGCGCTGAAATCAAGATTTGAAAAAGAAGCCCTTCTAGAAATAATAATGATAATCCAGAACATTAGAAAAAATAATAGGGCACCTTTTATATTTATGTCCTTCTGTGTGAATTTGGACATGAATTGTTCCTACCTACGTTCATGTCTTAGCGATGTCGTAGATTTGAGTAAGTAATATTATGAAAGGCGACAATTTCAGTTGGGCTACTTAATTTAATCAGATTATTAAGTTTTCAATTGCATCCAAATTGGTATCAAAAATGGCACGGTGGTAAACGTGGAAGAATAAGTGTAGTAGATACGTAGTCACTATTATAGGTTACATCGTAACTTCAGTTATGCCCGCAGTTTTGCCTATTTTCATAAAGAGGCTTGACGGGTTAGAAAGCCGTTTCTTCTGCCGCAATGGCACGGTACCTACTTTTAAGCATTACAGGTACTCTTATCTACTTAGTACTTAGGTATTATGTCCTAACATAATCCAGTTCCCTAGAACAAGTAGGTACTTAGTAGTTTTAAATTAAAAATGATGTTTTAATTACTGTTGAATAAAATTTTAGAAAAGAATATAAAGATATTGAAAGTAAATAGAAAATATTTATTGGAATCGTTTTAATTTAACGCCTTTTTTTTTTAGTTGTCGATGTCATAAAGATTAAGGCTAAAACTAGTATCTACTACGTGGTAACTTGTGGCTTGCTACGAGTAGTACTAAGTGCTACATAGAAAATCTTTGTCTGTCTGGAAACCGAGCTGTTATTTGTAGCGCAACTATTCTACCTACTTGACATTAATGCACTATTATGAGTAAGAAGAAGTATTGAGTATTACGCAAGTAGCATTCGGCCCTTCCCTTGCTAATACGCGGTACCTATCTACATCTGTTGCATGTCATGCATGCATTACCATATTCTATGCTCTATGAGAGAGCACAGTTTTCCAATTTTGATAAATTGATAAGAAACCTAAGAAAGTGAAAGCAAAGCTTTGTTTCCGAATTTAAATTAGTTTTCGACAAGTTGTGAATGGAATAATCATGGGGCAGAACTCCAACCCTACAAAACATTAGGTAGGTACCATTTGTCCATAGGCTCAAAGGCTGCGTCACACTTTTCAGTCTGACGTCCTGCTTGGTAATGGCAGTGAGATATTTTCCTCCCTATGATTCACCGCTGTCACATCTATCAATGCAATGTGTCGTGACGAGACAGCATTACTCTTTTTTGAGAATGGATAGCATTATTGTAATTAGCCTTTGATACTTTATATCAGTCCATATATTTATTGATTTGGCACAACATACAGAATACATTTTTTTATTACAATATTTTCTACACCGTTATCATGGTAAAATTTAATTCCTATAACTGTTATGCACAACATTCACTGAGGAGATCTAGGCTAATTATAATCTTTCCAAGTTAACTTAAAAGTATTTGAGTTGTTAACATTAGTTTTTGATAATGTAGAGCATTTATTATAAATAAATAGACCTGTCAACGACGACTCCTATCTCCTAAATAACGACGAGTCGAAATCAGATCCCGAATCGAATCCACCCTCTGTCTCCTTCCTTCCCTCTGTCTTCTTAACTTTCGAGATTGTGATTGAAAGTGACGGAAGATATATTTTCCAATTTCGTAACTAAGGAACACGTTATAAATTCTTATTCACACCGTTTCCCCCCTTTTAGTTGTCAATCGTTTTGATTAAGAAAGTAAATGAGAATAGTTTCGAAATTCGTATTAGTCTAGTCAAAATAGACATTTAACCCAGGAAAAATTCGCATAGAGCTGAAAATTGGCATGAATGTCGGGAACACTATTACAAATAATCTGTCAAAAGTCCCCATCGATCCCACGTCTGCAAAAAAAAATAATCAAGGTCAAATGTCACAAATATCAGTTTTATGCACTTTTGAGCGAAACGGTAAGTTTAATCATAAAAGTATGTATGACAAAATTACTTATCACGTAATTATCTATAAAAAATATTTCAACACTTTGTTCCTAAGATTCACCATTTCAGAGATATAGCGATGCACAAAGTTGAAAAAGTTGTATTTTCAAACGCTTCCAGGCCCCCATGCGATTGTGCTAGACAGTTAAAATTTTAACGAATGATGTATCTCAGTTGCCTCAATAACATCTAATACTAGAAACAACATGAAACCAACGTGTAAAGTGGGTTCTAATACAAAACCTATGTTTTTTTTTCTCACACTTGGGCGGTTTTTAACGTGGTTAACCTAGTGAACCTATTCCAGGTCATATATCGATCAAAAACGATATCAACAGATGAATGCATATTATGTAAAATATGAATTTTCTAATGATTAAAACCACGATATCTCGCGAATGGTGAGTCGGAAAAGAAAAAGTGACTAGACCATTTTTGTAGAAAATTGTATGATCTACAACTTTTGTTTTACCTATTTTTACGATAATACTTTCTGTTTTCGAGAAAAATGGAAAAATCCTTAATTTTATACTTTTGACCTTGAATAAATTTTTTTGCAGAAATAGGATTGATGGGGATTTTTGATATTTCGTTTATTATGATGTATTTAACGTCTCTGCCAATTTTCAGCTCTATGCGAATTTTGTCTAAGTTAGCACTTATTTTTGTCTATTTTGACTGGACTATATCTATTGCCGAAGCATTGTCAGTCCAGTATAAATCCATTATTGTACTTATAGTAGTAAATGAGATAATTTTGTTTTTGAACTACTTAGTTAGCCTTATGATTAAAAACTTCTGTTGTTAGAAAAACCGTTAAACCTTAACTTGTAACTTTCTGACAATCAGAGAGTTGATTGTTTATTTATTTTCTGTTTCAGGAGATGACGACGTACCTTCAGAATCACAATGCCGTCCATACATCGAAAAGGCTCTCAAGGAGCTAGAAACGGAACCAGGTAAATTGGTGAATATTTTGACTTTTAAAGCATCTGCATATTAGATATGTTCGGTATTTAATGGTCGCTCAACGTCATGCGTGTACCTAATGATGTGATTATTACACGAGAGATAGGATGAGATGAGATGTAAAATAAATATTACACAAATAAATAAATAAATATTACACAACATCACATACATTGATCTGTACCCGTGGTAAGTAGCTTAAGCACTTGTTTTATAGATATCAGAATCAACAGTGGATACACAAATACTGGGTCACTAATCACTGTACACACCGAGCCACGTCGGAACAAATTACGTACCTTTTATCCTTAGGTCACATAGTAAAGGTGTCACAGTTGATATTTAAAATAAATTACGTGGGACAATTACTACAGAAAGGGAATAATAATAATATAATGAGCTAACAAGATGACCTCACTCCACCTGATGGTAAGCGGTTATGAGATCCAAATATGAGGTCGACAGGCACAATATAGCATATTGAGCCTGTCGCACTCACCCTGAAAGCCGTTTCACCCCTTCCCGGAACATCGATATTAGAGGAAAAGGGGGACGTGAAAGAGGAGACCACTGCTGCGGCAACAACGAGACAAGTCGTGGAGTCTCGCATTGGTATAGAGCTGTGCGTGTCGGAGTTGACCAGTCCGCCGAACGGAAGGTACTACCTTTTCCACGGGTCTCCCTGGCCGGCGGGCTGCCCCGCTCCGCCCGCACCATACCGCCGCTAAGACTCCACTGGTCCGGAACTTGCCGCAACAATGGTCCCCCCTAGCGCCGGTTCGTACAGTGCTGATCCTGAACGCGACCTGACCGAGAAAGGTCAGAGTCACTTGGCGGGTTTTACGCAACTGTATGGTGGTAATAACTACCTAAATGTGAACGATCATTACACACACAAATCAGTAAACTCACCTAAAACAAATCAAATAGAGGTTGAAATAATTGATCGATTCACCATTATCCCTAGATAACGAAAAGGCCAAATTGTATAAATAAGCAAATCTTTTATTTCCCCGATCATTCAAAACATCTGTCGGTAAGATTTACAAATCGGACGTCCACGTTGACCTCAGGAACCAGAATAACCGGGTTCCTCGTTCCGAGTAGCCCGATGTCGAGCCGAGGAATCTATTTTCACAGCAGAGACATACCGTCACCGCTCCGTTATACACGCCCGGTCAATAATAGACACCGCCACTGAGCCATCTACAGAATGAATCATTTACCAAAGATTTACGTTCACATTGAGAGACAGTTACTTCACAACATTTAACAAAAATCGAAATTTATTAGACACGAGTAAATAAGCAAATGAAATAATTGTAATTAACGTTTCTCAATAAAGTTTTTCATCGACTTCCACCAATTTCCGTCGGAATATTTATTTTTTGAACAGATGTTGTATCGGAGCTCGCGTTTTAAACTTCCACTAAAAATAGCTGTACTAATTATTGACAGACAACGATGAAATATCTATTAGTTTAGTCTCACAGAAGTTACGACGTTGTTTTTCTTTTTTTAAATATTTGTCTAAATGAGATATAAGTTGAAATTCTTATAGCAAAATAATCTTTCTTCAAGTCTACGCAATTGTGCATGGATTTATTGTAATTTCTGCAAAATTTTAATACCCCTGTCGAAAGTATCTACAGGAGCAGTACCACGACACAAAGTTTAATGGCCTTTTTTTTAAGCATATCAGTCCAAATATAGTTTAAAAAATGCTGGAGTTGGTATCATAATATTTTATGTTGATAGGAATAACTTTGAACTAAGTATTTTAGTTTATATCTGTAATATCTAACCGGTTAAGCTGAAGGGACAGGTCTATAAATCCATCATTAGGCCTGTTCTCTTATATGGCAGTGAAGCATGGCCATTACTTGAGCGGCACAAGCAGGAACTGCGGGTCACGGAGATGAAGATGCTGCGCTGGATGTCGGGAGTTACGCGAGCAGATCGCGTAAAGAACTCCCGTATTCGCGGCAGCCTTCATGTCCGAGACATCGCTGATAAACTGCAAGAGTGCCGCCTACGTTGGTACGGTCATGTTTTACGGAAACCGGCAAACTACGTAGGGAACAAGTGTCTAGCCATGTCGCTACCGCCGGGTCCCGGCAGAAGGGGAAGGCCCAAGAAGGCCTGGCTTGACGTCGTAGTGGATGACATGCGTGCTAACAAACTCTCCATAAAGGATGCCGAAGACCGTGCGAAGTGGAGAGTTAGAGTAGGAAAGCGGACCCCGGGCTCCGCAAGGATGCAACCGGGAAAACGCAAAGATGATGATGATCTGTAATATCTAACCAAGGTCATCCTAAATCGAAGTTAGAACGCACAATTTATATGAATATTTATATTTTTCAGAATCCGTAGAAAAAAACGACAGTAGTGAAGTAAGTATAGATGACGATACGACTGAAGCTAAATCTGCAGAAGATGGGGGCGAGGTGACTGACGGAGATGGAGACAGCAAAGAAGAAGACTCGCCATCAGTAGAAGTGGCTGACGAGCCTTATGTCTCCCATGCGTCAGTCGAAAGCCTAGAGGGTGCAGTTGAAGATAACGAATCTAATGAAGACGCGACGACAGAGAAGGAAGATGATAGCGGCGAACAAGCGGAGAGCAAGCAGGATGACGACGGAGACAGCAAAGAAGAAGCATCCGCTGATGAAGCAGCCGAGCAAGGTAATTATCACAAACAATTATCTAAAACTAGCTTTCCGCCCGCGACTTCGTTTAACGGGTAAAACATTACTTCCTTGTAGCGCAGTCGGTTAAAAAGTAGCCTATAACCTTTCCTAGGCTCTGGACTATATCTGTACCAAATTTCATTTAAATCGGTCCAGTACTCTATGCGTGAAAGCGTAACAGACAGACAGACAAAGTTACTTTCGGATTTATAATATTAGTAAGGATGTGTTGCGCATTTATGACAATATCAAGAGTAATATATTAAGACTTTTTCCGTTTAACTATAGGATATATAATTCTATAGTGATAATTTAGATGGAAAGTAAATGTTACGGGGTCAATATATCGATCTATATCATTTAAAAAAAATATAGTTTGAATACTATAAATTTACTTTCTACTAAGTACTGTTCAATAATAATATTGTCGTATCCAAATTATTTATGTAAATATGAACAATTTGATTAATAAAATAAATACATTGTGTATTAATAATGAATTTCTTGATATTACAGAAAGTGGCGAAGACAAAGACGATAGCAAAGAAGAGGCAAACGCAAGTGACGAGGTAACAGAGGGTGGTGCAGAGGATGATGATAGCCAGGAACAAGCTAGTGACAAGGACGAAGATGATTCGAGTAAAGAAGCGGATCAGGAAACAGCAGAGGATGACAAATCCGAGGAAGCTACTGACACTTCTGCTGAGACCCAAGACGAAGATGATGACAAGACAAAAGAAGACGACGGATCTCAAGAAAAGGCTGAATCTCAAGAAGACAAGGAAACTACTGAAGATGAATCTGATTCTCAAGAGGTGAAAGAATCCGAATCCAAGGAAGACGAAGAAGACAAAAAATCTGATGAAGAAAAAGACGGATCTGAAGAAAAGGAGGAACAATCTGATGAGGATGCTGCTGCTGGCGATGTAGATGGGAAATCTGGCGAGGATACCGAAGAACAAGCCCAGGATGACAGTAAAGAAGATGACGACAAAAAATCTGAAGAAGAGAGTTCACAACATGATGAATCTGATGCCTCCAAAGAAGATGAATCCGAGGCCGCCGAAGACGCAAGTGCTGGAAGTGATGAAGGCCAGGAAGAGGAAAGCGAAGGAGCCGAGGAAGAAGCTACTGAAGAAGAATCTGATGAAGAAGGAACTCCTGAAGAAGATTTACTTTTAGTAAGTAATTTTTTTTTGTAATATTGTAGCTGTAAAACCCGCAAACTGGTTATATTGAGAATGTAATAATTTTATTTTAGACTGGTGAAATCCCCGAGAACCTAAGATCTCGTGAGCACATCAACCAGATCCTTAGATTAGACGAGGAAGCCAGTGAAGCTGAACTCACCGTCGAGAAGGCAGCTGATATCGTCCTTAGAGACCTGAAGAGGCTCTACGAAAACTCCATCAAACCTTTGGAAACCCTATACAAGTACAGGGATCTAAGTAACAGGCACTTTGGTGATCCTGAAATATTCTCCAAGCCACTCGTTCTCTTTATGGGACCATGGAGTGGTGGGAAATCCAGCATAACCAACTATCTGACTGGCCTGGAATTCACGGAGTGGTCGTTAAGAACAGGTTAGTATTAGAAAAACTTCACAATAATCTTTGAAATAAATTATAATTACATACTGTTGTCATTAGTTATGTAAGATTTTAGACTTTCGCGTTCCATTACACTAAATATTGGTCTTTAAGAGTTTACACGCAATATTAGGAGAGTAAGTCGAGCAGTAAGTTAGCTATGTATTTGCTACTCCTATATCGCTTGTACCCATAAAGACTAATAATTAGTCATTATTAGTTAATTTATTTAGTAAAACAGTAAGTGAACACAAAAAAACAACATAGCAACCGCGCATATATGGACTGTCAAAGCCGTTAGGAATGTATGTTTAGTTAATGAGCATATCTAGGTCAAATTGAGATTTGAATCTATTAGTTCCGAATTTCACGTAGTAGTCAAAAGTGCTACACGAAAATGCATTAACGATCAACTTTCTTGTCCAGGTGCCGAGCCATCCCCGGCATATTTCAACATTTTGATGCACGGAAAGAACCCTGAAGTCTTAGACGGCACACAACTGGCGGCTGACTGGACTTTCTCTGGGCTCCAGAAATTCGGACAAGGTCTAGAAGAGCGTCTTAGGGGATTGCGTTATCCCAGCAAAATTTTGGAAAAGGTAATTCTATTCTATTATTAGGTATAATAAAGGTTCTTTCTAAGGATTGTTAGCAGTGGCGTAGTAACAATATAAATTTAAGCGCCAAAATGAAGAGTGAAGAATTTAGCTTCTCGCACTTAGAACACACGTTAGGGGGCTACCTGAAGACCAGAGCTTCCTTATCTTTGTATCATTGATACGGTTGATACAGCGGCAGCTACGCCCCTGATTGTAAGGTAATCAAAGATTCCAGTAAATTTCCATATATTATGTTCTAGGTCAATATTGTTGAAATTCCCGGAATCCTCGAAGTGAGGAAGCAAGTTTCCCGAGTGTTCCCCTTCAACGACGCCTGCCAGTGGTTCATCGACAGAGCTGATATCATCTTCCTCGTGTACGATCCGTCCAAGCTTGACGTTGGCCCGGAAACTGAAGCTATCCTCGACCAACTCAAAGGCAGAGAATCTCAGGTATGATTATTATTTTCACCATATTATTATCAAAATTATGTCAACCTTTAATTACTTACACAAAAATACCAACACGCGTGCAACCTTTCTGTGTCTAAATTATGAAGTTATCAAGAAGGAAATAAAGGTTATAATGATTAAAGCGAACTTAGATAATTTCAACAAAATACAAATATTTTTTTTAGTACTAAATTAGTAGCATAAAATTGTTTCAATAATTTAACAGCTAAACAATCACTTTAATATATTCATAATGCATAGATAAATTAGCTGATCTGTAGTATTTTTCATTCAAAATAAAATTGCATGTAAAACTTTGACATATTCAAGAACATCAAGATTCGTCTGTATACCCAATCTAAACTAATCTCCGGATATAAAAGAATAATATCATAAAATAGTAGATAAACAAACACTCAATTATTCAGAAGACAAAACACGGCAGCCTAAAAAACATCTCATCTATGTTCTTCAATTTCCAATTTCATTAAAAATGCATAAAACCTCAACAGACTCGCATCTTGCTGAACAAAGCGGACACGGTGAAGCCAGAGGAGCTGATGCGGGTGCAGAGCGCACTGATCTGGAACATCTCTCCACTCATGAGCTCCGCGCAGCCGCCGGCCATGTACACCACGTCGCTGTGGTCGATGCCGTACGAGGCTGGCGCGCCCCAGAGGCTGCTGCAGGCACAGGAGCGAGAGCTGCTGAGGGACCTGCGGCAGGCCATAGACAAGCGCATAGAGAACAAGATCGCCAGCGCTAGGAGATTCGCGGTGAGACACTTTGTTATCTTGATTGTTATTTTTTCCTAACTGACTACGATGATGGCGTGGACTAGCTTTGTCATCCTCAACGGACTTGCGGGGAGCGGACGGCTTTCACCCCTATATCTTGATTGTGCAGTGATACTTCTACAATGTTTAGCGGGTTTTACTCGAACACACCAAGGACATAAACGATTTAACGTTTATGTCATCCCATTTTAGTCGATAAAGTAACGCCTCTAAGATTTGAATGTAATCAATCCGTCCGAAATTGGCGTTTCTTATCCAGGAATATTCGGACTACACACTTTGAGCACTTTGGGATAGAAAGCGTTACGTTACTTCCCTGAATATTGCAGAGGATGTCATGCCACTAAGAATTTAATCTTGCTGCCTAAACCTGCGTGACAACTGCTCAGTATAAAAATCTTGTTACATATTTTCCTACGCAAATTGTGTTCCACTCCACAGCTGAATATTAAGATTTAAAGGATTCGTTACGTTTCTGGTCCTTATGTCTAGACTAATTTACATTAACCACTCTGTCTTTCTAGGTGCGAGTCAGGAATCACGCGAAGATGGTCGACTGCTACCTAACAACTTACTACAACCACAAGACGATATTTGGCAACAGGAAGATCATCGCTGACGCCATCATTGAAAACCCACAGAACTATCACATCTACGAGGGACTCAGCACTCTTACTAATATTTCAAGGTACGCGGTATCGATTTGTGTTATTTTTCAGAAAACAGTACACTCAGGTGTTAAAGTATGGTACGTCTACTGCTGACCGTACCCACAATCTGAAGCGTTAGTCCGTAAACTTAGATGTGCAGTTAGGTCTTGTAAGCATTTTTGATGATAAACCACGCTCATTTCCCAGGTACGACCTGCCGGACCCGGAGACGTACCGGGACTTCTTCCGGCTGAACCCGGTGTACGAGTTCCAGCAGCTGTCGGCGACGTGCACGTACTTCCGCGGGTGCCCCATCACGCGCCTGGACGTCGCCATCGCCTACGACCTGCCCGAGCTCGTCGGGAAATACAAGAAGATGGTGGAGACCGCCACGCCCCAGGGCATGCCCAAGAGTTGATGCGAACGAACGACCCGCCACACCTAACAACCCGCTTCTTTATTCACACAAATTGGATATGTTTATTATTCATTTGGGCACATTTTGCATTTCTTACCAATCGGGCATCCAAACACTGTTTTTGTTATCGCATTTTTGTATTTATTCGTATTAATTTGCTTAAATATTTGCTTGATCCTGTTCTGCAGTGCGCGAGGTGTATGAGTCATGTGATTTTTTTTTGTGCGTTTATTAGTTTGTGATAGACGGTCAAATGCAAGACATCTTCCAATTTCCTATTAACACGTCTTTAGTCTTTTTATACAATTCTCAAAAATACGATTAATTTAATCTAGTCATTATAATATTAAAGTTTGTTAGTGAATTTGTTATTATTTACTATTATTGACGTTGAGGAGTTCCTACACAGCATTAGGACTAATCCCATATAATGCGGTCTCTGCCTTATTCTTTGTTAGTTATGTAATGAGACAATGTGACTATTTAAGTAAATATAAAATATAAATGGTTGTTTTTATTTATACCTCCTGCAATCAACGACGACGTACCCATGAATTTTAACATTTTAAGAGCTTACTTATATGCTCATACTAAATTAAGCTGATATTATCTACACTAATATTATACAGAGGAAATATTTGTATGTTTGTAATGAATAAACTCAAAAACGACTAGACCGATTACAATAATTTTTTCACCATTAGAAAGCTGCATTATTCAGAAGTAACATAGGCTATATAATATCACGTTAGGTACTATAGTTGAGAAGCAGTAACCGAAAATGTTTCAAAAACGGGGAAAAAGTATCGTTTCACTGAGCATAATATAGTTAAAGTTATACAAAAATGCTCTATGGATGAATTGTTCATCTTAACATTATATTAAAAAAAGTCCGCGAGAGAATGTCTACCTTTTGTAGTTTACCCATAACAATCGTTTTAATGATTTAGATGTTTTCTCCAAAGTTATGTCATTTTGGCGACGGGACTTCGAAGTAAATAATTTAATAATAAAACGTAAAACTATGTAAAAAATCCCCCCGTGCAAAGCCGGGACGGGCCGCTAGTGTCTCTATTAAAATTCCATTGTAGACGCCAATTTATGAGACAACTAGCGACCCGCCCTCGCTTCATCTCGGGTATATCTCTCTATCTCTATATAATATATAGCTGTGCCCGTGACTTCGTTCGCGTGGACTACAGGATTTTGATTATTTAACGTAAAATTAGTCTTAGTTACTCCTTAACTTCAGCTACCTGCCAATAAAAGTCCCGTCAAAATCTTTTCAGCCATTCAAGAAGTTAGTCAATCGGAAGAAACATTTAAAACAAAATTATTTTGGTATATATCATCGTTACGTTGGGTTCTCACCCCTAAGGACCAAATTAGCGTGCGTTGGAATTTATCAAAGGCTGTACAAGATAGTCATCTTCTTCATATTTCAATAGACGACGGAGTGTCAAAATATCGCTGACAGTGACATTGACAGAAAGAATGTCAGAGGAAAGCGGAAGATATTGATAGCGAGCGAAAGATTTGACTATTTTTATTTTCACATTTACACTACGACTTATTGTGACAAGGATTTGCACTAATTATCTTACCTCTAACGAATAAGTTATGCACACTGATTTGGCACCGCATTTGCACACAGATGAGTGCAATTTTCTGATAAAAATACTGCAAGATTGTCATGCTGAGGTTTGTATGAGAGTTGCATAACTGTTGGTGTTTTTGTTGCTAAAAACCAAAGCTATATGTTTTAAAAAACATAGTTTATTAAATTTACTTCCGATAGTATTAAATAACCAAAAATTTTCTGTATAGTATCATAACCTCAAAATGATAGAATTTTGATTTCAATGTATGGTGAAATAAACCTTCTCATCTTCGATTGTATTGTTTTCAGCATCCGTTTAGAAAATTTATGGGCTACTGCAATGACTATGATCGAGATATGAGAAAGTGTTTGAAAGGGGAACGTCTCAACAGGATAAAACAAAACCTAGAGGATTCCCGCCGCCGCCACGCAGAGATACGCGCGAGGATACTCGCCCAGGAGCAGGCGCAGAATCAGTAGCTACAGTTAACACATTTATTTCAAAATGGAATTCCAAATCCTTGATTCCATTCCAGACTTGAGCACTTACAAGAGCTTCACAGACAGATATTTCACCAAGAGATACATTTTAAATTTTGGAGGAATAGAAAACAATGACATCATGCTAATGTTTCATTCAAACAGGATAATGCTTTTGTGCTTGGCACCAAGCCATTTCTTTTTCAAGAATAATGGGGAATACAAGATAAATTTCTCAATAGGAAAAGTTGATCGACTAAGCAACTCTGTAAAAGGTAAAGGAAAGAAAGGAGGCCAGATGTTGGTCCCGGACTCTGGTGTTTGTAAAGTTGTGTTTGACGATGGAACAAGTTTTATGGTACCTGCTTGTGTTAAGGGCACATTGATTGAGGTCAATGAGAATTTGGTTGAGCATCCAGAGCTGCTGAAAGATATGCCTGATGCTGATGGTTATATTGCCATTATTTTGTCCAGTATTGCCAACTCGGAAGCAACCAAAAATGAATTAATGTCCCATGAAGACTATATTGCATTACAAAAACAAATTAGTGATTAGTTACATACTATTAAATAAATTTAGTTTTATAATTACAAATTATTTAATTTCCTCATTCTATAGAATGTTATTCTCCTAAAATACACAAAATAATTAGCATGATCTTCTTCTTATCGCATGGTTGATGAACAACCTGGTGTCAAGAGTTTTTAAACCGCCTGTAGGCCTCTGACATGGCTTATATATTAGCATGATTAAAAAGTACTACAAAATCATTCTGCGTCAGGAATACAACCACCTAAATTTCAGTGTATAGTTTAAGTTGTATCTTTACATTCTAATTATTGTAAAGTCACTGTAAGAGAATCATTGGTTTTTAAGGAATGTATTTGCATTAAAAAAATATTATGAACATACATTTACATTGATCATGGGTTCAGAAACTTGAATTTATAAGCTAATTGCCTCATTGATCTAGGTCAGATAAGACCCATGTCAGTGTCAATATACTATGTAATTCTGAATTTTAAAATCAATTTTTACCTATGTTCAAATTATAAAGTGTCAATGATAAAAGATATATCCTTACTAATATTATAAATCCGAAAGTAACTCTGTCTGTCTGTCTGTTACGCTTTCACGCATAGAGTACTGGACCGATTTAAATGAAATTTGGTACAGATATAGTCCAGAGCCAGAGAAGGTTATAGGCTACTTTTTAACCGACTGCGCTATTAGGAAGTAATGTTTTACCCGTTAAACGTAGAGACGTTTAACGGGTACGCGGCTTCGTAGCCGCGTAGAGACGCGGGCGAAGTCGCGGCCGGAAAGCTAGTATTTTTATATATTGAAAAAGCGTCAATGGCCGAGTGGTTAAGGTCGTTGCTTGCCATGCGAGAGGCCGCCAGTTCTAAGCACGCCACATATCACTGTGTTTTTTAAATTTGGTATTCATATGTATGATTATTCGATGCTTTAACGGTGAGGAAACCTGCACACCTACGAAGAAATCCTAAGATTGTGTAGTCAACCAACCCGCACTTGGCCAGCAGCGTGGTTGACTAAGACTTATCGTCCTAATTAGGGTAGGCCTGTGCTCCAGCATTGGGGACGTATATGCGCTGATGATGATGATATTGAATCAATATGTTTGTTTAGCATGCCAATGTATGGCACAAGAACTTAATTTTAACTTGCCTTCTGTAAAGACATGGTACCAAACTAACTACCCAGTAACTGCTGCTTATCAATAGGCCCATGCTTTGATATTATCAGCACTTACACAGCAACGAAATTAGCTAATCACTTTCATTAAAGCAAATGACACTACGTAACAATCACTATTATTATGTCAAATATTACATACCTTCTCATGTACCTAGAGCCAATAACTTATCATCATTATCAAACTGTTTTGAACTGACCCTTTAACCCTCCTTACGAGACGCTAATGATAAACAACATGTACAATGTTATTCAGTCACTTTTACGCTTCGCCACACAGCAGTCAATTTGCGATCATGGCTTCGAAAACTCTGAGTCGTGTTGTGTCTCCAATATTCATTAACTATAAGAACAGTTTTACCTTTCGTGCCTACAGTGAGAGCGGCAAACCAGCAATAAAAACACCATTGTACGACTTACATAACAAGTATGGTGGAAAATTAGTAGATTTCGTCGGTTTCTTACTACCCGTCCAGTATTCGGACATGAGCGTCTCCGCGTCACATCTGTTTACTCGCAAAAGTGCATCGATCTTTGACGTATCCCATATGCTACAGACGAATGTGCGCGGGAAGGACTCCATGGATTGGTTCGAATCGATCACTCCTGTTGACTTGAAGAATATGCCACACGGCTCCAGTTCTCTGACTGTTTTCTTGACCCCTGAAGGCGGGATAATCGACGACTTGATAGTGACCAAAGTGAATGACGAAACATTGTATGTAGTGTCAAACGCCGGCCGCTTGGAAGTCGATAAAAAACACATGAAGGAAACGTCGGAGGCGTTTCGGAAGAAGGGAAAGGACGTGTCTGTTGAGTTTTGGGACGTCAATGAAAGGGCACTGATAGCTGTTCAAGGGCCTAAAGCGGCCGCGGCGGTGCAGGCTCTGACGAAAGTCCCTTTGAACGATTTAACTTTCATGACTTCTGTCGTGGGGTCCGTGGCTGGGGTGGAGTGCAGGGTCACACGATGTGGGTACACAGGAGAAGACGGTGTGGAAATTTCGATACCTGCCGATAAGGCAGATCTCGTTACGGAATCCTTGCTAAAAAGCAACGACGTCAAGCTAGCTGGTTTGGGCGCACGCGATTCCCTCC
This sequence comes from Maruca vitrata, assembly GCA_039566165.1. Taxonomy (NCBI): domain Eukaryota; kingdom Metazoa; phylum Arthropoda; class Insecta; order Lepidoptera; family Crambidae; genus Maruca; species Maruca vitrata. Next base: position 6,576,029 of record CM076932.1, read on the forward strand.
GGCTCGAGGCAGGGTTATGTCTTTACGGCAACGATATAGACGAGGGCGTCACTCCTGTAGAGGCCAGTTTGACTTGGCTGATCGCGAAGAGAAGGAGGGCAGAGGCCAACTTCCCGGGAGCTGAACGTATATTGGCTCAAATAAAAGACGGAGTCGATCGTAGAAGGATTGGGATTAGGATGGAGTCGGGTGCTCCCGCTAGAAAAGACGCTGTACTGAAAGACCCTCAAAGTTCTGAAGTGATAGGGAAAGTAACCAGTGGATGCCCCAGCCCGTCCCTCGGCGGCAATGTAGCTATGGGGTATGTTGCGGAAAAGCTAAAGAAAAATGGCACTGAACTCTTAGTTAACATTAGGGGAAAGGATGTACCCTGTATAGTTGGCAAGATGCCTTTTGTTCCATCAAAATACTACATCAAGAAATAAAAACTGTAGATATATAAAATAATAGTTTTATTTATATTTTTTTAGTTTATACAAACATAATAATAACTGAAATCATCTAAATCGAATATGTCAATGAAACAAAACAATTCGACACAATAAAGAAACGTAGTTATATTATTGATAACAATAAATCGAATTTGAGCAATAATACCTACTTTTATAAATTCTGTTTGTGTTCTTTCGCATTACATGACATTTATATTGGAATCAATAGGAATGTAGAATATACTCATGTGGTGTCTTTTGGACGTTCTTACTAATAATACTGTTAACTAAATTGTATACTATTTACATTGTGTACTACATTATCACAGATATATTTAAGGTTGATCTATGGAATGATCACTAGGAAATATGTATTTCTTATCAGTCAACACCACCTTAATATTACAATTATTGTACTGGGTTAAAAATTATGTCATGGGACAAAAAGCGATTCATATCAGTAATAGTACAGTCTTCAAAAGTTATTGAATGTGGGCATTTATGAGCAGTATCATCTGTCATCACATGAAAATGCTCCGGCCTAATATGAAACAAGTAGTATAATTAGTAAGTACATAATAAACGGCACTATGTCATTGCGTTACAAGTATATAAACAGGGCAATGACTTATCTTATTGTCCGAGTAGCGCGGGACGGCTGTGGTAGATGCCTGGAGTCAGTTGAGGTCGGGCGAGTCTCCGTCGAAGCGCGACTGCGACAGGCGGGCGAAGTCTTCGTTTAGTTTCTTGAGCTTGTCCGAGTACTGCAGGGAAAGAACATGGTTTTTGGTGAAATGTCTGTTCATGTAAATAAGTTTTGAAACAGTATTGCCAACAGCGTAAAAATTATTAAGGCGTCCGACCGATTTCAGCCATGGCGGCCGATCTATTACAGTGCACAAGTGTGCGCGCAAACATAAATGCACTCTCTATTCCCTTACTCTCATTGTTCGGTGAGACGGCAATCCGACATGACCGATGAGAGATCGGGCGCAGGACCACCGGCTTAACGTGCTTTCCGAGGCACGGACGATTCAACCGCCAACTTCCTATCACCGGGCTGAGTAAATTCATTTCAGAAAAACTCTCACAAATTTTGCCCGACCCCGGACTCGAACCGGGGTCCTCTCGGGCCTTATGCAGCGCTTGCTACCAATAGACCAACGAGGCAGTTAGCCAACAACAGCGTTGCGTATTAGCGTACTGGCGGAAATTTTTGCACCCGTTTTGCCGCCCCCCAAAGTTGGTTAAAGTTCATAATTTATGACCCATGCTCCCCTCGCGATAGCAACTTCAAATGGAATACACTATCCGTCAGCTGCCGTTTTGCCACCGCCATATACATAAAATTTAGTTTTATGTTTAGCTTTAGCTGCTTTGCATGCATGTTTCGCGTTTTGTGGGTGTCAAAGGGCATTATGTATAAATATTAATTTTGCAAAGCACTCCTGTGTTTAACTTGAACTTAGCATAACTTCACCCTTTATATATTGATTTTAATCGGTTTCGCTTTACATATCTGTATTAGTTACATTTTGTTAATTTTCATAGGGTTTGGTCAAGGTAAGTGCTAATAGTATTTGAACTATTACCAAGTCAGTCAGGGGATACCAGTCACAACTATCTGTCCGGTGGTTGGTGAACGGTATACGGGTAAGCGACCCTGGCATAGCTCGAGCTACTATCGACTCAGTCCAAATCATCCGAGGCGATAATATCCTTCCTCCCCTTTTCCTTCCCCCGTCATATATCCTTGCTACTCGTGGGAACGCCTTGTTAAAACAATGCACAACGCAGAATGACGGCGACGTGGTCCACAACCCGTCACGTCACGTTTCCCACAGAGGTGAAAAGTGGATTGCTGGAAGTGATCTCTGCCTACCCCTCTGGGAAAAAGGCGTGATTTTATGTATGTAGGTACTATTACTAAGTATCAATTAAGGGTAATATAAGTGGGTTATGTCCTCACATCGCACTGCTGCTGAGCCGTGGCCGCGCTGCGGGCCTGGTCCTGCGCGCGGCAGCTGGCGTGGTAGTTGACCTGCGCCTGCAGCTTGACAAAGATCTTCCGATACTCGTCCTGGATGCGGCTCATCTCGTTGGACACGTGGGCGTCCTTCTTGGCCATGTAGTCCTGCAATGTATTAATAGGTATTGTTAAGTGCGTTTGAGTTACTAAGGAAAAAATATGAGCAATCTAATACTTTTTTCCTGAACCTAATATTCATGTCACCAACACTTATAGTCTCAAATAATTACATATACCTACAATAATATAAAAATAAATTCCAAGTGATCTTATAGCTATTAGGTCCAAGGTGAAATAATCACATTTTATATGAAGGGAAGGAACATGAACTTTGAAGTTTTAAAATTTGTCTGTCATAACCAAACACTATGAATCTCCTAGTTTTCAGTTGAAGTAAGCTATCAAAAGAAGTAAAACCAAAAATTATTTGCAAATACCTTATAAGTAAAAACGGTCTTCTTGACATTCTTATATTTCTCTTGCAGCGTCGCATATTCCAATTGTATCTTTTCATACTTCCGTTCCAGTTGTGTGTTCTTAGCTTGCAGCTCTGCCAATTTCGCCTTCACAGCTTGACACTCCTTCACGCACGAGGAATTCCTTTGCTTCCATTCCTCTCTCTCATACTTCAACACATCTTCCATAGACCCTAACCGCGATACCCGTTCTTTGTACCTCTCAGCTTTCATTCGCCACTCTACAATGTTGTCATTCGCTTTCTGACACTCAGCTTGTAACTCATTGTGCTCCTTGATAAGGACGGATATTTCGTTCTCTTTCGCCTCCAATATCTGCGTCACTTTCCCCCTCTCCGACAGTATGAACTCCTTCAGTGTTTCCACCTCCTTGGCTTTCCGTTCGAGTAGTTCTTTGAGCTTCGATATTGCTCCTAGATGTTCGTTCTCCATTTCCTTTATTCTGCGTGCACAGTTCATTTCCATGGTTTTCATTTCTAATGTGAACTTCTCGGCGATTTGGTCTCTTATCGCTTTCTCCTTCATCATCAGAGCAGTCTGTGAAAGAAAAGAATAATGATTTAATTTTATATTTATTTGACGAACACACGTATCGATTAGGTCTAACTGGTTCAATTTAGAAACTTTTTGTTCGCTTCATATCGCCATGCCATGAAAGCGCGCCAAGGGTTGCGACGAGAGAATCGTACAACTGAATACATCATCGATTGAATGAACCGAGAGTAATAGTACTCCTGCAGTCTCCCCTCGCCATGACTCAAGCCGAGAGCCTCAAGAGGCGGAGGTAGAGTCTGGACGGGGGATGACACCACCATACTTATAATACAATTTACATGTCTGACTATAGCAGCCGCATCATCGTTAACCTCATGCAATACTACTCTATGTTCGAGGATTGTCCTGTATTGGTCGCTGTCATGTAGTACTGGAGTAGTAGTAGAGCTGGCTGCTTCCCTAGACCCTAAGTAGGTACAGTCGGTGCTGGACTGACCTTGGCAGCGATGTCGTCGTCGCATTCATGCACCATCTGCTCTATGCTGGAGGAGTGTTCCGGGTCCAGGTCGTGATTTACTGCTGGAAGAACTCCTCCTTTGAGCTGCATCAGCTCCTGGCTGCTTCCTACGGTCGGTGCTGGACTGACCTTGGCAGCGATGTCGTCGTCGCATTCATGCACCATCTGCTCTATGCTGGAAGAGTGTTCCGGTTCCAGGTCGTGATGTACTGCTGGAAGAACTCCTCCTTTGAGCTGCATCAGCTCCTGGCTGCTTCCCTACTGTCGGTGCTGGACTGACCTTGGCAGCGATGTCGTCGTCGCATTCGTGCACCATCTGCTCTATGCTGGAAGAGTGTTCCGGTTCCAGGTCGTGATTTACTGCTGGAAGAACTCCTCTTTTGAGCTGCATCAGCTCCTGGCTGCTTCCCTACTGTCGGTGCTGGACTGACCTTGGCAGCGATGTCGTCGTCGCATTCATGAACCATCTGCTCTATGCTGGAGGAGTGTTCCGGTTCCAGGTCGTGATTTACTGCTGGAAGAACTCCTCCTTTGAGCTGCATCAGCTCCTGGCTGCTTCCCTACAGTCGGTGCTGGACTGACCTTGGCAGCAATGTCGTCGTCGCATTCATGCACCATCTGCTCTATGCTGGAGGAGTGTTCCGGTTCCAGGTCGTGATGTACTGCTGGAAGAACTCCTCCTTTGAGCTGCATCAGCTCCTGGCTGCTGCCCTACTGTCGGTGCTGGACTGACCTTGGCAGCGATGTCGTCGTCGCATTCATGCACCATCTGCTCTATGCTGGAGGAGTGTTCCGGTTCCAGGTCGTGATGTACTGCTGGAAGAACTCCTCCTTTGAGCTGCATCAGCTCCTGGCTGCTTCCCTACAGTCGGTGCTGGACTGACCTTGGCAGCGATGTCGTCGTCGCATTCATGCACCATCTGCTCTATGCTGGAGGAGTGTTCCGGTCCAGGTCGTGATGTACTGCTGGAAGAACTCCTCCTTTGAGCTGCATCAGCTCCTGGCTGCTTCCCTACAGTCGGTGCTGGACTGACCTTGGCAGCGATGTCGTCGTCGTATTCATGCACCATCTGCTCTATGCTGGAGGAGTGTTCCGGTCCAGGTCGTGATGTACTGCTGGAAGAACTCCTCCTTTGAGCTGCATCAGCTCCTGGCTGCTTCCCTACTGTCGGTGCTGGACTGACCTTGGCAGCGATGTCGTCGTCGCATTCATGCACCATCTGCTCTATGCTGGAGGAGTGTTCAGGTTCCAGGTCGTCGGTGCCGGTGGCGACGGAGCGCTGCTCGTGCAGCTTGCGGAACCGCTCCATGATGTACTGCTGGAAGAACTCCGCCTTGCCTTTGAGCTCTTGCATTAGCTCTTCATTGCTCTCTTGAGATGCTGTCAACATTTTGACATTTGTAAGAAATAAGCTTTTAATTACAGACTACAGATGTGTGCGCGTCGAATAAACATACATTTTGAATTAATTTTTTTTAAACACATTGGTATATGGCGGGTTTTAACTGGCGCATCGCATAGAAACAATTGCCTCAACCACTCGGCCATCAACGCTAATTATGATTGAATTTTTTTATTAGTTTACACACAACTAAAGCTTGCTCACCTAATTTGACGCTGCATTTGTTGAGCTGTTCATCTAAATTCCTTATTCGCTTTATATACTTTTCACACTGAGAACAAGGTTCTATATCTTTTCTCATTGATTTCTTTTCATCTGAAATAAAAACCATTTAGGAAATAATATTAAATATGAAAACAGAGGAAAAAGTGAGATGAATGAATATAAAAAATTCACTTTACCTTCTAAATACTTATCGAGTTTATCGGTGAATTCCTTCTGTTTATTAGTAAAGTCTTTCTGTAGCTCTGATATCCTTCTGTTGGCCCTCTCCAGGTCTTCCCTCGTACTCGTGAGGTCCGCCGTCAACTTCTCCACTTGTTGATTCTCCTTTTCTATTCGTTCGACATACTCTTTCTCTTGTGACTTGAAGAGCTCTTTCTCCCTTTGTACTCTAATTTGTATATCTTTTAGCTCCCTAGTCACAGTGTCTCTTGCGCTACACACCTAAAAAAATTTTAGTTGGATAATGTATGTTTTATAATTGCAGGTTTAAATATATAAGATTTTTATATTACTCGTAAATATGAAATATTGTATTTAGATACACTTAAAGGTGGCTCTAGCTTATGTAGCGCTTGTGTGCTTGGGGGAACAGAGACAAATCATAGCTATAAAAAGTTCAATCCACAAAGATGTGTTCCATCAAATTAGGGCAAGGGCCCATGAATGAAGTGTGAGTACTGAGTACTGAGTAGAGACAGTAATTTATCCTAGTGTGTGCTCCCATAGTAGTATAAGATTATTTGTTTCACGTTTATTACTATGACATACCTCATCTTTATAACCTAACTAATTTTCAATAATTGGTTACATGGTAAAAGGGTAACTATTGAACTTTTTGCCAGAGTATTGAATATTGGTGATAGAATCACTTATTTATTACTAAAGTGACGATTTATAAGTGCATCTAATATGCCTATATAAATAAAGCAATATTGAATGCTAATTAATAAGCGATATGGTGGGAGGGTGGGGCGGTCCATCGATAAAGTTAATAAGTCTTTGTACAAGACTTGTACTAAAAGTGTTAGGATAACTATTGTACCTGCAAGTACAAAGTCTTCAGTTCCGAGTTCTCCTTGAGGGCGCCCTTAAGCTGAGTGCCGTAGCGTTCAAGTTCGCGCAGCAGGTCAGCGTTGGCTTCTTGCACCAGCGACGCGCGACTGCCCTTCTCTGACTTCAGCTTGTCGAACTCCATTTCTAGCTCGGTGTACTTCAGATCCAACTAATATGACAATACATAATACATCATCATCAGCCCATATACATCCCCACTGCTGGTAAACTAGGGCAATAATGCCTTAGTTAATCACACTGACCAAGTGCGGGTTGGTCGACTACACAACCTAAGAGTTACATGCTTATGAGATATAGGAAAGTAATGTCTTCTTTTTTATTTTGTGACACAAACAGCATGTTATCTCGTTTCATATCCATACACATACAGGCCGCTTTTAGCTCACTTGTGTACTACAGCTGTTTTTTTGTGTACTAGACTATAATCAGATTTTAGGACTTTTAAAGTCACTGGAATAATCTACTTGAAAACAGAGCAAGCTCAAGTTAACCATTTGAACAATTTAAAAATTATTTATTATGGCTTGTGCCGATACTTATATAAAAAACCGGCCAAGTGCGAGTCGGGCTCGCGCACAAAGGGTTCCGTAGCAGCAAATATAATAAAAATCAACCTATCTCAAAAACTATAAGAGATACTTTGATCAAACCAAAAATCGTTGAAAGAGTTAATTAGCATGCATCACCTCTATTTTTTTTAGAATTTTATACCCCGTAGTTATAAAAATAGAGGGGGGGGGACATACTTTTTACGACTTTGAGAGCTGATATCTCAAAAACCGTTCACTTTAAGAAAAATGTTTTTTAGAAAACTTTATATCATTTTAAAAGACCTTTCCATTGATACCCCACACGGGTATGTACATCGAAAAAAAAAATTTCATCCCTCAGTTACATGTATGGGGGGCCCCACCCCCAATTCTTTTTTTTACTATTTAGTGTCATATTTTTGTAGCGGTTCATACAACACATATTCCCATCAAATTTCATCACTGTAGTACTTATAGTTTCCGAGTAAATCGGCTGTGACAGACGGACAGACGGACAGACGGACAGACGGACATGACGAAACTATAAGGGTTCCGTTTTTGCCATTTTGGCTACGGAACCCTAATAAAAAAGGTAATAATAATGATTTCTTACAACAATCATGTCGCGAGCGAACCCAAAGAAATAAAGTAAACTATTGACTTACATTCTTATGTTCGCTTCTGGCTTCCTCTAGTTCCATTTGCAGCCTCTCATTTTGATGCTTGAAGCTCTCCAGCAGATCACTATCAGTGTTGTTGCCGAGCACTTCCAACTTGTTCTGAAGAACTGCTATCTTTGAGTTCAGTTGCATCTCTATGCCTTTCTGTTCTTCTATTTTACTCCGCAGTTCCGACTCTTGTTTTCGATGTTGTTCCAATTTTTTATCACTGGAAAAAGAAACATAAGATCTAAGCTAAGATAGAATTAAGATTATACATTCCATTAGTATTTGTCAGGGTATATTTTACCGTTTAGAGACTTCTTCTTGTAACACTGATACTTTTTGTGTTTGCTGTTTATATCGACTTAATACTTCCTTGAGTGTTGTCAATTTTCCAGGCGATGGTGGCTCTCCTAGAACATACACATTTCACGTTTTTTTTTATATTTATAGCAGGCAGCCCACTGATGGGCAAAGGTACCTAGCCTAAAGAAAAGAAGAATAAGGAAATAGAGATAGAGAGTACCATACCTAGATAAGTACTGTCCGGCAAACAGTCTTGCAGTATTTGATGCAGGGTGGTGCGCCAGTTTTCGTATTCTTTCTGACTTGCCGCAAGTTTGTTACGACAGAGTACTAACTCATGGGCTGTCACTTCGAGTTTTGACTGTAAAGATAAAAAAAATTACAATGTTAACAAGATAACATGGTCGTGTCTCATCTTCTTGGGTCGGCTGGACACTAAAATGATTCTTAAATTAGTCAGACATAAGTAACTATACCGGAGCCGCTCTTAGATGACTGATTTGACACTTTTTATTTTATATTTTGCATTTATCCTTGTTAAGAGGAACATATTTAGCGAATCATAAAGAACAACTTTTAAAAATAAGACGTTATTTCAAAATGTCAAATGCACCTAATTATCTAATTATTTGTCTTTTATTACCTAAAATAATAGAATTATAAAAAGAAAACGTAAAATTTCGACTCTGTATTACGCTTTTACAAGGTTAAGCCGTTTGACACGTTTTCATAGTGATGTAGTGGGTAATACTCACCAGGTATTTTTTTAAAATAGGATGAAGGATTTAATAAATTTTGTACATTAAAAATAAACAAATTTTTAAATAAGAAACTTTAAATTAAATCTTCAGGATGTGAATAAATGTTTTTAATAAAAATTTGTTATAATTAGACCTTGCTTGGTTATAAAGTGGAAATAACTGTTACTTATATGCTTCGCAATACAATTTTACTGTTATCCCTGACTAGTGCAGTCAGTCTGACATGTGTCAAATCAGTCAACTTAGAGCGGCTCCTGTATAATGTAATGTGTAGGACCCCCTCAGGCCAGGTGGAGTGACGATCTGCGCAGGACGGCTGGTAGGAGCTGGAAGAAAACTAAAGTGGCGTGCATTTGGGGAGCAGTGGATAGGAATTAGGAATGGACTGATGATGAGTATTTTTAGCTCTGCACCGCCTCCAGCTCCCCGCTCACCAGTGCACAGTGCCGACCTTCTCTGTCATGACTCACCCCGAGCTCCTTGACCTGCTCCCGATGCGTGTTCCTGTCGCTGGTGAGCTGCGAGACCCGCTCCTGCAGGCGCGCCGCCTCGCCGCGAGCGAGCCGGCTCTGCGCCGCCTCCAGCTCCCCGGCGAGTCGATTTATCGTGGCGCCTTTTTCTATAAGTATCTCCTCTTTCTCTCTGTCTCGCTCCATGCAACGCCTCTCTAACAGTTTTATCTCTTTATCCTGTAAATGCATAAAAAAATTTATAAAAAAAAGTTGAGTGTTAAAGTAGTGCATTTGTGCACAGCAGTGCCCTGGGGGAGTGCATTTGTTTGATATTTCTAATTCTCTCCTAAAGGATTTGACGCCCCCGTGAATCCGGGCAACCACAAACCACACCAGGTGTGGGACACATGCTAAAAATACTTATCATCAGTCCATTCCTTGAACCTGGGGCTGAGTGTATTAAAAATTTGTTAAAGATGCTTAACATATTCTACAATTTAAACTCACAACAACAATCTTACTATATACATGGCAATATAAGAGTTCAGTAACATGCCTTTTTGCAATTCATTTTAATATCCTGAAGTCAAGAAAGGAAGCAAATTTAATAAGAAGTTTTTAAGTTAATGTTTTACTTACTTTGTCTTCAAGTCTATTCTTTGCTTTCACTAAGTCACTCTGTAATCGGTCTACTTCTTCTCTGTGTCTAAAACAAAGAGAAAATAATAAATGCATCTAACATTACATACATTTTTGTTCAGGGTGGAGATCAAAGTTAAAATTCCTGGTGAAAGGATGGAAAAAGAGGTACCACCAAATATAAAATGAAGGAAATTTGTATTAGCAATGAATGAATGTTACCTATCTTGTTGTTCTCTAAACAACGCGTCTGTATCGTGCGAGTGAGCAACCTGCAAACGAAAATGTTAGCTAATGACTACATGACAATTTTGTGTAGTATTTGTTGACTATTGTTTGAATGAACGCTACACATTTGAAATAAAATTTTACGGATCAAACTCATATATCTAATATAATTCTAAACATGCAACAACACGTTGTGTGTGTTGGGTAGTCTACCCATGATCCACAAGCCCTGTGAACTCCTCGAAATGTTAGTTCTCTTAAAAATTATGTTTTGAATATACATAAGTTTAATCCAGAAAATTAGTTTTATTTCCAATAAGTGTTTAAATTATATGCTAAGTAACAAAAATAATCTCTTTGACATTTAAAACCATTTCTCAGACCTGGAGCGTGTGAAGTCTCTGCTGCACATCTTGCAGGCTGACATTGGCAGAGCGCAGCTCCATCTTGAGTTGCTCCTTGTCCTGGTCGCTCTCCATGAGCTTCTCCGACAGTGCAGTCACCTGTTGCTCTAGCTCGATCAGCTTGTGCTTACTTGATGCTAGGAGTAAAGATGAAAGTGTGAGACAATCTCAATAAGCTATATTCTTAGGTTAGGTGAGTTTCTTATCTATTGTAGCTGTAAGTTTCGGTTTAAGAAGGTAATCAACTTTTAGTTAAGTAAGATAACTTTTTGGGACATAATAAATTACATTCTAAAAGAAAAACTTTTCTTTTGGCATGTATTATTAGGACATTCATGATACAATTTAATGGAAATCGAGATTACCAAGCAAATGATGAGCTTCTTGTAGAGAGAGTTCAGCTTTGTCCCTGTCATTGACAGCAGCTGCGAGCCGGGCTCGTAAGCTGTCAATCTCAGTGTCCAGTTTCTCCATCTGTCCAGCCAATTGTTGGCATTCTTTCACACGCATCTGTCAATTTAGATACAATTTTTTGAGCTCTTGTAAATGTCTCAATATTCAATGATGCAATAGTAAAGTAATACTCTTTTGAATGAAAAGCAGAACTCACCTCATACATAACTTTTAATTGTTCATTATTCTTATACTCCTGTCTTGCATCAAAATTATTAACTCCATTCATATGACCTGAAATAGTGTAATCCTTACTAATAATATAAATCCGAAAGTAACTCTGTCTGTCTGTCTGTCTGTTACACATAGAGTACTGGACCGCTTTAAATGAAATTTGGTAGAGCCTAGGAAACGTTATAGGCTACTTTTTAACCCACTGCGCTATAAGGAAGTAATGTTTTACCCGTTAAACGTCTCTACGCAGACGAAGTTGCGGGCGGAAAGCTAGTACAATATAATTATACTTGTGAAGTAGAAAGAGTGTCTTCTGTTTTTGATGAAATAAATAAATATTTAATTTAATTTAAATTAATAATATTTCACCTCTAAAATCTTGTTGGAAAAAGTTTTGTCCATCCCCTGCACCATATGGGCTGTATTGCAATTTTATTGGCTCTTCTTGGTGTCTGAGATGAATATGATTCTTTGGGGTTTCACAATAAGGCTTAGGAGTCTCCTGCTCCTTCAAGTGATTCAAAGATTCTACATATGTGGGTGGCAAGCCTGTTCTTGTATGTTGATCTGGAAAAACATTTTGTCATTATATAAAATAGGTGACTGTCTGCCACAAAAGTGGTCTACCACATTAGGGTTTAAAATCATTTGACAGTCACAGAACAACAAGTTTGACTTTCTATGACAAATCTGTTTGACTGACTACTTTCTTGCTGGACCATATAGGTACTTTAAACAGTCACAATTTCATTCAATTCGAATTTATTAAAAGTGAGCATACTCTTGCTCACTATCCATAAATTTGAATTTGTTTAAATATGAGTATTCTATTTGTTTACTCACTGCCATTGGTCTGTGGCGCATCCAACGTGAAATTGCCGCTGCTATTCACAGAACTCCCCTCGTCGTCGTCCAACAGGTCATCAAAGGCGTTTGCCAGTTTGTGTTTCAGCTGTAATATAATTTATTAAGTAGATGTTTGTAGGTTATAAGTTATGTAAAGCTTGTATCTATGTGTTGTTTACCTCCTCGTTGCGTCTTTTCTGGTCCTCAAGTTCCTCCTGTTCTTCCAACCTATCTTGAGCACTATTGTTAATGTGAATGCTCGCAGCTCCTTGAAATAAACTCATACCGGGACCTTCCATATTTGATGGATAGTCCTGGCCAACTAAAAAGCCACCTCAATAGGTTTGGAAACAAGTTTGTTGTGATATCAATGTTTTAACAAACATTGACTATGTTCATATGTAATTCCAGATTATTCAATTTGATTGAAAGATACTTTGCTGTTTACATAACACCAGTTATAAAACATTACATTTCACATCTTTCCCCATTTTATTTAAACACTAACACAATATTATAAAACCCAAAAAATGACAACCGCTAACATCTACAACAACAGTTTAACACAGATATTTTGGCGTGCGGCCAAAAGCGGAACTAACGCCCCGCCATCTTTGATTGCAGTGTCACTTTTGACAGTAAGTACAGCTTCGGCTCCTCCTATCATAAAGACTATTATATCCCAGGCCCATCAAAAACATCATACTTATTCAAAGCCCATAACGGATATCGTGAATTCTGTGTCGTCGTATCATCTTTAGGCTTTCGATGATCACCAGACCTTTGGACCTCTAAATAATGATGTTTACATAGTTTTTTTTTTCTTAAAAAAAAATTAAAACGATGGAGGTCTTGTTAACTGGCAACACTAATTTCTCACACGCCCTCTGTCATGTCATCCACACGCGCCTTTTTTTTTTCTTATCTGGCATACGATGATGGCTCGGAGTAGCCTCCCTAGTAACTTATAAAAATAAAATAAATATTGGTAGCCTCGTCATCATCACCCGACTTGACATTACAATTTAGAAATATAAATTTTGTTTAAAATCAAATCCACTAGTTTTGTTTACGTGATTAAAATTAACGCTAACACAAGCAATATATTGCTGTTCTAGTAAGATGGATAAACACTACTCGTAATACTCCAGTAATAAGAATGGTATAAACGAGCAATTAAGAGAAAATGAGAGGTTTAGATAAATTAAAAAGACATTAAACAGCGTAAAAATATTTTATTGACTTAAACACTCGGAAATAGGTAAAATAAAACATATTTATAATGACTCCAAAGCCTTCACTAGACTATAGGATGGACATCAACACAGTTTATCTGCGATCGTTTAACACCTGGCGTTCTCAAGGCACCACATGTGCCACATTATAATAAACTAGCGGCCGCCCGCGACTTTGTCCGCGTATTAATGGGTTTTAGTAGCAATAATGTATGTATTAAAATAGCCAGCTACCTCCATACCATGTAGTAATCACCCCCCAATGAACCCCATGGGGGCTGAATTAAAAAAAAAACGCTGGTGTCTCTCCGGAGTGCCTCCATACCAAGTTTTATAAAAATCGACAAACATATAAAAAATCTCCCATACTAATTTTCACCCCCTATAACTCCCCACTGGTAGGGATACTCAGGCTTCTTTTCGCTTATCCTTACCGGTAGGGATAAATGAAATCTTCTGTTCCTTAAATCTGTTCTGTTTCATACTGTTTGGGATAGATGGATTTATTTCGTTTATTGCTACTAGTGCAGATAAGCTTAAATATATTTTTTAACAAACTGTGTGAATCAGTAGAGATAATTATATAGAACAGAAGATTCCCATGATCCAGAAAAAAATTCTAAGTAGCCCTACCAGTGGGGATATATGGAACAGGGGTAATTGAGAGCCAGTTGAGACAGAGATTTCAACAGACAGACAATATAAAAGATCAGGGGCTAAGCTATAACATGTATATAATTATGAAAAACCTAAAGTTACAGAAATTCCAGTTTAGTTTGGCACTACATAAATAATGTTAACCTAATCCTAGCAATTAGGCAGGAGGATCAATAACTTAGTTTCAGAGGCGAATCCCAAACTTGGTGATCTATCCGAAGTATGTAAAATATTTAACAATAGTTAGTGTACACATACAAACGCAAAGAAGTAAGTGCATTTTGTTCCTCTAGTAGTGATTTGAATCCCATTATGTTGTAGGGCTCTTACAGGCAGACCCTAACCAGGGCTAGGCTCATGGATCATACGCTGTCAGTCTTCTTGGAGGAGCTTCTTGCTGTAACCACGCTTGTCGCTCAAACTGGCTTCCCACTTCTTAGCCACAGTGCAGTACAGCTGCATCACAGCACGAGCGTCCTCTACAGAACTGTGCTCACCATGCTGGATCTCAATACCAAGGATTTCTTTTGAGAGCCTCTTCAACGAGGGAGTGCTGCCTTTTGTGATCTGAAATTAATAAAACTTTTTATAAATACCTTTTCAAATATCCATAATTATTATTATTCATTTACATTATCTCCTGGATTTTTTGATAGATAGAGAAATTTAAGAGAAAGGGTTTGTATCTAAAAATAAATGAACAAAGGCGGGTCATTAGTACAATATAAAATGTAGCCAAGGACAACCCCCGGTCAGTGCAAGACTATGCTATGTGGGCTATTTGGATTGAGGTGCTAGTGGACTGGGTAACTGAGCACCTGCCCTGATCTATGTTTATAAAAATTAATAAAATGGGAAGGTGGTGAACTGCCTTTCAGAGTGTAAAAATCAGCGACTCTCACCTTCATTGACATAATTATTTAGTAGCATGCAGAATAATTTAGTAATATGTCAATCACCTCACATGCAAAAAGTATCATTGAGGAGAAGAATAGAGCTGTATTGCACCAAGAGTTGTTTAAAACAAATAATAATAATAAATATTTGGGGAGTCTCCACACACAGCCATCAGACCCCAAACTAAGCAGAGCCTAAACTATGGGCATCAGAGGGTTATCTATTGTTTACTCTGAAAGATATATGCCATAATATTCATATGCCCGAATTTCATTTGCCATAATTTCATTTGCCCGAATATTATGTTTGCCATAAAATACAAATGACATAATTTTTAATTTCCGAACTTCAGATTCCATAATGATTCGAATGCCATACGTATTGTTATCCATATTTTTAATTTGTCTTTCATGTTTCTAACATAACCTAACCTATTTTTTTATCATTCTTTTAACCTATTTTACAAGATTTTTCGGTGGAAATGATGTAATGGCACGGAAACAAAGTTTCTAACACGTAAATAATATAGTAAACAATGAGCATAATATTATTGCACTTAAAATATGGATAACAATACGTATGCGTATTCGAATCATTATGGAATCTGATGTTCGAACAATTAAATTATGTCATTTGTATTTTATGGCAAACATAACATTCTGGGCAAATGAAATTATGGAAAAATGAAATTCGGGCATATGAATATTATGGCAAATAAAATTCGGGCAAATGAAATTATGGCAAGTGGGGGTATACCGTGATCAGAGTGATATACATACATAGATATCTATAAATACATACTTGAATACATGATCACACCCAGACTAACTAACACTGATGTTCATCACATAAATATTTGTTCCAAATGGGTCACAAACCACTGTTCCACCCAGCCCGTCAATAAAATATAGCTGTTATAATTACCTGTCTGAATGGCTTGTATCTAGATGTGTCTCTTATATTCTTCTTTGGGTGAGATAAAAACAATACACTAAGATCATATTTTAACGAATGTCCAACTAAAATTTTTCCTTTTATGATCTCTGCTACTTCCTTCTGCACTGCTAAGAAGTCTTCACCATTTAACATGTCCTCTCTACGTATACCACTCACTTCTGTGCGGTAATCAATGACTTCCTCTCGGGCTTTGACAAACTTGTCATAAATGCAATCACCGAATTTGTTTACTATGGATACCCTGGCTAACATGTGGTCATTTCCTTCATAGCCTATTCCCACCATCTCACAATCCATAGCCAAGATCTTTGTCAGAGTCTTCTTTTTGCTATTTTTTCCTACACTCGTTGCGTTTTGACTATTCTTCTCTAAATGCGGTACGTGTCCATTGCTTATAGTACTTAAGTCATCTGTTTGGACATTGCTATTGTTATTTAGATTTAAACTTTTGAGGTTAGTTTCCACACAATTCGATTGTTTTGATTTTTTCTTTCTGGCGCGCCTGAAAGTGCCTTGGTAGTGTTCCTTTTTGTCTTGTTCGACTGGTTTTTCCGTTTTTTGATCCATTATCAAGTTGCTTGATAGGAAGTTTTGCCAATTTGCACTTATCAACCCTCTGGTGGCAACGGTTTGACCTGGCGGTCCGCTTGAATTTCGCTTACGTTTTTTAGACGACTCCGTCATATTTGAACTTAGAAACAGCTGGAACAATTGTTTTATTACAAACAATACACTGTATAATATACTTTTTACACAGCGCGTTACACAGCGCTCCATGCCGTGTTGCCAGTATGATATCCCAAAAAATTACGGTTTTAAGTTTAATGAACATACGCTTGGGTTTTTGTACTACTCGTAGATATCTATATTAGAAAGCTAAATATTAAGAAACTATACGCTTAAAGCACTTGTATGCTAATTCAAAAAATTATAAATAATTCAATTCAAATTCAAATTTTAAAATAATAAACAGCCAAACCAGTAAAACCGAAAATAAAAAAAATCTTTGTAAACGGCCTCCTTACTTATCGGACTCTATGCGGTAGTATACCATAAAAATACGAGATCAACCCTACTCAACCCTATCGCACCTATTTTTAAACGCAAATTCAGATTGTTGAAGAAAACAGGAGAAGGCGATTTTAACGATTTTTATTGATTGTTGTAGTGAGAAATAAATCATTAATAGAAAAGGTACGGTCTACACTGAGGTACGACTGTATTACGCAAACCGTAATTTTTGGCACGGTCTGGCAACTGGATAACAGAAAACAAGATGAAAGCAATAAATCTCCATCCGTCACCAACATCAATCACAACAAACCAATCAAACACGTGAATCCATAGACTAAATTTTTTTGGATGTGGGTGAGAACTTGTCACTTGCCACTGGCAATGCAACCATATCACGGTAAATAATATTGTGTCCATGGTCATCCTGTAAAATTTTGGGACTCGGACGCTGAAACTATACTCTATTCCAATTATGAAGTCCTTTTTGACAGATGTCAATAGTTCAGTACTAGGGAAGTACCCTTAGAAATCGATATTCAGCGGCAACGATTCTCGATTTGTAACAAATTTAAATCGAGTTAACTTTAAAAAACTAAGGTTAATACAATTCAGACCTTTCAAAACGTCCAATTTTAGACATGCAAAACTTCCAAACTTATTTTTTGTCGAAAAAAGAAATACACGATTGGATGTTTAGTATAATAATAATGAATAATGATAGTTAAGTTATTTAAAATTAATTATACTGAGTTTAAAGGATCATAACAGTTATAGTCAAAGACTCGTTAATTAATGGCACCGAATGTTTGACACCGTTTGCTGCCAGGAGTATTTGCACCGATTACCTATAGTTGCAACACTAAATTAATTATACGAATTGTATCGCGTAATTGAGTAACTCAACAGTTACTATGAGCATCACATTAAAAAAAAACAAACAATTCAGTTAAGTTTTTATATTTGATTTTATAGTTATTAATCATCACTGCTTGATTTATTAATTTATTTTGTTATTTCATCAGTTTACATATTACCTGCAAAGGACTGCACTAATTATTACGTTTTATTGTAAAATGCATTAAAGTTATAAGCAGTCCCATTGCCGCTAGATTCATTTTCATTCGCGAATGATCGGTTTAACTAACCGAATACTTGAGGCACGAAACTACGTTTAAAAGTAAAACATAAACCATAGTACGTAACTGCATACGCGCAAAAAAATATTATTTTATTTTGAAGTTCAGATATAGAAACAATAGTTAGATCAAAAACAATAAGTTAATTTTGCTTGTAAATTAATTGTAGAGTGTTTTTGCATAATTGTATATTTTTTAAATAACGATTTCCTAATAAACACAAAAAGTGATATTAAATTGGATTTATTTGAAACGTGCAGAGTTACGTTCTTCGAAATGTCAAAAAGGACTTTATAAATGGAATAGAGTATAAGATAATTTGTCTCTAAGGCCTATAGTCTTTTTAAGCTAAGATGATCCCTGTGACACTTCATTGTGTTCTGAATCACGCATTTTGTATCAATCACAAAAACGAAAATATTTTCTTTTTAAGCTAAGATGATCCCTGTGACACTTCTTTGTGTTCTGAATCACGCATTATGTGTCAATCACAAAAACGAAAATATTTTAAATGCACACTTTTTTCATTTTATTGCGGCGTCATTAGGAAAAATATTAAAATAAATAATTTAAACTTTTAATCGAGACACAGTATCGTTTAGTTTAATTTAATGTAATAGAAATTTAAAAAAAAATACCTATGCAGTTCGTATACGTAGAACGGATCGTAGTAAGAGCATAGAGCTGGGACTAACATAATCGGGTGCAATATTGCGATCACTTGACAATCGCTTCAGTCACTCGTGAAAATTGGACGAAGACAAAAAGTACCATATAAGAGGGCTGGAAAGACCAACTTATAATAAGTGTCGGAGATGGTGACTCATCAAGCGATTCTTCTGACAGTGATTTTTCAAATACTGAATGAAAAATTTACTCCTTATTATTTCACTTTACTGAATAGCACGCATATGTTATATTTACAATAAACTTTCACTATGATACATAAAGACCAATCATGCTTTAAATTTTGGTAGTTTAATAAAATCGATTTCATTTTCTTATAAAATGTTATCGTTGACCAGAAATAATCGGAATTATTTCATTGTAGGACATCTCTACAATTGTCAAAATCGATGTGTTACAGGGATCATCTTACCTGAAAAAAGACTATAGTAGGCTATAATAGTAGTATGTATGTATGTATTATAGCCAAAGACGACGACGAGACATTGGGTGCGTTTAGCCGATAGACAGACTGGTCAGAATCTGAGAGTGCTGAACAGCATTTGACAATTCTGACTACAGTATCGGCCAGAACCATGCTGAGTGGAAATGAGAGAAGTGAAGTTAGCTGTTATTCCGCCATATGACGAATCTATCAATCAATCTGAATATCGCCACTTAGCATTCCTCAGCCGCGTCAGCCTATGCTACTCAGCAATCGCCATTTTTCTTTCTGTGCTGACAAGATTTTGTGTCGGCTAAACGCACCCATTGAATTTTTTTTTCTTTCACACATTTACACAAAGGTTATGGTAATTTTTTAAAATTACCGGTAAATGTGATTAATTCGATAGTTTTCACCACCTTTACCACGAACACTACTAATTATGCATAGTTACCGGTAATAATACATAATAACCTCTCTATCCACTTTTACCGTAACAGATATATCGAGCGCGTAAGTTTTAAACTCATGGTAGCCCACTGACTGACATCGTCTTGACATGGGAATATGTCAGTCTGAGTCTGACTTACGTTTTTAGAGGCTGTATGTTGTAGGTACTCTGTTCAGTGTTCATATTTTATTTATCTCGTGCGTGTCGTTCACCGCTAAAAACGAATTGGAATATTTTCAATAATATAATAAATATACTTTATAAACCCACAAAAAAAAATGGAGTCGAAGACGTATAATCCCGTAACACATGTTCTTTTCGACATGGATGGCTTAATACTTAGTAAGTGTAAAAAGCTGTTTTATTTAATTAAGATTTTTTTTGCAAATTTATTACAATACTTTACATTATGTTTTCAGATACAGAGGCTCTATATACTGTAGCCTTTCAAAACGTAGTAGCTCCTTACGGAAAGGAATACACATTCGACTTAAAAATTAAACTGATGGGTACCCAAGCTCATGAAGGAGCTGAAATGATGGTTTCCGAGTTAAATTTGCCTATTACACCTGAAGAATTTTTGGCGGCATGTAAAGAACAATATCAAAAGCTTTTCCCAGATACTTCTGTGCTTCCAGGTAACATTAAAACAAAATATTTTCTGTCATGTTATACTCTTTATTAACTGGCTCTAAAGTCTACCATCTAAGAGTTAAACTTGCCTTTTACAGGAGCAAAGAGACTTATAGAACATCTCCATAAGAAAAATATTCCAATTGGCTTGGCAACCAGCTCAAGTAAAGAAGGCTATGATTTAAAGGTGACTAAGAATCACCAAGAATTGTTTTCTCTATTCCCATACAAGACCATGGGGTCTTCAGATCCAGAAGTGGCAAGAGGGAAACCATTTCCGGATATTTTCTTGGTGGCTGCTTCAAGGTTTCCTGATAAACCAAAGCCAGAACAGGTGAAGACAGTTATGGATATATATTTAAAAATTAAGTAATATTTATTTGTCACACAACATACCATATATTGGTCCTGTTTTGAAGTAAATTGCTTAAGTTCTTAAGTTAGATATCACAAACAACATCAGAATACACAAATATACAGAACACACTTACTTATATGTGGAACCAATGTTCCTTACAAAAAAAATATTTGTCTGGATGGATGTCTGCCATTACCGAATGGGCCATCAAGCCATCAAATTTAAAGTACAAGTTTTTGTTTGTTCATAATACATTAACCTGACCTTAACATCCATTTTGTAAAAGCTTAGTTAAACAGAATTTGGATGTCTTCACAGTTGATATGAATATTGCAACTCGAATTTCAGTGTTTGGTGTTTGAAGACGCCATAAACGGGGTGAAAGCGGCGCGCGCGGCGGGCATGCAGGTGGTGATGGTTCCCGACCCTCGAATAGACAAAGCCCTCACGGGAGAAGCGACACAAGTACTTGACAGTTTAGAACACTTTAAGCCAGAACTATTTGGATTACCACCATTTGAAGACTAGTATCATTACTTAGCTAGTTAATTTTTAGTTGACACATTCAATTAGGACCATAAGTAGATGCATTCATACTATTTTGTGTCTTGGGATAAAATCCACAAAATTAAAATGTGTAGCTACTTTTAATATTGACAGCAGTAGATATTCTTATTATTTGTAGTTAATTGTATGGTGCTTACATTACAAGCAAATGCTTGTAGATAATGTGGGTATCTATGTTATAAGTGTTGTGTAGATAATTATCATTTTTAAAATGATTCAATGTAATGTGTGTGATATTATAAGTACTTATTCCAATAGGCATAAATGCCTCAATAAAATATACTATTTACAATCATGTTTTGTTATTTTATAGCATAACTTTCTTAAAAAGCTCATTTTTTATATTTATCCTCACTTATACTTTGCAGATAATACCCAAAGTAATGGTGTTAAAATAATATTATTTTACTATGTGCTACACTGATCAACTAATTTACCAACTTATTTGGCGGTTCATGAAGCATACCAAATTGCATGACCTTGGTGTTGATCAGTCATAGCATGGTTCATATACATTTCATTACATTATTATGACTATATGTACTTAAGTGTTCGGACACATTCAATATGTTTCTAATTTGAAAGTCTAATGTACCTATATGTCTGAACTATTTAAAACAAGTTTTTGATAAGATAGCAGATCGTCGATGACGTAATTAATGAACCCGACTCATAACGCGGCGTTATAGTAACTCGCGGGCATTCTTGCGGCGATGCCAAATAACCTTATTCCTACAGTGCAAAAATAACTCCTTGAACTGTATACCTGTACTACGTACGTTGCCCGTAATTTCTTAGTTAACTGTTGAAGATGTCCTTCAAACCGGTGACCCATGTTTTATTCGATATGGATGGATTGATTTTAAGTAAGACTTACACATTACGTTTATAGTATTATTTTACACTACATTATGTATTTTATTAATTTTTGCTTTTCCTATTTAATTGTTAGATACAGAAGAAATATACACTATAGGATTTCAAGATATAGCCTCGCGATATGGAAAGGAATTTACATTTGAATTAAAAAGTAAAATAATGGGTCAGCAGAGTAAGGAGTTCGCTGGTTCCATCATAGAGGAGCTAGATCTGCCTATAACAGTCGAAGAATTCCTGAATGAGACAAAAATTATATTTGAGAAAATGTTCCCTCAGAGTAAAGTTATGCCTGGTAAGTGAGCCCAGAAAAATTCAACCAACATTTATAGTCCAGTCAAAATAGACATTTAACCTAGGAAAAATTCGCATAGAGCTGAAAATTGGCATGAATGTAGGGAACACTATTACAAATAATCTGTCAAAAGTCCCCATCGATCCCACGTCTGCAAAAAAAAATAATCAAGGTCAAATGTCACAAATATCAGTTTTATGCACTTTTGAGCGAAACGGTAAGTTTAATCATAAAAGTATGTATGACAAAATTACTTATTACGTAATTATCTATAAAAAATGTCTAAACACTTTGTTCCTAAGATTCACCATTTCAGAGATATAGCGATGCACAAAGTTGAAAAAGTTGTATTTTCAAACGCTTCCAGGCCCCCATGCGATTGTGCTAGACAGTTAAAATTTTAACGAATGATGTATCTCAGTTGCCTCTATAATATCTAATACTAGAAAGAACATGAAACCAACGTGTAAAGTGGGTTCTCATACAAAACCTATGTTTTTTTTTCTCACACTTGGGCGGTTTTTAACGTGGTTACCCTAGTGAACCTATTCCAGGTCATATATCGATCAAAAACGATATCAACAGATGAATGCATATTATGTAAAATATGAATTTTCTAATGATTAAAACCACGATATCTCACGAATGGTGAGTCGGAAAAGAAAAAGTGATTAAACCAATTTTGTAGAAAATTGTATGATCTACAACTTTTGTTTGACCTATTTTTACGATAATACTTACTGTTTTCGAGAAAAATGGAAAAATCCTTAATTTTATACTTTTGACCTTGAATAAAATTTTTTGCAGAAGTAGGATTGATGGGGATTTTTGATATTTCATTTATTATGATGTATTTAACGTCTCTGGCAATTTTCAGCTCTATGCGAATTTTGTCTAAGTTAGCACTTATTTTTGTCTATTTTGACTGGACTATTAATCATGTTTGGAAGTAGATTGTGATCAACAAAATTGAATGTTGACCTCCAAATCACCTTTCAGCATATCTTGACACACACTGCGCTGTAGTAAGTTTAAAAATAAAATTTCTTAGTTCTTAGATCACTTAGGAATGCAATGTAAATGTTCATTTAAAAAACCGATGAGATCCATCAAAATCTGTCTCATTTTTCTAAACCGCCAACCAATTGAAAATGAAAAGTAGCACCACTGATAAATTGCTTTGGATTTATTACAGGAGTCGAAAGACTTATCAAACATTTACACAAACATAATGTTCCTATTGGTTTGGCAACGAGCAGCAGCAAAGAGACGTATGATATGAAGGTGGTGAACCATTTGGATCTGTTCGATTTGCTAAAGTACAAAACATGGGGCTCGTCAGATCCTTTAGTGAAGAAGGGGAAACCCTACCCAGATGTGTTCCTTGTGGCTGCTTCGAAGTTCCCTGATAATCCGGCTCCAGAGAAGGTAAGATAGCTAGATCCTATACCCACATAAATCATCATAATTTTCGGGCGCGGAAAGAAATCCGGGTCCTTTTAGTTCCTGACGGTTTTACCTAGGTACCTACTATTCACTGCTCTATCTCTATTATCTAATGATCAGTAGCGCTACCATGAGTTTAAAAGTTACGGACTCGATATCGCCTACGTAACTAAATATGTCTATTATTGTCTATGAAAAACTTGTACAGCACCCCTGGTGGTTAGGCTAAGAACTAAAATCGGTCGTATACCGCTACAGAAGGTAAGTTCTCACTACATAAATAAATTAAGCGTTATCTACGGTGGAGCACTTCGTTACTTTGAACTTGTTGATAGTTTGTGATTGCAATAGATAACAATATCGTTTTGTTATTACACCAACCCGTTTAGCGAAATTAATTATGTAATATAAATTTCCAAAATAAGACTTCACGGCGCCTTGAGCAAGACATGATCTTCTTCTAAACACAGCCAGCTTTGGATAATTTCAAATCTTTACTAATATTATAAAAGCGAAAGTAACTCTGTCTGTTACGCAATCACGCATAGATTGCTGAACCGATTTAAATGATTTTTTTTACCGACGGCGCTATAAAGAAAATGTTTTACCCGTTAAATGGTTCACCGCGGACGGAATCGCGGGCGGAAACTAGTTCTCGAATAAAACTTTACTATTTTGGTAAATGCCAAACATACCTATAAGTCAGGGCCTTTCGAAACAGTAGGTACTCGCGCACTTTATTTTACCTGTTTCCAATTTTGAAATACACAAAAATGTTTTCATTTCAGTGCCTAGTATTTGAAGACTCTATAAATGGCGTGCGTGCGGCGCGCGCAGCTGGGATGCAGGCGGTCATGGTGCCCGATCCGAGGCTGGACCGAGCCCGCGCCGCGGAAGCTACCCTCGTCATCGACTCCATGGTAGACTTCCGCCCGGAACTCTTTGGATTGCCGCCTTTTACAGAATAAACAAATGAAATCCAAAATACCTTCCTAGGATAATAAAGCACAATCAAACCTACTGAATCCTGTAGCGCTACCATAAGTTAGCTATCGAAAACTTACGTACTTACCTACGTTAAAGACCTATCAAATTGTTTTTTTTTTTTCATACTATCGATTTTAGTACTTAGCGTTACCGCTGGGGGCGCTGTAAATTTTTTCATAGACATTCTTTATATAGGCGCACTCACTTTTTTCATGGTAGCGCTACTGATGATTTTAGACTTTCGCGCTCCCTTACATTAAAAACTATATACTAAGGTCGCTCGCGAGCATGACTAGAAGCCAATCGAAACATCTGGCAGTTAGTAGCTATGCCTACTCTATTTATCGCATGTCCCATAGTATATCGCTTTAATACTGATTCCTGACCTACTTAGCGGATATTTCAATTAAAACTGCCAATATACACAAATTTTCTCGATTCGTCGAGATCGTCACACCATCAGTTAACAGATCTTCCACTTGGCCGACAACTGTTTTGTTGCCTTTCGGTCACAATCCCATCCTCTTTCAATACAAATAAATTAATATATCAGTTAATAAATAATAATTTTTTTCTTTACTTGTGCACATATTTTTTTTTTTTTTTTTTTTTTATAATAGGCAAACAAGATGACCACACTCCGCCTGATGGTAAGCGGTAGTGAGATCCAAATATGAGGTCGACAGGCACAATAGATCATATTGCGCCTGTCGCACTCACCCTGAAGGCCTGCTTAAATGCCGTTTCACGCCCCGCCTGAAGAGCCCGGGATCATAGGAGGGAGGGAAAACATGAGCTGGAAGGGCATTCCATGCCTTAATGGCACGGGGCAGAAATGAAGAGCTGAACCTCTTAGTCCGAGCCACCAGCGACTGCATTGTATGTGGATGGCAGCGCTGTCCTGCACGTGTCGTTCGGGAGTGGAAAGGGGAGGGAGGGATTAGCTGAAATAGCTCTTCAGAGCATTCCCCATTAAAGAGACGGTAGAGAACACTAAGACCGGCAATGTCTCTACGTAGTTGTAGAGGCTCCAGAGTTTCGGACACCTCTACATCACCGACAATACGGATAGCACGTCGCTGCAACCTATCGAGAGCGTCGAGCAAGTATTTTGCGGAGCCATCCCAGAGGTGACAGCAATATTCCACACATGGGCGAACTTGTGCCTTATAAAGAAGGCAGAGCTGCACCGGTGTGAAAAATCGCCGCACTCTGTTCAGGATCCCCAGTTTGCGGGAGGCTGTTCTAATGACGCTCTCGATGTAATCCCGCTGGTTCAGGTCGCGGCGAACATCTATGCCAAGGATGCTAAGGCTATCCTGTATTGGTAACTCTGAAGAGTAGGATGGGAAAGGAAAGGAGACACTTTACTAGAAAAAACACACACCTGTGTCTTCTTGGCATTGAACTCGACAAGATTGCATGAGCCCCATTCGGAAATGCGGTCCAAGACCCCGTCAAGCTCGGCGACAAGAAGGTTCCTCTTTTCCTCGGTTTCGGTCTGCTTTACCCCAGGTCTTCCAAAATAACGTGCGTGGACAGTGCTGTCATCTGCATAGCAATGAATGTTGCCTAGTGACAACATGTCATTGATATGCAGCAGAAACAATGTCGGCGACAGAACGGAACCTTGAGGTACACCGGAATTTATTGGGTGGAAACAGGAAGTGCGTCCGTCACAAAGGACACGAATCCTGCGCCCCTCCAAAAATCCCGCAATCCATTCGCATAAGCGAGGTGGCAGACCGTATGCCGGGAGCTTGGAGAGAAGCGAACGATGCCACACACATATTTTACCTTACTCCATATATATTAAAAACACATAAATATTTTGTAAAGAAGTATATTAAAAAAAAATAGAGGTATATTAAGCCCAGTAAATTCAGGTAGGTACTGTATTACCTACAAAATTATCCTTACATAAAAACAATACTGATTTTACCTTTGGTATATTATGTTTCATAAGTCATCTGGGCATAAGTGTATAAACTTAAAAATAATATATTATGTCATAAAATCTGTATTTTAAGTACAATTCAGCTTAAAGCAGACAACCAAAGTACTTATAAAATAAATATTAGAGACTTATTATCCTAAATTAGTTTGATTGTACCTACAAATCGAAAGGAGGTAGACCAAATAGTTCAGGTTTAAACTCTTCCAGTGACTTGAGGACTAGTGTAGCATCTTTCACCAGCAACGGGTCGATGTGAGGGTTTGGAACAACAACTACTTGCATATTTGCAGCTTTGGCAGCCAAAAGTCCATTGTATGCATCTTCTATAACTAAACACTGCAATAACAAATTGTAATATCAGAACTATATAGAGCTTCTCATAGTGCAGGAATTATTTTCAATATACTAAAGTAATACTAAGATCAACTTACATCTTCAGGCTTAGGATTGTCCTGGAACCTTTTAGCACAAACCAGGAAGGTATCAGGGGCTGGTTTCCCTTTCTTCACCTCTGGGTCTGAATGACCCATGGTGATGTGGTTGAATAAGCCCAGTAGCTTCTTGTGATTCTGCATTTTCAGGTTCACACTGTCTTGGCTGGAACTTGTTGCCATGGCGATTGGCACACCATGCTTATGAAGGTGTTCTACTAACTTAAGGGCACCTAGAATAATTACCTTTATTTAAATTTTCATGGTTATTTTTCTAAATTTAGAAAATCAATGACTTTACTGACTGGTACAAACAACATAATTGAAGGCATTACCTGGCATTAGTCTTACATTGCTTAATTTCTCCCCTGCTATCTCAATACACAGCTTTAAGAATTGCTCCTTATCTATTGGAAGGTCAAAGTCTCTGCAAATTATTTCAGCACATTCGTGGCCTTGTCGGCCCTGCAATGTAGAGTTAGTTTTCCAAGTAAATTCTTTCCCATACTTTGCACAGATATTGGTGTAAGCCTCAGCGTAAATTGTTTCAGAATCTGTAAAAGAACTTCCATAAAATTAACGTAAGTTCAATCAGGTGTTGCGCAATAAAAACATCTTTATTATAGGATTCAGATAACAATGCAAGTTATGATTTTATTTTAGATCTAACTCACCAATAAGAACGCCGTCTAAATCAAATAGCACGTGTGTGACTTTCTGGAACTGCATGTTGATAACAAAAGTATAAAATAACACCCAAAACTATGCAACCTTCAGTGTACTTTTCGTTAAATATCAGATTTCAATTTAAAAACAAATTCTAGTCCGCCAAAGGCCAAAAAACCTAACCTCGAGCGAGTCTGTCAAATTACTGTCAAACTTTAATTTTTTTAATCTAATTTATTCCATCACGGAAAGGCAAAGGGATCTTCGCCCGTACAACCTAATCTTAAGTTCAAACTTTAAAGTGTCAAACAAACGCACGCACGGTTTTTTTTATCAAATTTATCCCATCATCAGGAAAAGGCAAATGAAGATAATCCGTAAAGCCTAGTCGGATGTCACTAATGTCATTGTTACTTTATACTCTTTTTCAGCTAAGATGATCCCTGTGTCACAGGGATCATCTTAGCATTCATTGTGTTCTGAATTACGCATCTTAGTAAGATGTGTAAAGATTATTTTTGTTTGTCAATCGTAAGATGATCTTACGATTGACAAACGAAAATAATTTTATTGCACACTTTTTCATTTTATTGCGGCGTCATTAGGAAAATATTAAAATAAATATTTTTATACTTTTAAATGACAAACAGTGTCGTTTAGTTTAATTTAATTTAATAGAACATTTAAAAAAAACACCTATACAGTTCGTATACGTAGAATGGAACGTAGTAACTGTGACTAAGTTCCATTCTACGTAATACGAACTGCATGGGTATTTTTTAAAAAAAATCTATTAATTTAAATTAAACTAAACGATACTGTTTCCCTTTTAAAAGTTTAAAATTATTAATTTAATATTTTTCCTAATGAAGCCGCAATAAAATTAAATAAGTGTGCAATAAAATTATTTTCGTTTGTCAATCGTAAGATGCGTGATTCAGAACACAATGAAGTGTCACAGGGATCATCTTAGCTGAAAAAGACTATAAATAAAAGAGGTTTTCGGCACCTAGGTCTTTCAGACAATTCTTTATTCTAAGTCCAGTATGATTTTCTGCCAAAAAATTAACTTAGGACTCTTGGAATCTAACTTACCTGACTTATCTTAGGGGATTTATGGTACACACTAAAGTTTAAATACGTTTTCGGACTGAAACGCAGGATTACTTAATTTCTTGCTGTTTCTACACTTATCTTAAATAAGGACTTGTGGCAAATTGTTATGTAGATTCAAACCTGCAACAAAAACTAAATTTTATGAGCTCTTTTTAAGAAAGCATGCCGCTTTTTATGGCTACAGCCGTGTACTTGAAAACGAATGTTTGTAGGTAATACCTACGTATTTCTGTTTTTAGTATTTGTTTTTATTTTGTTAAGTAAGGCATCGTCCGACCGATTTTGGCCATGACGGCCGATCTCAATGGAGATAAACCAACTACGCAGGATTTGTTATAGAGCACAAATGTGTGCGTAAACACAAGTGCACTCAATCAATGTGCAGGCAATCCGATATGAAACGTGCATTCCGAGGTACGAGCGTGCATCCGCCAACTTCCTGACTCCGAGCTAAGTAATTTGAAAATCTCACACAAATTTTCCTACCCCGGACTTGAATCGGGGACATAACGCAGCACTCGCTACTAGGTAATAGACCTCTCGTTGGTCTGGTCAGTCAATGTTATTATTATAGGGGCAACGTTTACAGAAAAAGCGTCGATGGCCGAGTGGTTAAGGTCGTTGCTTGCCATGCGAGAGGTCGCCAGTTCAAACCCCGTTACGTACCACTGTGTTTTTCAAATTTGAAATTCATATGTAGGTGGGTCATTCTACTTTTTAGTGCAGGTTTTTATGACTTTAATAATCCGTTAAATTTTGATATTTATCGTACATTTAAATCTATACTTAGGTATATCTGAATCAAATAATGATCTGCAATAGGATGTGTGTTTTACTGTTGTTATCTTTTTATTTCGACGTTTTGTAGTCTTCGATTACAAAATTATACAACTTTGTTACATCCCTAAAGGTAGTATTTTTGTAGTGTATTTTTGGGAAATACCACTGTGTTACCGGTAAAAAGTATGAATAATATATTTCTAAACAAAACTGCATAGTACGGTCCGCACACTGTTGCTGTCTATTTTACATTGATGTGTATTTTTTTTTATTTATAAATTTACCTTAATAATTTAATATTTTCTACGGGGGATAAAAATACCTGCACTAAAAAGTGGAATGACCCAGGTACCATCATTCGACGCTTTAACGGTGAAGGAAAACATCGTGAGGAAACCTGCACACCTACAAGAAATTCTAAGGTTGTGTAGTCGACCAACCCGCACTTGGCCAGCGTGGTCGACTAAGCCCTTATCGCCCTAGTTTAGGGTAGGCCCGTGCCCCAGCAGTGGGGACGTATATGGGCAGATGATGATGATGATGATGATGTATACAGAATAGGTATATGAAAATTTCAAGTCCATCTATCATTCTCTGTCTATCTACGGTTTATGGAACAACACCGGACAGACTTTCAGACAGCTAAGACTTATCCTTTGGGCACGCAACCTACAAGATTCTACAACAACCCAATATAAAAACATATTAATTTTATTTTATAACATTTTAAGACTTTAGCGTCCCATTACATTAAAAACTAGATATTACAGTAGATGGTAGATTATAAGACGGACGGTGCCAGTCCGCTCGCGACCATGATTTTTTTTTTTTAACGCGGAGAATGCTTGATGCGCCTTCACCTTGGGCAGGGGTTTACTCCCGGCTGCCGGTGCTGAGATGGAAAAGACCAGCAGCTGCTTCTGGGCTAAGGTGCAATGCCCAGGGGTGTACCCACAAAACTCCGCGGCATACCTCATCGCCTATTGGCGGTGTCGTGGTACCTGGCAGAGCCTCGTAGCTATCTATTTGCTACTCTTTTTTATCAAGTGTGTATGAGTGGAACCATAAATCTTCCCTGAAAAATTATTTGCGGTAAACTATGATCTTGGTGCAAAATTACGTATAAATAAGTGTTAACGTGTTTTGAAACCTAAAATACCGCATCAGAATCGTTTCACCGTTTAAGAAATACTCTGCCTCGCACACGTAAGTATTGATAGGACGTAAAATTTATAACACTGTCATCATTTTGCGTCAGCGGCAAAAAATCCGAAACTTGGTTATTCAGTCACAAAAAAATGTGTTTGTGGAGGTACAAGTTTGTCCGGAACCCAGAAGGACTAGATTTCAACTTACACTTCTCTTTGAATTCGTAATAATCATAATAAAATTGTAACGTTGATCAAGAGGTCACAGTGTTTTGGTCAAATTGTCATTAAGCGCATTCTGGGCGACACAATCTGGGCGCAATGTTGATGCACAGTCATTATATGGCCATCAATCACATGCAGCGGTGGCGAAGGCGCATCGCGTTAAAAATTATGTCCGTTGTCTCAAATTGCGCGACAACGTACTTATTTACAACGTGCACTTCATACAGGGAGTACCGCAATGCATCGGCGTCGTTACTTGACGATCTATCTTCTTCCGATGAGGATGCCTTCACCTACTATCTTAGGTATACGGTGGTGGTGGTAGAAGTTAAGAAAAGGTTTAATAAGTAGCTTTCTGTTTTTACCCACTAAATTGTATCCTAATGTTTATTAGGATCCAATTTAGTGGGTAAAAACAGAAAGCTTATACATTAAGAGGATCTTCATAAGATTGGACTAATTCCATACTTGAATTAAGTTAGACCAATTTACCGAATATTATATTTGATGTCCACCAGGTGAAGTGTAATAATTGCATTCATTGGTGATATAATCTTTTTTCACTAGTTCCATAGTTAGACCTATTGGAATCAGTGTACAATGTAGAGTTAGGAAGAGACACAATTAAATTGCTACGACTAACATTAATTTTAGCCATAATGAAATAATTAGTGTATGCATCTGTGTTATTTATAAAATAAAATTATTTAATTACCCACATAAAACCAATTTACACTTTACCTACTTAAGGGAATCACCCTGTGTACGGTTGGTCCAAATATACGGACCTTGATCTAATTCCACGAATAATTTCCAGCACTGGCCCTTCGTCGGATATGAGGGCTCATTGGGTCAATCATAGCAACCGCCTTGCGTGGAAGAAAGTCGGACAAAGTAATTCTAGTCATATGTGGGCATCAATACTTACTGTTCGATATCCAAGATCCATAGTTATTAATTGTTGGATGTAGAGCGTGAACGGTCGGGTAAAGCAAGAAGTATGTAGGTATATAGGGGCGCTAGGAGGCCGCCGGCTCAGTCGGTTGACGGTAGCCTGCCGCCGCGCGCGCCGGCGCTTCGCCGACCCACGACGCTAACGAAACAGATAAAGAATTCCTGTGTGATGTTAGTAAACAAAAAGTGTATAAATAAAAAGCCCGGCGTGTACCCTCCGTCAGTCCACTCGTGAATACAATCTGGCAACCATGTCTCTTCCGGGAGTTTTCCTGTTTTCTCACTACGTGGAAAGCTTTTGGGTGAGTTCAGTTTTTATGACAAAATCGTCATTGAAAATTTACCATGCGAATTATTTTAATCGAAACTTTATCACCGGCGAATTTTATGAGGTGTTTCGGATTTTTAATTGAGCGGTTCAAGTTAATTACGACAGGTAGTGTTATATTTTATAATAATCAGCCAATTGACAGGTATTCTAATATTTATTGTCTTGAAAAAAAGTTAAACGCCTTGCATTGCAACTAATGGAAAGTAAAAAAAGTCTAATAAATTAGTGCTTGCTTGAAGTCTTTTTAAAAAGTGGATCCGCATATAAAAATTGAGTTAAAGCATAAAGTGTCTGAAGTTACGGCTGCAAGTGGAAAATATGCATTATTCAGACATTTTTCTTGTGAATTACGAAGCGCTACACTTAGCTTGCGTGTTTTGGAAGACTTGTGCTCAGTGTGTATTTTTATTTTTTAAATTTTATTGTGATTAATGAGAGAACAACCTTACAATAAGTGGATATGTAAAAAGTGTGGAATAATCAGAGTTTGGCGCAAACTAATACCAATACAATTTAGCTCTTTATTCTTATCATTATTCATTTAATTCGCCGGTTTTTGCGAAGAGCTTTCTTCAGCGACTGTTGTCAACTAATACCTATACCTACTTATTTCTATAAGCAGTTACACGTAAGACCTTTAGCCGCTATGTCTACGGACTATATCGAGTGCTTATCAGACCAAGAAGATTTTGTCATCATCTCATAGTATGAATGGATGTGATGCACGAAATCTAAATGTTATTTAGAAACAATTAAGCAAACTCATCTATTCATCCGTAACTTAACGCTTGGACTGTTCCTTAAAGATCACGGCTTCCTTTGCAAGTGTTTGTTTTTAACTCACTCAACCTTTGTAGAATAGCATATTAATTTAAAATGTACCTGCCTACGGCAGACAGACAGTAGTCGACATACTTTTCAGTTTTACGACATGATCTTTGCCTATATAGGTAAACATAAAATTAAACACTTTAAATACAATGTCTTCAATACCTATTAGTAGGTTTTTCCAAACTCAAAAAGTTTATTGTTTTTCAATAAACTTTTTTCTTTTTTTTGTACATATTCGTACATGTTTATTTTTCTTTTCGGTGGTGAGTGCATAACTTATTATTTATAATGCACCAAGTAACTTAAGTATAATAACTTTGTTGTTCGTGTATGTAAGGAGTTTTATACACGCTTGTCTTCTTGGAATCCTAAACGATAATGCAGTAATCAAAACTTTTGAGTCTTTGGCAATCATATTTTTTTTCAATAAATTACTTATTTTAATTTACAATATCTGATTGATAATGCCTAATTGAAAGGAAATGCGTAATTATGAACTTAATAGAAGTAGAACAAGAATAAAAGACTCGTTTCAAGATGTTACCTACTTCGTTGAGGTATTCTATTTAACTCAATCAAAATAACTAGTATGCGGTCGGTCGAATAAATATTAATGATATTTGATATTTGATCTAATTCAAAGTATTCGTTACTATAATGGAAACACAAGCGTCTATTACAAAATGCTTTATCGTAATAGTTTAAGTATCTCTCGTTGACCTTTTATTTACGTCTCGATTAAAAAATAATCTAGATACGAGTGCTTTTATGGTTCTAAAAGGAACAATGTGACCTTTGTTGATTCGTTAAGCAAGCACGGAGGTCATATGCTAAGCATTGGAGTTATATTTTTTTGGATTCACCCATCACTGTTTTGGAAGATTGTGGATAGCCATTTTTATGTATGGTTAATCGGAGTAGGGTTTTCCTACCAGTCTATCATCATAATCATCATCATGATCATCACCAGTCTATGAATGGTGCTAAAACTCGTAGTGTAATCACGTACAATGGCAGGCGTGGCAAGGCTGCCGCACAGTTTACAAAAAGCAGTGAAGTTAATGTCTATTAATTAGTACAAATGAAACAATATACCCTCTTGGGTGTTCCTAGTCCAGTCCTAGTTAAATTTCCAAAGGAACTAAAGCTTTTTCTACGTTAAGTAGGACATTAATTTGTACAGGTTAACAGAAGGTTCTGTTTGCTAATGACCGTTTAATCTGGTGAAATAACCCAAATTGATTCTAACGCCTAAGTAGCATTGGAAACTTCCCGCATCCAGTTATGTTCCGGATAGCTTACTGATGTGACATTTGTAATTAGTGTGAGAACCTTGACATGCACATATCCCAGGTGAGCTACCCGTAACTTATCAGTGTGTGAAATTCAAATATAAGTATTTTAAAGGGGAGCGGCCTGAACTCTGCTAACTTTCATAGAGTACACCACAATATCCGCCCCTGCACAACGTCTTTCTGGCGCTCTATTACTGGCAAACGGCATTCGTTTTGATGGGTATTCGTCTGTCTATTACTTAAGTGTCAGAACTGATTTCCAAATTCGAATCCGTTTCCGTCACCTTGCATAGGGGGCTGGACCCTTGCGCATTGTGTCTGGGGGGCTGGAGTGATTACGTGGTCTGCGCGGTTCGCGCGGCGCCCCGTGCGTGCGCGGGCCGCTCGGCCGCAACGTTGAATATTCAGTATTTGCTCACTCATCGCGCGAATTAATATTCAAACGGTCGCTAACTCCTGCCTCTGATTCAAGGTTAATTTTTTGCTCCGTAATAATTAAGAATAATTGCGAGGGACGTTTAAACGATATTAGTCTGGCGTAAAAAGATCGCTCCGTCCAGTATTAACTGGTCCAATGTGCAGATTAGCTCCGACTACATTGTATGAGTTACGCAGTACGCAAGTGCAATATCTTGATGTATTTATGGTGGTATTTATTTTTATAGCTGTTACGTTTATTTTTATTGTAATATTTTTTAGACTGTTTACGCTACAAAAGCTACGTTCGCACGTTATAAACAAATACACATACCTACGTTGAAAGCTGTAGGGATTAGGATGTAACAAAAAAATACGATGCACACAATTTGTTAATTGTGTATATTTTTTACATTAAAAGATTTTTAAAACAATCTAATTAACCTTTATATCCATAATGCTGATATGAATTATTTGACGGGGGCATTAAATATGAGTAGAAAACAAAAATATGCACAACAATGTTTACAGGCAAAGATATTTTTGCAGTTTGTCGACGACCATACGATGCACTAAAAAGCATGAAATAAAATCAGGTATCTGTGTTTATTACGAATTCTCACGTGTAGACAGCCGTGGTACCTAGTGGCGTCCTAGTAGTAGGTAGTAGGTAGTAGGTTTTTGTTGTAACCGGACGCCCTAAGTCAGCACTCCACATTTGGATCGTATTACTCGACAAAATTTCGCACTTAGTTCCGCAATGGCCTACCCAAAGGAGTGTTTACTTTTGGATACTTTCGTTGACCCACTTCTGAGGTATCGAGTGTGGAGCTGACTCAGCAAACACGCGCATTAGGCGCTATTAACTTAGTTTGATAACTCAGTTGTGTCCATGACATAGAATGGTCGATGCGATTAGTTTTTAATTCTAGCACCTGATATTAAGCAGTAGTTCGAATGGTTTAGATATTTAGAAAACTGAATAATACTGAATAATAGGTTTAGATATTTGTATGAAGATTTTAAGTAATTTCGGGTATTAATAAATAAATAAATAAATAATTATTTTACAACATCACATACATTGATCTGATCCCGTGGTAAGTAGCTTAAGCACTTGTGTTACGGGTATCAGAATCAACAGTGGATACACAAATATACACTTAAATATATTTAATAATACACCCAGACACGGAACAAACACCGATGTTCGTCACACAAATATTTGTCCCGAGTGGGAATCGAACCCACGACTCTTGGAACCGTAGGTAGTAAACATGGGTCACTAACCACTGTTCTACCGAGCCAGTCATTAATAAATAAATAAGAATAAGTTCTAATAGATTTAAAACATAGTTTTTTAGCTTGCCCTGTTTATTTTTAATTTCGTAACCTGTATCGCGTTTTGTACTACCTTAACATCAAAAACGTCTTTTGTATGAATATTAATGAACTAGTAAGTAATTTCATTGCGACAAACATATTTTCGTCGAGATTCCGAGCAGGTGTGCTGTGATGCGTCGCATATTTCGGTGTCGCAACAGGTTGTGTGGAACCACCCCATTAGTATGATAATGGTCATCGCGGCCGCTCGTAAACCTTCCTGGTGCCATTCAGACCACATCGTCCATATTCAATAGGGCTGCCAAATCGAATAACCCCTAGATTCGCGTAAACAGATGACAATCTTCTCAAAATATTTTGAACATTAATTAATGCAAACGGATCACGCTCTTTCTAACACAATACTTACATTGAGAACGTAGAACATGCATGGTATGTGTTTGCTACTATCTTTATCGCGTATAGAGCCATAATCAATATGATTTAATATAATGTAATGGAACCCGATCGATATACACCATGAAATTTAAGTGGTTGTTTTCCCGTGGCAGAACGATTTGCTTTTAGTAATACTTACTATCGAAACATGCAAATTATTCCTCGAAAAAAAAATTCAAAATAATTATTTTCCAACTCGAAAACGAGAGAAGCTATCGTTCTTTTATAAGATGTGACGTAATCAGGTACTGCTTGCCGCATGAAATCGATGCTTAAAGCTACAGAAGCTCGACGCCCTAAGTCATAAAGCGGCTCGAACGTGCTTTCGAGTTTTGGTTAAACCTTTCGTAAAACCGCCATTTATTGATTTTAACAAAAAATAACTGCACAAATCTATTGTACTACTAAGATAGAATCATTTTACTGCGGAAAAACACCCACTAAAATTTCACGGTGTATAATAATGAGGACAATATTAGGGAGTTAGCTGTCAACCTATCATAAAGCTTATATAATAAGCATTTCAGTAACTATCCTAATTATACTAGTTATATTTATTTCTGTTATTAAATTATTTTTTTGTAAGATTGTCGATAATGTCTGACAAGGTTTTTTCGGATTTGCAATAAAGCATTAAAGTCAAACATATATAATTTGGTACGAGCCTGTGTCAAGGAATTTGTTAATTTGATCTTGAAAAGTGATAACAAATTAATTGAATTCATATCCATTTTGAGGAATTCGGAAATAT
Organism: Maruca vitrata; assembly: GCA_039566165.1. Taxonomy (NCBI): domain Eukaryota; kingdom Metazoa; phylum Arthropoda; class Insecta; order Lepidoptera; family Crambidae; genus Maruca; species Maruca vitrata. The sequence continues at coordinate 6,613,438 of CM076932.1, forward strand.
ATTATTAAATAGAGAATCGGGATAGCCTGAAGACATACCTAACCCTAGACACTTTGAGATAATTAAATACATCACAAAATATTAGTAACTCGTCATGTTAATAATTTCCGAGTCCATCAACCAAGGGACAAAAGGCAACAGGATATAAGCGAAACTGCACACATATCCAGAATTCCAGAGTCTGTCTATCCCTGGCAGCCCTAGTTGAAGGTAAATTCGTTTGAAAAATATTTTGAAGGCGTTTCCTACGCCATGCGGCGGGAGGTGCGCAGACGTGGTCGCCTTGAACCGAGCCAAGGACACCTTTTGTACTTCACATTAGATACGCGGATAAAGCTTTTTTACTTCACTTATTATTTTGATTAATCCACCGGCACTTACCGTGTTTATCGTTTCGTTTCGCTAGGCTAATCGAACTACCTATAAAAGTGCTGTAACAATCGTTTTTTAAGGTAAATAAATGCGCATTACATCATCCTTTGTAGACTTGTCCGATAAAGTAATGTAAGTGATAATGTGTGATGTAGACGCTTTAACTTCAATGAATTCAATTATATAGATACAGTTTCGTACAGGCCCGCCACTAGCTCGTCAAACGCCCGCGTGCAATACCGATTAAGCCGCCCCATATACTAATCTACTTTTCCGATTCCAAGTATCAAATCGGATTCGAGCCGTTGTCCTATAAGACCTTTTTTTACATTGGGCTAACAAGATAACTTCACCTGATGGTAAGCGGTAGTGAGATCCAAATATTAAGTCGACAGGCAAAATAGACCATATTGAGTCGCACTCAACCTGGAGGCCTGCTTAAAGCCGTTACACGCCCCGTCTAAAGAGCCCGGGATCATAGGAGGGAGGGAAAATATGAGCTGGAAGGGCATTCCATGGCTTAATGACACGTGGCAGAAAAGAGGAACTAAACCTCTTAGTACGAGCCACCAGCGCCTGCATTGTATGTGGATGGCAGCGCTGCCCAGCACATGTCCTTCGGGAGTGGATAGGGGAGGGAGGGACTAGCTGAAATCGCTCTTCAGAGCATTCCCCAATATAGAGACGGTAGAGAACACTTAGACCGGCAATGTCTCTTCGAAATTGTAGAAGCTCCAGGGTTTCGGACAGCGCTATGTCACTGACAATACGGATAGCACGTCGCTGAAACCTATCAAAGGCATCGAGTAAGTATTTTGCGGAGCCATCCCAGAGATGAGAGCAATATTCCACACATGGGCAAACTTGTGCCTTATACCGAAGACAGAGCTGCACCGGTGTGAAAAATCGCCTCACTCTGTTCAGGATCCCTATCCTATCCTGTATTGGTAAGGGGGTGCTCTGAAGAGTAGGATGGGAAAGGAAAGGAGACACTTTGCCAGAAAATACACACACCTGTGTCTTCTTGGCATTGAACTCGACAAGATTGCATGTACGTACCCCATTCGGAAATGCGGTCCAAAACCCCGTCAAGATCGGTGACAAGAAGGTTCCCCTTCTCCTCGGTTTCGGTCTGCTTTACCCCAGGTATTCCGAAATAACGTGCATAGACAGTGCTGCCGTCTGCATAGCAATGGATATTGCCTAGTGACAACATGTCATTCATATGCAGCAGAAGCAAAGTCGGTGACAGAACGGAACCTTGAGGAACACCGGAATTTATAGGGTGAAAACAAGAAGTGCGTCGGACACGAATCCTGCGCCCTTTCAAAAATCCCGATGCCCAATCGCATGCTACATATGGTCAAACGCTTTAGCGATGTCGAGTCTAACTGCCATAGATTCACCACGCTTCTCCAATAGCCTCCCCCCAGAGGTGTGAAACGTACGCCAAAAGATCACCCGTGGACCGTTTTGGTCTAAAACCAGCATGAATCAGCAGCATGAGAAAATAAAGAAATACTTTACAAACAAAGTGATATCCTATAAGGGTTCCGTTTTTGCCTTCTGAGGTACGGAACCCTAAAAATACTATATTTGAGTAAATATAAATTTTATCTTTTATAATTAAGACCACAAAATCTAAAAATCAATTGAAATGTCGTCGTCGTCGTACTTAACCAATAATTAAAATGTAGAAATACGTCTGGTCAATTTAGACCAAAAAATAAGAGTGAAGTTACATAAAGTCCCAACAAGCTGAATTTCAGTGAAATTGTTCAAAATATAATTATAAACAATGTCTAGAAGTTCCCCATCATTCCCCTGTAAGGAAAAAAAAATTCAAGGTCAAAGGTAAAAAAATGAGTTTTTCATGATTTTCAGCAAAACGGTAAGTTTTATCATAAAAGTACTTTAGACAAAATTGTAGATCATAAAATTATCTATAAAAAATGTATCAATTATTTTTTTCTACGAGCCACCGTTTCTGAGATATAACGATTCAAAAAGTTATATATAAATGTACTAGGAATTATTTCCTAGTACATTTAAATTATGTAAATACTTGTAAATTATGTAAAAAGTTAACTTTAGTTTTTTTATGTAAAAAGTTAAGTTTAAATAACTTTTCTTGTTTTATAAAACAAATGTTTTACTCAAATTTAACGTAAAAGTCAATTTCTATATTTTTTTAGGATTTTGTTTTCATATACACCTAGCAATTTTAGTGGTTGTTTCCCGCAGTAAAATTATTCTATCATAAACTCTATTCCAATTATGAAGTATATATATATATATATATATATATATTATAGTAGCATACTTAATAGAATTGTGCTGTTCTCTTTTATTGAAATCAATAAATGCCAGTTTTACGTTAGGTGTAGGTAACCGAAACTCGAAAGCACGTTCGAACCGTAGCCTTATTTAGCACCGATTTCATACGGCAAGCAGTACCTGATTACATCACATCTTATAAAAGAACGATAGCTTCTCTCGTTTTCGAGTTGGAAATTTATTATTTTAAAATACATAAATACGAAAAAAAAATGTTTTTTTTTTTCAATCTGATTTTGCCGCCCCCTTGATAATGGCGCCCTTGTGCGGTGCACGCCCTGCACGCCCGCTCCTGGCGGGCCTGGTTTCGTAATTAAACTGATTTCGTAATTTTTAACTTGCAGTTATTTTTAGAAAATATTTAAACTTACACGAATAAAATGTATTTATATTTGCATTTGGGTATATTATGTATAATGCTAATTGATATATCTGTTTTAAAAATTAACTGCACGTGGGTGCCATGGTTTCAAACTTGCTTAACTTTACTTTTCGTAATACATCGAGGTCAAATATGTATTAAACAAATAGAGACTTACTTTTTATCAAGTAAACGACAAATATATGGCTCACAAAACAAACCAGCGGTTGGGAAATGTTTATAATTCAACAAAACTAGATCGAGTTACGTTAATTTCAGTCACCTAGACCTATTTTCGTTTAGGTACTATGCTGCAAACAGTTTGATATCATGTTACAAATATGAAGTACTTAAGCATGTAACGTTCAATTACCTAACTATTATTTTAGTTCATGTTTTTGAAGAGAACTTTGTAAATGCAATGTTAGGTCAACTGGAACCTAGAACGTTTTTAACATTTCTTTAAACTAGATTAGACATAATTGTAATTTTTAGCAATATCTAAATAAAATACAGTAAAAGTACCTACGCAGTTACCTATCTCCCAACACCAAATTATTTTCTATTCATGATAGTACTATTGTAAAAGACATTGAAGTCGACAGTGGATCTTTCACTAGCATATTCTATGTATAATTACTAGTTTCAGGGGAGATTATTAGACCTTTAGTAGGAAAGCAATACTTTGTAAACTACCAAGAAACAATTTTATGAAAACTAGATTTGAAATAAACGTAGAAAGCATGAGTGCACAATTATTAAGTATAGAGAGCCGGATCTTAGGCGTTCCCGAAGATATATTGCGATGCGAGCTAAAGCATAGGGCTGCTAAAATATACTTACATCAGAAAAATGTCCGGGATATTTACCATGGTGTTAATGGTACATGGAACGGTGCCGAAATATCAGTTGCTTATTAAAATAAAACAATATATCCCGGAAATATTCAGTTTTCTAATGTTACACACATTACACACAACCATGACAGTTGAAAGTTATGTACTTAAATTCTACTTCATTACTAGTGTATTCTTTCTATTACATTTTCAGTTAAAGACACAGAGTATAGTAGTAATTTTGTATTAGAAAAACAAATAAGGAAATAAACTTCAGTCAGATATATAACTTGTTCTACTTAAGTCACTGTAAAATTGCAAAGCTTATCATGAAGGCATTACTCAATAGAGGTCTGCCATATTTACTTAGGTACGCTGTTTGCGGTATGAATGATAAGTTTATCAGATTTTTTAACGGATCTCAGCTGAGAACAACGTGCCTTCTGAATCATACTGTTATCGCAAGTTTGGAAAGATTAATTCATGCAAGTTGCTAAGTTAAAACATATAATATATAATTCTATAATGATTGCGGTCAGATGAGCACTTTTCAGTTGTTTGAATAAGATATATATAAAAATCAAGCATCAGAAAATAAGTAACCTTAATTATTTTTTTTCATAGCTTTAAAGCGTCTGTAAGGTAAAACCACTGACCGCATGTGTCTGGGAGTAATGAATCCTGATTTTTAATGATATTGTGTGAAATATATGTTAAAATAAGCCATCAAAATTTAAGTGAGGTGAGCAGTGTTTCTATGTACGTTGATTAATTGATACCTGAAAAATGGCCGTCTGGTCAAGGTAGCAGCTAGTCATATGATGATAGTACACCCCACCACTACTCAATCGTATATATTTTGTCCATTAGAAAATAAGTGACGTCTGGCAGCTCTGGGATCTTCCTCTATAGCATGTTTGATAAAAGCGACGAGCTTTAAAAGCTCGCTAGAGGCGATTGAATCAAAAAGATACCCTTACACACATCTCGTTATTATGAATTATTGAAATAATTTATTATTTATACGTGTCAACCCTATAACGTAATAATTAAGTTCTGTAATATTGAGAGTAACACCACCACTTTAGATCCAGTTTGGTTCCCGATCACTACACACGAACTACATACTATACCAACTTACGTAAGAAGAAAGCAAAAATCTAGAAACTTAAGATTTGAACTGATTTCGTAAGGTGATCTATGTGAAATAATGCATTATGTTTTATCATAGTCTTTTCATATCAATATGAACATATTATGCGTGGTGAGGTTTGAACTAAGTAGTTTTGATTAAGTTCCCTAATAAATAAATACGATTTCTCACTAAGCTTAATAATTCAGAAAAACTAGCCTTAGATCTAAAATGTTATATTGCATGGTACATTCTTAGAAATGGATATTGCGTGTCTGATACGATTCTTACTTTAGCTGTCTGATGATATAGGTGATATTACCACTTAAAGATCATAATCAGGTAAAAGGTCTATAGACTAGGCAATTAATGGTGAAGGTTATGAGATATAAAGACCACCTGCATGGGTCAGACGACATTGCGAAGGTGATTGTCTCGACTCACTCGCCAGCCCGAAAATATGGCACAAAAATAAAAGACCTTCACCCGGAGTGAGTGGTCGATCAATGGATTACTGATTATGGTGTGTAGTTTTGAGATATAATTTGATGTTATTTCCGTTGCGTAGGTACTATGCCATTTTGATTGGATGCAACAGACAGTTTGTAGACGCGGTAGATTTATCAATTATCATCACTATTACTCTTTCAATAAAAAGACAGTGTTAGATTTCATATTCGAAGTAACTACGATAGCTATAGTGCATTATTCAAAATTAAGAGGAGATAGAGTTTACAATGTAAGTTCGTATTAGCTTACAGAACGAACTTTAACGTCATTTAAAATACTATTAACAAAAGAGAACCACTCTTATCCCGTGTCGGTATCTAATGATTTATTTTCGAAGCGATGCATACTTAGTGTTATAGTGACACATATTGCGGCGGGCACGGGCGACCGGGCGGCCTTCGCGGGGAGCAAAAGGAACGCCACGCAGCGCCCGCCGGCACTCCGGCAGGGAACCCGACTGTCTGAGCCGATATAGCTACTTACTGTCGCTAGATGTTCCCAACTTTTTTGCGCAGTCAAGGGCAAAGCTTTATCATGCGAGGAAGCTTTTGTTTTGCCCATTTTGGCCTTCGATGGAATATGAGCTTTTACGCCAGTGCAGATTGAACTACATGCGTTTTTTAACTATATCACAAAATCTTACCTTTGTAGACAAAAGGCATTCTTAGATTGGACAATCATATCGATATCGATGAAAGAACTTGAGGACAATGATTGAAACTCTATTAATCTGAGCAAATCGATGGATTTAAAACGTGCAAGTATAATGATTCATGATTCATAGAGATAACATATAGATAATTCAAATGATAAAAAAGCGTCGATGGCCGAGTCGTTAAGGTCGTTGCTTGCCATGCGAGAGGTCGCAGTTCAAAACCCCGCTACGTACCACTGTGTTTTTTTAATTTGAAATTCATATGTATGATTATTCGACTCTTTAACGGTGAAGGTAAACATCGTGAGAAAACCTGCACGCCTACGAAGAAATTTTTAATGTAGTCGACCAACCCGCACTTGGCCAGCGTGGTTGACTAACGCCATATCGCCCTAGTCTAGGGGAGGCCCGTGCCCCAGCAGCGGGGACGTATATGGGCTGATGATGAATTCAAATGAGGCAGGTATAATTTTTTATCGAAAACAATGACAACAATCTGCGGCGGATATAGATCTAAACTACCTTAATATTGGCAATGAAGCTACATACGAGCAGTGTATTAAGAAAAAGCTGTCAAGTTCTTTTCTTGCATTTTCCACTTATCTTATTTTGCATCCATTTCGTTGTAGATGGAGTAAAAAAACATTGGAAAAGTATGTGTTTTCTATTCATAGTATTCATACAAACTAGATTTTTTTGTTTCTTGCCTATGCAGAATTTGATCGCAAGAAAGAATCAATTCAACCAACAACCATTAGTTGATCTAACTTAAACTTGAACTTCTAGATACATGATAAATACATACACACTCATATAGGCAGCACTATTTTACCATTTCAATGATGCTTGTTTCGTTCGCTCTATGTTTCGTTCCCTCGCTCGCAGTGTCAATTGGCTGAATCTGTGTGTCTTTCTTTAGATGCATTATAATGCACATGGCACATTGGGTGTGGGATGCTAGATCAGTCGCCTCTAGAGTTAACGATCTGACAGCAACAATTGAGCCGCTGAGCCTCCCCGGCCGATAAACGCGGTAGACGTAGTGTCTAGTTCGATGTTCTTAAATGAACTAGTTCGCTTTCATAGTACGTTAGTTCCCTAACTTCCTTCCTGATATAAATATTCTGATAAATCCCCCGAGTTAAGTCAGCCGATATAAGGCTTATCACCCTGCTAAGGATGATCGCAATAAATAGAATGATTTTCTATCTGAAATTATTCACAAAATAGTCCGACATAATGTAACCGTCTTACTCGTTTTTCAGCTACCAAAACCATTTTGATTCAATTGGTGACTAAGATGCCATGTAGGTTATTCTGTCACATACTGACGGACGAACTAACATTTCAAAGCAGAAAATAAACGTACTAGTTCGACTAGTTAATCTACGTATATAGTGTGTTGTGTGATATTTTTTTATTTATGGTAGTTCTCTTATGAACTAAGTTGTTCGTGAACTATCCAAGGCTAAAACTAGTTCGTTCCCGTTCTACCCAAGACTAAAACGCGGAAGCCGCGCAAATTGCATGCGCTGTGCTCGTCCGATGGGAGTGAGTGCATTCAACTAGATACTACTTTCTCTGATTGGCCTTGTGGTAGACTGCTGCAGCATAGTTTTAGGGATGTGCCTAAAATACAAGTTCACAACTTTTATAAGGAATACCTTACCTTAGACTCTGTAAAGGTGATTGAATTAAACCTTTGGCGGACAATTTCTTCTGCTTCCTTTCAGACAATTGACGTTCAACTATGTATACCTTTATATAAATGTTAAGGGTTTCAAAGATATCCTTTAACATTTATCTAATTCTACGAATTATATGATATCAATTAATGTGCTAAAATCTAAAGTTTCCAAATAAAAATGGTCCACTTTTTCGATCGTAGGTACAGCCAAATAGATAATAAAATTAAATATATAAACACAAAAGTTTTAAGATAGGCAGTTAGGTATAAGTAGATTTGAAAGCTCTCTAGCGATAATAGAGTTATCTGTGCGCCGAGCTTCCGCCAAAGTGCACTACTACATGAAACATGGCCACCCGAAGCGAACAGTGCAATACAAGTACTTACAAAAAACAAATAAACAACCGCAGACGAAGACCAAATCCATTGCCTCGACCAAGGACGCGGTAGCCGGCAATCTGGCCGACCTTCGTGCGTAGGGATGGGAAATGCAGTCATTTGTAGGGACTCAACTCAAGCGCAAAATGTTTTAAGCAAGTTAATTCCATGTGCCTTGTATGATGATCAAGAATTTCAAATGTCAGAATGAAAATCAGAAAAAATATCTGTATTGACTTAATCAATGATGATGATTTTTTAGCAGAGTCAAATCTTAATTTGATTCTTATGAAAAAAAAATGTTTTTTTTTCCAACTGTCTAAATCGCATGCTGCTATATGCATGCAATGTTTGCGTATATGAATAGAATAAATGATATTTATTTATTACTATTAGTCTAAATGCGTCATGAGTCACTTATATTGGCTAAGTGCGTTGTAACACACGGTCTGTCCCGCTGCAATGTAATGAGTTAATGTAGAGTTAAGTCAATGAGTTACAGCAGTCTTACCTCTCACTAAACTTGCGTTTTGTCTCTTTTGTCGGATCGGTGTCAGTCTTATCCCGGGCATTGTCACGTATCGCCAATTATACGAGATGGTGGGTGGATACGTTAGTCAATTACGTCGCTTTTAATTTGGTTTTAGTCCTTCGTGCTCAGTGTAATTAACCGACGCAGGAATGGGTAGTGTGTATTTACACTTTACGTAAAGTGTAATCATGTTTAAAGGGGTATTCAAAAAATACTTGGTTCTTCGTCAAAATATATACAACGTTGATATATCAAGATAAAGCATACATCTAGACTGTTTAGATACTATGTACACAAATGTAATAAATAATTATGACCAAAATAATAGGATTTTAAGGAATACTCTACACATAGAGTACATTTGGTAACTTCTCATGTAATAGTTTTCTCTTTTAAAGTAGGAATTCTTACTTTATTCACAATTCTTGTAACGTATTAAATAAAAAATAATTATCTATTTTTACATTTGTCCAACAATCTGTATGAACAAATTGTACCTACTTGCTACGATGATTTTTTTATATCAGCTACTTATTTCGCAACAACCGTGAATAAACATTTCGCATTATCAAGCGAGGGCATCGACTAGAAAAGAAACAAAGCGCTCTTATCCAATGTCAAGTGCTGTGTGCCTCTGATTGTGCATAAAATAAATGATGAATAAAAAAAAAATATGGACTCCTCGATGGTTCGAACGTTCTAATTCCGAATAGTTTTGGCTCTTGTAACGCTATGCATGTATGCATTTGTATGTTAAGGCCCTTATTACTAGACTTGGAGATCAGAGCTAAGCAGAGTCAAAAATTGTGAATCATGAGTTTTTGTTTAATTCGAAATAACCAACTTAGTATTTTATTAGTGAACACATGTTAGTACTGTTTGTACATTAATAATATGTTAAATATACTCTATCATCAATCAACTTTAAATGTTTTGTTTATTGGTATCACGATATGTCTTGGCAAACAAAAATATTATTGTGCATCAATGCCTGATTTTTCAGACAATCAGCCGAAGTAGGAAATAAATCTATTAATAAGAGGTCGTACAAATTTCAATACGTGGAGCTTAAAATAGAAATTCTTTTTAACCGAACCCATTTAATCATATGCGATCCAAATATATAAGCATTATTTATGATAATAAATTAAAATAATTTACATTTATTATACTGCAAATGGGACCTCATACTTGAAAAGTCATCGACAGTATTTTGAATAAGTTATCTTAATTATGATCATATAATATATTTTGTAGTTGGGCACCAAACAAACTAGGTATTTACCGAACTTGAAACACAATTATGATACAAGAATTTAACGAGGGCATCGATCCCAGAAATCGACTCGTTTAACTACATAGCTCAGATTGGAGAGACCATAAAAGTCTCGATAACCCTGCCTAAATTTTGGGCAATTAAGCACTTCCTTAGATAATTTAGTAATAAACGATGAACTTTTTAAGAAAACCGGTGTCAGGGTCACTTACGCAATTTCTTTATTAAATAAAAACGTTAGAACAAACTCTGATAAACGTTAATATTATGAGAATGTTCTGAGCATTTTTCACACACTTAGACAGTTATTCTCGAATTAACGGTATGCTGTACCTACAGAACAGACAGAACCTCTTTTTTCATAAAATGTGTTTATGAAAAAGTAGTTTATAGTAATAAGTTGAATTCAAGTGTTGGTTTTAAAATGTAATAATTGTTATTTGGTCCCATTGGCGAATTCTAAGAAATGGTATTAAAGACAGAATTTCACGAATGGACATTATGGTCTGAGATCTTATTATTTTCCAAATTTAATTGAAATTGGTCCAGCCGTTTTGGAGATTAGCGGGAACAAGCAACAAAAAATTTTAAATTGTATTTTTGTTAATGTTACAATAATACCTATTTAGTAAAAAGTCGTTATTTTAATGTTACAGACAGTAGTTCTCGGTATTTTAATAATACATCTGACACTTAAATTTTATTTAATTGTATAGATAGATATAGATTAATCCAATAACCACATTCATGAATGGGTGACGTTACATTATCAACCTAAAACATGTAAATATAATTTAACACACGCATTTAACAGCTTAATTCTACGGGCAGGTGACAATTTCATAGATTCTAGGGCAGGGGTGAGAAACAAACCAAATCCAATTCATAGCTTCTCACGAATGCTTCAATATCACAGATGCAATCTATTCATTTAGAGCTCCCTTGTGCAACTTTGAAATAAGCCACTGCACCGACAACTATTCAATATGTGTGGGTATTCATTTGCATTTTAAAAGGTAGACGGTAAATCATAAGGGCCTAAACTTGTTCTTGAAAAGATAACCCATGTGGGTCTACTTTCAGAGGAAGCCGTCTTGACACTTTGTTAAATGCTACTTGTGTGTGACAAAAAGGGCACGAATAGGATTCATAGTAGGTATTATGGTCACAATAATATTATAGGAAATTCAAACCGTATTGCATAAAGTTGTTGCTATTTTCGAAATGCTAGCGCAGTAAAAAAAAATGTTTTTGTACATAACGACCTAGAGACGTTGGGTTAATTTCCAAATTCGTTTTTACGTTTATTTGTTTAAGTTATAGCTATTTGACACAGCACTAATTTTACGGATTAATCTTGCGTGTATTACGATTCTAAACATTATAGTAATATTATTAAAAGACTCGACGTTCTTTAACAGCGCTCGTGATCTTGGGCAAGACAGAGTTAGAGTCTTGCCCAACTTATTGCTTATCTATACTAATAATAAAAAGCTGAAGGGTTTGTTTGTTTGAACGCGCTAATCTCAGGAACTACTGGTTTAAATAGATAAAATCTTTTTGTGTTGAATAGTCCATTTATCGCTTTAGGCTATATAACATCCAAAGCTGCGACTAATAAGAGCGAAGAAACAATAGAAAATGTGTAAAAAACGGGGAAAAACGCGGACGAAGTCGCTGGCACCGTAGTAAGGCTGGCAAGTAGTAGTAGCTATTTGAGTACCCATCACTCATTTCATTACCACTAGTCCTAGAACTGTTAGTTACTAAAATTAGATTTCTTCGATAATACCGATTATCGCGTCAAGAACAATGCCATATAAGCACGTATACTTTTATTTTATAGTTATCTGTGGTTAAACTAACCCTTTCGCGCTCCTTGGCCGTGACGGCCGTGGCCAACGAATCGAGGATGCAGTCACTGGACCTGAAAGGGCCGAACAGCTGATGAAGCCCTAATACATAGACGTATTATGTTACTCCGCACACAATTCAAAATGCGTCTATGTCGTCTACTCATAAAATGTATGGTTATTTTGGTTTGGTAGTGTCGATTTTTTACTAGTTTTTAACTAAAAATAACGCATAGGAAATCAAATTCTAATTAGCATGGATGTGGCACATTATAAAATTGAACTCTATATCTACCCACGAATGAAAGTTGAGAGTTTTTAGTATAGAGTGAGGAGTTTGTTTTAAAGTACAAGTTGATGCACCAATACATTCTATAATCTTAATCTCTATGTCAGTAGGTGTTTGAAAGAAGTTATGTCCTTATGACTACGTAGGTTGGTAGGTAGCTATGTAATTTATTTATCAATCACTTTTAGCTATAAAAATATAATGAGTGTTGCGATGCACATGCATTCGGCAGAACGGGGCCACGGTTGCATATAAATTGGGTTCAAAATGCACTTATCTGTTAGGGCCGCGACTCAATTGACTTTGTTTGCGACGGCAGCGCGGCGTCCTTGAAGACATCTCAAATATAGAGCACCCTTTGGTACCTACTCACTATATGAAGGAATCATTGTTTAGATTGCCTTATCTTATCATACACTCACCTAAATACGAGTCAAGGTACAAGATGTTGTGTTTAATCTGACCTTCAACTTATATTAAGTTCGTTTACAGAGAGTGTTCTTGTGTTTGTCGCCATAGTCTAAATCAAGTTCTTAAATTTTAAGTTCAATCACGTGTTTTAATTTACACGAGAAAAAAGGAGGATACATTTTTATTAACGAACATCTATTTATGGTACGGTGCCGAAGAAAATATTTTTTTTAAGCTTATAAAAATATTTTTTGCTAATGACAGTGTTGTTAATACAAACAAACATGTTAAATAATTTGGGAATACATATATATAGAAATTATTATCATTGACTTGAATCAAATATTCAACTAAAATGTACACGTTGATTTGAAAATTCTCCTTTATTGAACTGTAACTGCAGTTACTGTAGTCTGTTTTGTTAAAAGCGGTTTAGGATCGGTTAAATTTAGAGATTGGCCGCAACACGTATGCCACGCATCGGTTAAAAAGCCAATTAAGAAAATCAATTGATGTCTGCGACCGTATCTAGGCTATAATACCCACAGCAATTATTCTAATTGAATTAAAATTTTAATTACTGCGAAGGCTGGCAGATGGAATGGCTACGTAGGGCATGCCAGATAAAAAGAATCTGAGGGAATGCGAGATTAACCTAATGGGTGAATTTTTGAAATAATTTAAAGCTTGGTCGACTCTCACATCGGCTTCTAAGTACATTAATAACATACCTCAACCTTATTACTTTTTCTGTTACAATTGGAACGATGGATATTGTTTGTTTATGCTTCACATACATTTGTGGTCAGTTCTGTGTGTTATTTAATACATAGAGGAAAGTTATTAGATGCTTTTGACGTCTAGTTGCAGATTATTAGATTACATCTGATGATTATTCATTTTCATCATTTTTATTCTTCTTAGGCTGGCTCGCTTTTTGACTAGCTCGGTGGAACAGTGGCTAGTGACTCAGGTTCATAACCTACGGTTCCAAGGGTTGTGGGTTCGATTCCCACTCGGGACAAATATTTGTGTGATGAACATCGGTGTTTGTTCCGTGTCTGGGTGTATTATTAAATATATTTAAGTTTATTTGTGTATCCACTGTTGATTCTGATTTCCGTAACACAATTGCTTAAGCTACTTACCATGGGATCAGATCAATGTATGTGACGTTGTGTAATATTTATTTATTTATTATTTATTTATTCCATCATTTGACGCTTTAACGGTGAAGGAAAACATCGTGAGGAAACCTGCACTCCTAAGAAGAAATTCTTAGGTTGTGTAGTCGACCAACCCGCACTTGGCCAGCGTGGTCGACTAAGGCTTTATCGCCTTAGTTTAGGGTAGGCTCGTGCCCCAGCAGTGGGGATGTATATGGGCTGATGATGATGATGATGATTATTATTAGGCTTCATAGATAATCCCTTCCAGCTCATGTTTTCCCTCCCTCCTATGATCCCGGGCTCTTCAGGCGGGGCGTGAAACGGCATTTGAGCAGGCATGCAGGGTGAGTGTGACCGGCTCAATATGATCTATTGTGCCTGTCGACCTTATATTTAGATCTCACTACCGCTTACCATCAGGTAGAGTGATGTCATCTTTTTTGCCTATTATAAAAAAAAAATCTCTGCTGGAAATGCCTTGATACCACGAAACACATAGGAAGGTACCATACCTTTCCTTCACATATCATGTCATGGTGCCCAAGAGCTAAAGTATTGTTTAAGGAACTTCTTATACTTAAAGTTTTCAGTAAAAGCACAGCCCTAGTAAGAAGGCTGGCTGGTGTATTGAATGACGGTGACCTATCACGTCAGTAGGGTTTTTATTCCGTCTAGCGTACCTAGCAGTTTACCTTCGCATATATACCTATTTATATAAGAACAGCAGATTGATTACATTCATACCTTACCTCCTTCTTATTCACAATAAGTCCTTCCTGTTATAGGAAGGACTGTGAAAGTTGCATTGATTATTTTAACATGAAAGCTCAGAAATTATCAGGATAGCTTTATTTGAATACCTACCTATGTATGTCTATCAAATGACTTTCCCAAAAAACAATAAGCAATTAATAAATAGATTTGTTATCACAGCTGATGCTGTGCTGAGTTAGTTCTCAATTATATAAGACTTTTTTCCTTAATTGAGTGTTTTTTTATTTTAATAATAATTAGTTAGGTATGTTTACATGCTGCTGTGTGCAGATTACCGGTGAAATAATTGCAATTAAAGTCATTTATTTATAGCTAGGTAGGTACCTACTTACTTTATGTAATCATATGAAGTTATTATTTAGTTTCAATGGATGAGTAGTTAAATTGCTTTTGCGGACAATTAATTATTGATAAGAGAAAACAAACATTCTTCAAAAGCCGCAGTTTTATTATGTCTTGGCATCCGATAGCAGGGTTTATAAGTACTATTAATAAAAATTACGTCTTTTGCATTTTATTATTATTATGATATCATTTATCTAGGCGACCTAGCAGAACAACAAGTTGAGGCCATAGCTAAGTTAAACCTTCATAAGGTTCAAAATCTGAGAATTTTGCTCTTCATTGACTGGCTCGGTGACTGTCTATTGGGGCGTAGGTTCGATTCCCACTTGGGGCATTTGTGTGTTGAACATCGATGTGTTACGTGGGCATTATTTATAATATTAATAGCTTATCTATTACGGAACTAAACATAGAATCAGATCAATTTTGTTTCATGTGTATCTGCTTATTTATTTGTGTTACAATAATTATACTGAATTTATGTAGGTAGATGTTTTAAATCTGACTACATTCTTCACAATTTTTTTATTTATTGTTTTGAATGCTATTAAAGCTTAATGTAAATTTAAAATTTGAAAAAGTTCGCATTAATGATTATCTTTTTGTTATTTTCATTCAAATTAACAATATAAGTAAGCACTTGACTTGTAAGGGCTTCCCCTCAAAAATATTTGTGCCGTCGTTTGGTAACCATTGGTACCATTTTGTGTATAGTCCGGTCAAATTAGACCAAAAAATAAGAGTAGAGTTACATAAATTCCCACCAAGCTGAAAATCGGTAAGATTGCTTAAAATATCATTAAAAACAAAATTTGAAAGTTCCCCATCTTTCCCCTGTAAGGAAAAAATGTTATTCAAGGTCAATGGTAAAAAAAATGAGTTTTTTGCGATTTTCAGCAAAACGGTAAGTTTTATCATAAAAATACCTTAGACAAAAATTGTAGATTATAAAATTATCTACAAAAACTAAATTCATACTTTTTTTTCTAAGAGCCACCGTTTTTGAGATATAACGATTCAAAAAGTTGTAAAAGTTGTAATCGTCATAATATGCACGAGTACGCCACGTATATATACATCTCTGTAGTTGTAATATATGTTAAAATATTCTTCTATCGGTCATTGTAACTTACACTACTAATATATTTTATATACATAACTTATAACTATAAGAATAAGTGTCAAAATCATGTACTATTTTTACACGCAATAAGTGGCTGTGATACGACATCTGCATTTCACAGGAGGGGAAAAATAACAGTTTTCAAACTATTTGAGAAACAAAATTAAATTGAATGTGCTGAAGTTTTTAGAAATAGTAATTCTACTTGACAAGAAATTATTACCAACGGCATTCGCTTTCTACTTTCTATGTACGGAGCTCCTAAAAAAACTACCTGCTTAGATAAGTTTAGATATGCATGTTTCGTTAGAAACACCAAAAGTAAAAAACAAGTACAATTAGCTTGTCTTCCTCCAACCTCAGTTGCTGCTCATCAACATCTTTTTAGAGTATATTACCAAGTTCAAGTGTGGCTTGGTTATCAGCTAGACCCTACAGACTGGGGTTGGAAGTTGGTCAACAATTCATTGGAACCAGTGCATACTTTACTTCCAGCTGCGCCAGAAAAGCTTTTGAACTCGATTTTTTGCAACTGCAAAAAGGGATGCAGTGCTAAATGTGGTTGCAAAAAAGTCGGATTGTTTTGTTCTCCCGCATGTACGCATTGTCAAGGCCGGTCGTGTTCTAATATTGAATCACCAACAGAAGAGGATCCGTTTGATTCCAACGAGGCAACATGCGATACATCGCTATTGATGCAGTTTACATGCACTCAGGATGAAGATGAAGAAGAACAAGAAGAACAAGACGAACAAGAACAAGTAGATCAAGAAGAAGAACAAGAAAAAGAATTTGACAGTTACGACTCGGACGATTAAATTTCACTACATTTTTTTTAACTTAAATTGCCTTTATTTTTTCATTCTCTGCTAATATCCATTATTTTTCAATAGTTTCAAATAAAACAGGAATAAAACTGACCGGTGGAATAGGCCTACTGGGGAAACCAAGTACACTACCTCATAGGTGGCGAGGAAACGTGTGCATATTATGACGATTACAACTTCTAAAACTTTTTGAATCGTTATATCTGAAAAACGGTGGCTCTTAGAAAAAAAAGTATGAATTTAGTTTTTGTAGATAATTTTATAATCTACAATTTTTGTCTGAGGTATTTTTATGATAAAACTTACCGTTTTGTTGAAAATCGCGAAAAACTCATTTTTATTACCTTTGACCTTGAATAACATTTTTTCCTTACAGGGGAAAGATGGGGAACTTTTAAATTTTGTTTTTAATGATATTTTAAGCAATCTTACCGATTTTCAGCTTGGTGGGAATTTATGTAACTTCGAATGTCTAAATTGACCGGACTAGTAGTATTACTTGAAGAGAATAAGTATCTATATTGTTAACGTATGTATTTTACGCACGCAAAGCGCGCAATTAACATATCTGTTACATCAGTACTCCGATAAAATTAGTCAAATTGGGTCAGTTTTGTAACACAGTACGAACATTATCTGGACTATCGGCTAAGTCGGCCACTCGGTCACGTTCAATATATCCTTCAATATTAGAGCAGAAACGAGACGACTTTGATTGATATGCATTTAGGATGTCACTTGCATTGACACTAATCAATTATAAACAAGTTGGTTCTTGTAAGGCCCGTATCATATTGTCGATATTGTATTTATTTTCTCAGTCGCAAGCAATCAATGCAATCAAGCTTTATGGGGAGAGAACATTGACAACTTCTTGAGTTGTGTATGATCAAACTGATCAATCATCAGCCCGTACACTTATCCACCGACACCGAGACCTCTAACTAGGTACCTACTCTCATGCTCATGTTTTCCCTCCCTCCTATGATCCCGGGCTCTTCAGGCGGGGCGTGAAACGGCATTTAAGCAGGCCTTCAGGGTGAGTGCGACAGGCTCAATACGATCTATTGTCACTCACTACCGCTTACCATTAGGTGGAGTGAGGTCATCTTGTTAGCCTTTATTTAGTAGCCCCATTCACTTACGACTCGCCTCTCGCCTAACATCTAGAGAGATGAAGGATTGACTGAAAATCAGCGCTTCGCAGGATATCTATTCTGCGTGAGCACAAGCTGAGTCATGTCCTTTTGCTCATATTATTTTGTTTTTTTTTCTTTAAATTGTTTGCAAATTGTCTCTTTTTATATTAATTGTATTTTTCTGTTTTTTTTTCTGTAATTTGCAAAATGTTTTATTCCTAGAGCAATAAACTGATTTTTATTTTATTTATTTATTTTATTTATTTAAAAAAAAACTAATCTAGGGCGATAAGGCCTTAGGAAATTGCGGTGGGTAAATGCGATCCGTCGACTTCACACCTTGAATCCTCACGACAGAATACTGCTGAGGTTGCCTCACGACAAAATACTTCAGGCGTCAGGTTTAGAATTTACTTACTTTAGAATAAAGAGTTATAAGTTACAAAAATGCAACACCCTTACCTTAATTGTACCTTTACGTGTGCAACAAGTGAATAAATAAATATATCAATGTTTCAATGTCTACTATGCTACTACAATAATACAAAATAGTATGTAATTCTAACGTCTGCACCGTGAAGTAAGTGGATAGATTAGAATATAGGCGACTTCATTCCATGTTTCCGTTACTCTACAAACTGGGATCGTATTTCGTGGAACTAGTTAAGTATTCGCCCAGTCCGTATCCCGTTAACTGCCATTTCGAGCCGTGTGAGGGCCCGTTAAAATCGCAATAAAAACCTGCGCATACGCGTATCGATGCCACCGCGTATGCGCGCGCCGAGCTCGTTGCATATGCAGTGAATTAAACAGTTTAAGAAAGTGCAGACACGTTACTTTTAAATTAGGTTTTTGTTTATATAATGGGATGGATGGCACGAATCGACCGTAAGTAGGTGATACGTTCGAAGTACACTTCATTTTGAACAACAACGTACACATTTAAATACATTCGTCTCTACATTTTAAAAAAATCTTTAAAATCCGTATTTACCCACAAAATTATAGTCGTCATTTCGGATAATATTTCCAATAACGAGATATTAAAACAATTATAGTTATTAAATACGTAAATTCTAATAAAACTAGGCTGAATATTCAAGACTTATGACGGGGTCTTCTTTAAGCCTCCACGATTTTCAGAGGCTACTAAAATTATGTCCCAGAATATCGATGTTTAAAAAAAAATATTATACATACAGACGAATTGAGAACCTCCTCCTTTTTTGAAGTCGGTTAAAAAACGTAGTGATCTTGCATCGGCGGTCGGCGGTGTGCACGGCGATGCTTGTCGCCGCGTGCATGCGCTGTGACGCGCGTTACGTAAGAGACAGTTACGCAAAGCCAATGTCAAGAGCGCTGCGTCGGCGCCGGCGCAGCTTCGCGGGTCAACGGCCGCGATAGCAAACAAAATTTTTCAACCAACTTCGCCGAAGTACGGGCCACAGTGTAGAAGTAATATACGTGAAGTAAATTCTAATTACATTTACCTAATAGGTTTTACTACAGGTTTTCTCACGATAGAAACAGTAGCAAATACATGGTATTTCGTTGCCAGACGTTTCGACTGGGCTACTACGTCTATCCACCTGTTCGCTTACCACCATGCGTATAGTATGTGTAAAATTAATAAATATTTCTCATTGTTAATTTCAATTATGTAAAGTAAAAATATCACAGTGCGTGACTGCCTTCACCGAATTGGCATTAAATGCATTAAACAATAGGTATTAATTATACTATTTTAATATGTAACCTAACACACATTAAAGAGAAGGCGGAAATAAAATGATTAATGAAATATAGGTTACGGCACTGATATCAATTAAAATGCTCGATCGAATAATTAATCCATTTGTCGGAAGTATGATGCAAGGACCATTTCATCAAAGAGCAATGTGAATAACTTGACCTACTCAAACAATTTAGTTATACCTACAGGTCTATCTAAGGGACGATGACAGCCTTCGACATTATTTGCGTCAGATGCCACTTCAATAAGACAGACAGATAGAGTCAGCGAAAAATGCGTTTTTTTAATAGTTTTTTACTTTTTGTGTACCCGTTTATTATTGAATGAATAAATACGGGTAGTCCTCACCGACATTTAATATATTATGGTCGGTTACATGTGGTAGATCGATGTCTTGATATCGGTGAAACACGAAATAAGAAAACAACGCAGTCCACTGAACTTGGATATCTACACGTTTTGGGGCCCCTGTGTTTCGTAAGACGAGTACGATTTACGCTTTGTAATGTTATTCAAGAGATAGGTATTACGTTTATAATGTTGTTTAACAGATTTCCGCTATAGCGGCAAATCTTGATGGAGATTAGCAAACCGCACAGTTTGCATAGGATATAGGTACAGCACTTTGAAAATGGAAGAGCTAAGAACCCGCATGCATTATGATGACCTACTACTAACGACCATGTAAAGTCACGTAAAATTACGCGCGTTACTAGTAGGTAAATTATTACCATAATAATCCATGTAGTTATCAAATCATAGATCATGGCAACTATCATGAAACGGGTATTCCTTATGATCCTAATACGGGCAATAGTGCAATTAACCTACAACCAACATATAAATCGGATTGTGTGTTGAGTAACGAGGATAACCTAGGCTTACCTCTAACTGGACTAAGACATATCTCAATAGGAAAATACACATATTTGGACGACCCGAGGCTCGAATCATGGAACTCTAGGTCTTTATGCGAGCGATTTAACCAATAGACCAAAGATGCAAAAAATATTAGTCTTTATGGTTTTTAACCTCTGTCATTCTTTTTTGTATCTTTGTTTTTGTTTTTCCATTCCCTGTATTGTATTTGTAAATTGTACCGTGTTATTTGTGTGATGTAAATATTTTTATTTGTTTTATTTGTTTATATCTATATCACTTATTTATTTTTATGCGTAGTTAAGTTATTATTTATTATTTAGATGATTTGTTGTTAGATTAAGATATTTTTTTTTTGCGTCGTTTATGTGTAAGTTACTACAGTCACTCGGGGTACGGCCAGAATACCAGCGCTGCAGCGGCTCTCGGGCTGATGCAGCATATGCTGAGGCCTGTACCTCGTTGACCACTTATGAAGTCCTTACATATGTGTTCTATTTCTTTGTGTGCGTTTTGTGTCTTGTGTGTTTATCTATGTGTCATTGTTACCTTAAGTCGTGGTCAATAAAAGTTTTTCTTTCTTTTCTTTCTTTCTTTCTTTATGGGTCTACACGCAATTTATAAAGTAAGTAGTAAATACATAGCTACTTACTACCTGACGACGACGGCGACGACTGGGTACACTGGACTACACCTATCATGGTCGCGAGCGAACTCATCATAAAGACTAAATTTAGTGTAATGAAACGCGAAAATCTAAAATCTTAAGACCAAGGATGCAGTGTCACAAGCACTTATGTGATGTATTTGTTGACAGAGCACGCCACCCCCCCTCCTGGATTGGTCAGGAGTACCGACCCTGGTGCTGCTGGCGACAGCTGTAGTGGTCGCCGCGACCGCCCTGGTGGCTCGCGCGGCTGACGGGCGGCAGGCCACCCGCCTCCCCGGACCGCCCGCGCTGCCGTTCCTCGGCACCAGGTGGCTGTTCTGGAGCCGATACCGGATGAACAAACTACATGAAGCTTATGAAGGTGAGCTGATGACGAATTGTTTGGTTCTTCCTTGGATTATTTTAGTTTCTTTAAATGCGATAACGTCCTAGGTAACAAATACGCAGACTCTGTTACATTAAACAGTTCGCAGTCAACTGTTATTTTTCTTAACTGACTGGTCGGTGGTCGATGATGGCTCGGATCAGCCTCGTCATCACTGAACTTGCGGGTATTACGTATACGCAGAGCGGATGCATCTCACCCCTAATACAGTTAACTGCTTCAGAACTAACACAAAATAAATTTATATAGTTGTCGGATCATTTATGTGGGCTGCAGGATATGAACCTGTCAAAAAGCCATTTGTTACCATTGGCCGTATAAACGTGCTACTGTAGTAGGTAATATTCATATGTTTTGGTTTACATGAAATGACGAAAGTATGTAGAATATTTGGTCATATTTGTCAACTATTGAAACTAGGCTGAATTAGATGTAATACTTACGAAAATTTTGCAATAAGCGGATGCAAGGCCTACCACCGATTTAAATCTGATAATATTTTCGGTTGACTTTTAAAGGTGCATAATTACAGCCAACCTATTGAAATTGTAATGATTTACATATATTGCACGTTTCGACACCAAATCAGATGTAAATGTTGGTAGTTACCTAAATTATAATTATTTTTAGTACCAGTTCAGCAGGTACTTGTTGCTACTAGTTTGAGCGGTTGTCGGCGAGGAACTATATTTGTTCCAAGGCTTGCATACTAATATACACACCCACATACGTTGAACCTGTTATACTGATTCTGTTTGGACGGTAGTAAGTAACGCACCCGTTAGGTGAATCGCTTTTAAATATGATTTATTATATTCATTAGGTAGGTACTGTTGCCGTAACAGGTTATTGTTTTTTTTTGTTTAAGAGTATATTTAGCTTTGTTATGGGTTACATCATCGTGTTTTGGTTTTTCCGTTTGGCTTGACGTTTGTTACAAGTGAAGCAGTGTGTTTGGTTAATTTTAGATATTATTCAAGTCCAGTAGCAAAAAGTCATAATCTGATTTGTCTACAGTATGGCTAGGTACTTAACAATCCACAAATCAAGACTAGGAATCTGAAACATTATTGTTTTAGAACTTAAGCATCATCATTTTGTTTTTATGACCACTAACATTTATATTTAAATTTCAATAATATGAAAGTGAAGAGTCGATATTTGGTGCTAAATCTCAACTTTTTCCACTTTCGACTGCAATAATGTGCGGTTTAATTATCTGGGTTTGGTGAAGAACACACTTTTATGAATCACCTTAATTCAGATCAACACCACGTTGGGCGCCAGTATTATCTGCAGTTTACTCTTCGTCAACGTAGACTATGCAAAACATTTCATATTGAAAGCTTTTTCGATAATACTACCTACTTAAAGTTACAAATAAACCATTGCTGGGTTCTATATCGAACATAATTACCTTACCTATACCTTAATAATTCTTACAACCAGCTCGTTGCTGATTCTAGGTCCTACTTTTACAAAAATAAGATATTTGTTACATAACTCAAATGCATGCATAGATCATGGTATTTTGGATTTCATTACTTTACATAGAAGTCTTAAGTCTTATTTATAAACCACTTATTTTTGAACATGTAACTTTGTATAGCAGGCGAATCATGTCCATTGCACCCGCTGTCACAATGAGAGATTTGCACGCAGACATGTTCAGGCGATACGGGCCGGTGTTCGCCGAGATCACCCCCGGGGGTGCCGCCGTGGTGTCCCTGGCCGAGAGGGGGGCTCTGGAGGCGGTGCTGCGGACCCCAGCACGGCGGCCCTACCGACCCCCCACGGAGATCGTGCAAGTCTACCGCCGAAGCCGGCCTGACAGATACGCCTCCACTGGACTGGTTAATGAGTGAGTTTAACATTTGTTTTTTTTTTAATTATAGGTTAGGTTGCTAAAGGAATCTTTATTTTCCTTGTGCATGAGACTATGAAAAGTAGGTACGCAAGGAAATTAAAGGAGGTACAATATGTTTTTATCACTACATAGTTTAAAGCATAGTCGCTTCGTCTGTCTGTCCCTATGTATGCTTAAATTTTATAACTACACAACGGATTTAAGAGCAAGTTTTTATGTACCCGCGGGTCACTTCACTGAGTACCTTATAAGTAAACAAATTTTTACATAACATCATATACTTGTTCTGATTCCGAAATAAGTTTCTCAAGCACTTGTGGTACAAAAGTCAGAAACAAAAATGGTATACTTATGCTTGTACTATCATTATCATCATATATGCTATAGCAAGTCGATATTCAAATACATATCTTTGACATGCATAACAATTTCTAGGTAAAGTATACCTACTCCTCATGATAAGAAGCGATGTATAATTACAGACACAATAGACTAAAATCTTTAGACAAAGTTAAAAAAAACTTAAAGCTCATTAAGTAAAATAAGTAATGCACTGGTGACAAAAAGACATTAGGACGGACCTCTTAGCACAAGCTAAGAAGATTTTTACTTTTTAAACTGCCGTCATTGATATTGTGAAACGTTAACTTAATATTTGACCTGTCATTGTAAATTATATTAAGCGACCTACCTTTCTGGGCCCTTTGCATCATTGGACATTGTGTCTTGTCTGTTCCTACTATTTCCAAACTATTCTTATTACGGACCAGTTAGCAATTGCTTTTAAGTTCACTTAAGGAAACAATTAGTAAACCTTTTATGCAATAGATTATCACGATTCTCTTTTTACGCTATCTAATATAGAATAGTGATTTAACTCGATTTTAAAGCTCTAAAATATGCATGTATATTTGAACGTCAGTAGAGAACTAGCTGTAAAACGTTGTATCAAGTATACCATGTGTTTAGCAAGTTCCCTATAGCTATTTTTATCATATCCGATGGTTTTATAACGTGTAAGTAAGCGCCTACCCCCAGAAGAACTTTGACAAATTGTCAAGCTCTTTCAAGTTCTAATGCTTAACCCATCCTAGCCTTAATATTGGCCAGTGAAGTGTTAAACATGTTTATTTGTTCACACGGCCGGCTTGACCGGAAAAAAGAGACCGCAACAAAAACCATTGACTGTGTAGGCACTTGTGTATACAGCTAAAAATACATTTGCGTTTAAATTTGGCATGATACTTCGTGATTGATAAGTATATTTATTTGGTGAAGCAAGTATGATGTAGTACTGAGCCATAACAACGCTAATTTAACCTCGAAATCAAATAAAGAGATTGCAAAGTGCTTACTTGTGAAGTGGCACTTACATGAAGTTTTTTGCACAAATTCATAAGTAGTACAGAAGATTTTATGACGTGAAATGTTTAGAAGTTGAAAACAAACAACTTTAATTAAAGTGAAATGAGGAAAAGTGAAGATAGAATAGAAATTATAGCACATAAATAGGTTTTAATAGCATGCGTTTCAAGCAATGTAAGGAGAAAACAAATATTGCGTATAAATAAATAAAAGATTGTCATTCATGATTTCCGAAAATCTGTAATCGCCTAAGAAGGTTTTATACATGTATAATTATACAAAAAGCTCACACTATTATTATGGTTTAACGTGAAAATTGTGACGCAGTAACTAATCAGTTGTTATTTTTATGCTAACACTGCGCTACGCAGACGCGAGACGCGGGCTTATACATACTTGATTATTGTATGAAACCTCTTCCGCATAACTTAGAACTAAGCTGAATCTGAATTTTGGACTGCACATCTAAAATTCATACATACAACATCGTTAATCAGAAGTGCGACAGGCTCAAAATTGTCTATTGCGCCTGTCGACCTCATATTTGGATCTCACTACCGCTTTAAATCAGGTGGAGTGAGGTCATATTGTTAGCCTATGATAAAAAAAATCCATCTAAACTTTCTTACAGACAAGGCGAGAAATGGCACCATCTCCGCCGGCACCTGACCGCGGAGCTGACGAGCCCCCACACCATGCAGAACTTCCTCCCGGAGCTGAACAGCATATGCGACGACTTCTTGGAGCTGCTGCAGTCGTGCCGCGCGCCCGACGGGACTGTTTGTGGCTTCGACCATCTTACTAACAGAATGGGCTTGGAATGTGAGTAGTTAGGAACACCATAGACTAATAAACTTCCAAATTGCTAGTGAAAAAAGGGTATAATCCTTTTTTTATTTTGGTACTCAATAGAGCTAGTTGAAAACTCTACATGTATTAATTATATCGTGAAGTTTATATGTGTTGTTACTTCCTTACAAATTTGGCTGAAGCCATTTCAGTTGAATTTGATGTCATAGACTAACACATAGACAATTCGTAAAGTTAAAAGAAATATAGTATAGGAGTATTATCCAAGATATATAGAAATTACTAACTCCACGCGTACTAAGATAGAGAGCGGCTGCTAGTGGTAGATAAGTACTTACATGACTGTACACATTTATTGCAAAAAACAAGAAAATTTAAGATTTAACGTATTTAGTTCAAGGACGTAAAACTCAGGAAAACCTAACAAGTTTTTACGACTTGAGGAAAATTTTAGATCAAATAGATATAGTTGGTAACTGAAAAGCAGCATTTTTTTTTAACATAATATTAATAATTTTATATTGAAGAATTTTAATAAGGGTTTTAAACGTGTATTGTGCTGATGGTAGGTACTTACTATGACTATGTAAAGGACTTCATGAGAGCCAGTTAGCTAGTGGCGTCAGTGAGCAATCGGATGACTGACCGTTATTACAAAGTTTAATGACATTTTTACGACGCGCGTGTTTCGGATGACGCGATTTAACAGCCCGAGGCTACATACAAAAATTATACATACAAGGATCTATTTTGACAGGAAATTTCATGCAAAGCACGTACGTATTCCGGGTGATGATACAATATCCAATTCCTTACTCTATTATGCACAGCGAAGGTGCGTCGGTATTACTCACATCATTATTTGCGCTTTCCGATATTGTATCAATGAAATGACACGGGAATTGTAAGTATATCATTATTATAATAAGAAATTGATATAAAATATTGCTACTCATTTTACAACATTTTAGGTAAGTTAGGTGTGGTTCATCGATACGAATCATTTTAGATTTTTGTAAATGTCATCGTTCATAGATAAAGAGAACAACGAAATAATCAAAGTTGATACACAATTTTACATATTTTATTAATTCAAAATGCACTTCAGCTGCAGATTCCACACAGGGGTTTGAGTTTTGTTGACGGCTTGAATCATCACGGTATCCAACTTAGTCAAGTTTAGTTAAGTACCTACTTAGAGGTATATTACATTGATAGTCTCCGTTTAGAAGGGCATGAAGTATGATGGCCCATGACGAGAATGACGTCTGTAGATAAGCAATGTGGGTCAGATATCATGGAAATAGCACTTCGCCAGTCGCTTTGTGCTGGGTTACTGAGGAATGCATCGTTAGAAATGCATTATGAAATCATGCAAGCTATCAGCTCGGCCGGATGTATCGGTAATTAGGGTACTATGGTGGCGTAAGAAAGTGGATGCTTTTAACTGTATACGTAATGCACATTAATGCACTATGCATTCATGCATGTCTAACGTGTTTGTGCAATAAGTAGGAATGCATTTTCGTGTCAGTGCTTCTGAGGAATTGCAGGCCTTAATGAATGATGGCATTTAAAGGCATTTAAGTGTTAATTATAATTCATTACCTCTACACGATAAGGTTAATCCTCAATGAGAGTCAAAGTTATCGCTGATTCTTTCGAGATTCAGAACTTTAATGATTATGAAAGGAAGATTATGTTTCCTAAAGCTTTTCCTCAGTAGGTAAGGTTATGCTTGTAAAAACTATTTGATTATATAATTATTTCAGAACTATTTCTCAAAGTAGGTTAATTCATGCGTTTGATATAAATAATGTCATAATGAATTAAAAGGTGATTATATTTAGGGAATTGGTTTGAGATTATGTCCGATATTAAACTAAAATACGACTTTTCCAACAAATCCTTTTAATACTTCACGTCTCGATACTTATTAACTTTTTGTACATAAAAAACCGAACTCAGAATGGGCAAGAGCGGCAAGACCTAATTGTAATTAATCATTCGAAATATCAAGGCAATATAACAATAACAAATGTTTTGTTGATTGATACGCTCCACTAATTAGTGAATGAATGAATAACTAGCACTTGTGTAGTTAATTAATACAATTATAAAACGATTGTGCCCTACAATACGTCACATAAACGGTTTTGTGATGTATTTTGTATGTACATCCACAATTAAATTTAATAGAGCGAGTAAGGGATTATGAGATCTTCGCTTAATTGGTATAGAAAGGTTGGTATTTTTTGTGGATAAGCGTACACACACGATTAGTAACTTTTGTAGATAAGCTTATACATAGAAACATACGGCCGAATACAGGAAAGACATTTAATTAATAGTCAGTTCGAGAGGCGACTAAATTAAAATGTTTTATGGGAGTTTTGACTTTCAAATCAACCATATTGACGCTCAATTAATAAAATGAAATAGTTTTATCACAGCAATACCTATAACTTTAATATTTGATCTCTCACCGAGATTTGAGTAAGGAATGACTGACTATATGATGGCTTGGTGATATTGACGCTCAATCAATAAAATGAAATAGTTTTAGATAGATAAGAAGTTTTATCACAGCAATACCTATAACTTTAATATTTGATCTCTCACCGAGATTTGAGTAAGGAATGACTGACTATATGATGGCTTGGTGTTGCCTTGTCATCATCAATGGACAAGCGGGCGAGCGGATGGATCTCACTACAGCGCGCACGCTACTGGCCTTTAGGTGGGACTCCAGCGCTAAATTCGGTCAGACACGTTTATTTTTATCAAATTGACACGTCACCACCTCTTCCAGCGGTCTGCGGCCTGATGCTGGGAGCCCGACTCGGTTTCCTCGAGCGATGCATGTCGGGGCGCGCCGCTACTCTGGCGGCGGCAGTGAAGGCCCACTTCCGGGCCCAGAGGGACTCCTACTACGGCGCCCCGCTGTGGAAGTTCGCCCCCACCACCCTGTATAGGACCTTCGTGAGGAGCGAAGAGACCATTCACACGTGAGTTGTCGTATTTAATAAGTGGATTGGCCACCTAATCTTTAGTTTGGCAACATGACATCAGTAAAATTAGTACTAAAATTAGTATTAGTACTAGAAGGTAGAAACCTACATTATTAAAATAGCAGCAGACCTTATACGAACGATAATTTCTGCCTCTCAATAATTCATTGAATCTTATGTATCGAAGAGCTTCATTCTTTTCGGCAAAGCTTTTCTATTAATCTCATCTCTTTATATCCCGCCAGGATCAAAAACATCTTGCCAACCATGATAGCAGTAGCCATCTTGTTTTCAGATGCGTCAGTGATTAAAAGCTGGTTCACACAGGTAACAGTCTCTATTTGACCAGAATTCAATTTCGGCAGGATAGTATCAGATCTAATGGAAGAAGCCAAGTCGCGGACGCGAGGCTCGGCCCAGGATGACGGGATGCAGGAGATCTTCCTGAGGATCCTTGAGAACCCGGCGCTGGACATGCGAGACAAGAAAGCTGCCGTCATAGACTTCATTACGGCTGGCATTGAGACGGTGAGTAAGTAGGTACGTTGGTGTACATTACGTCCGGTGATCTTTGGATGTTAGTATTAGGTACCTAGCAAGAGTAGGTGAAGGCTAGCGTTGCCCAAAAGTTTACACACAAATAAGTCCCATTCCCATTATTATTAGGTTTCCCCAATGATAGTGTTTATATTCATCAGTGTAATTTCATGTATGTTTTATTTGAATTGGCTCATTAAGTAATACCAAGGCTCTACATTCCACCATATTGTATCTTTTATCTTCATTTTTGACTGCATCGATGGTCTATTGGTAGCAAGCACTGCGTAAAGACCGAGAGGTCCCCGGTTCGAGTCCACGGGCGGGCAAAATTTGTGTGAGTTTTTCTGTAAAAAAATTACCCAGTCCGGAGTTTGGGAGTTGGCGGTTGCACGTTCGTGTCTCGGTAAGCACGTTAAGCCAGTGGTCCTGCGCCCGATCTCTCATCGGTCATATCGGATTGCCGTCTCACCGAACTATGAGCGTAAGGGAACAGAGAGTGCACTTCGAGTGTGTTTTCGCGCACACTTATGCAATATAATATGTCCTGCGCACTTGGCTGATCTCAATTGAAATCGGCCGCCATGGCCGAAATAGGTCGGACGCCTTATTTTATATCTTTTATCTTCTGAGCAATAAATCCATCATTCTTTTCTACACGGTCAATACGTTCTTATTTAACCTTTTCAGCATTCATACATCAACTATATCTTTTTCCACAGTTAGCAAATAGCCTGGTGTTCCTCCTATACCTCTTGAGTGGCCGCCCAGACTGGCAACAGAGGATCCGGGCCGAGGTGCCCTGCAGCGGCGAACTGCGAGCGGAAGAAATGGCCGCAGCGCCATCTATAAAGGCCGCCACCAACGAAGCCTTCCGGCTGCTCCCCACTGCACCCTTCCTGGCTAGACTGCTGGAGACACCAATGACTGTTGCTGGGCATAAGCTGCCGGCTGGGGTAAGGGTATACTTTTGCTGCTGATACACAAGTGTAGTTTTTGTTAGAGACGGACAGTATACGTACAGGGGATAACATTCCAAACTTAGAATTTTTATATACCTATGTATAAGATTACTACTGACCGGCCCGGTCGCTTCGGGTATATTATGCATTAAAACCTTTCTCTTAAATCCTTCTATCTATTAAATAAAACCGTATCAAAATCCGTTGCATAGTTTTCAAGATTTAAGCATACCTACATAGTGACAGACAGACGCGAGAAACGACTTTGCTTCATACTGTGTTATTTAGGGTTATTCCACTAATCCCCATTGGAATTCCCCATCAATGGGGAAAAGTGAACTTTTTGTTCACTAAACCCTAAGTGTGTTATTTAGAAGCCCAAAGGTTTGAAGCTGGCTCGATTTATTTTGTTGATATATTGTGCAACTTTGCTGGGTCACCAGCAAAGTCTGATGAATAACGGCTTTACTGCGAAGTTTTATTAAATGTCCCTTGGCTTTGACAGCAGCAGAGCGGTAAAAAGTATGTTTACTAAGTTTGATCAGCGCGGCGAGATTTATTTTATAATTTTTAAGTACCTGCACATACCTAAGATGTGAAGTTTGATATACATTTTACTAACTAATGAATCATTTGCTTCAGACGTTCGTCCTAGCGCACACGGGCGCGGCCTGTCGCCGTGAGGAGAACTTCTGGCGTGCGCAGGAGTACCTCCCAGAGCGATGGCTGTCGACGCGGGAGCCCCACGCCGCGTCTCTGGTCGCGCCCTTCGGTAGAGGCCGACGGATGTGCCCGGGGAAACGATTTGTGGAACTAGAGCTCCATTTATTAGTCGCTAAGGTTGGTTGTTTATCTTAGTGCGTCCAGGTTGCAGTCAAAGACTATTTTTGATTGCAGAACAAACGGCTCGCTCGACCACGGTAGAAATGCTTAAGTTTGTATGGCCCGCCCGCACCGCTTCCGCCACAACGTGAGTCCGTTTTGCGGCCTTAAGCCCGCCACACACGGAGTGCTCGAGCAGTTAGCCAGTGATCAACATACACGGACCGCTCTTGCAGTCATAGTCAACAGCTTATGCCTGGCGACTGCTTGAGATTTAATCGTGCTGCTATCTGCTCCGAGCAGTCACGACTGTTTGAGCGGTTCCGTGTATGTGTGTACGTAGATTCTGTAGTTTACTATGCAGCCGCAGCTTCAAGCCATCTGTCATGACTACTTGAAGCTGATCGTGTATGTCGGCTCTTAGTTATTTACTACGGGCATCACCCTATTATGAGAACAGTGAGTGGCTGACAGTCTGCTTCTATTATTTGGTCTCCCTATATATTTTTATCCGCTCGGTTCATTCGCTGCATGTCAGGCGCATGCTAACGACGGTATTATGGGCCCGTGCCCCGTGCCCCAACAGTGGGGAAGTATATGGGCAGATGATGACGATGATGACTTTTTTTTTTGATTATACCATTGTTAACATAGATGTATTTGTTTTACAGATAATGCAACGATGGAAAGTAGAGTTTGATGGTGAAGTAGATGTCCAGTTCGATTTTCTTCTGTCGCCAAAGTCACCAGTTTCATTACGGCTTGTTGAGTGGTAGAATTTTAGTAATAGTCCTAATGAATGCTATTGTAATAAAAATATGCTCAGTGAAGTGGAACATATAGAGTTTTCATTAATTGAGTCTAAAGGGCGTGTTTCAATAGATAATGTATTTTTCACTCACACAAGTTGATGCTCATTAAGTTTAAGTTTGATTAATAAACATATTTGTTGCCTTTACAAGTTAGCTCTTGACCTAACGAAAGAACAATGGTAAAATAGATATATAACAGTGATATCTGTTTTGTTTACTTATTATTTTATAACTCTACGCTCAATTTAAACAATATTTTTGTCTCCACCAAAGAAACATTACTTCCGGAACACTTGCTTCTGATCATAAGTAGAATACATGACTAAGGTGAAACATTTTTGGTCCTTCGAGCCGGATTTGACACTTGTTGCCATGACACAGGTCCACTGAGAAGAGTTACAGGGTACCGGCATTGCCTGCTCAAATTGTACACTTCTTTGTAGTTATAAGTGCTGTCCACAATTATATTAGATTAGTAAGTTTTTTAAACATTTACATAGTGTCGCTAAATTAGTGTGTAACTTTACAATATTATAAAATATGGCTGTGTTTATATCAAAAATCGTATTTATATAAATATTATAAACCGAAAATACCTCTTGTTGATAAGACTGTGTATTGCCAGCATGAGAGCATTTGTCAGCATTTACAACACTTGTATTGCAAGAGTATAATGTTAAGTCTTTTTAGGTTACTTTACTAGTACGTCATTAGGTACGTAAGTAACGGTTATCCACACAACTTTCGAGTTAATCCAATTTTATTGTAATGTGTCCTACATGAAAATAAATAATAGCCTACTAAGGTTCTTGAGATATATTACCTCACTAATTTTACTTGAAGGGTTATGTGGATAGACCATAAAGCGTGTTTATTGTATTTTTTTTATTGTTTAATAAATTGATCATTCCATTTTTATTTGGTTACGTGTGTGTATGTATTCACGTTATATCGATATAGTGGCCATTTGACAATGTTTTTTTTTATGTTAGTTACAATCCTGATAAATAAATAACTGAAATTACAGACGACAAAGCCATTCTTTATAGCGTAAGTACGCACTAGTGGTATTTTTCTTGGCTTTTAATTATTGTATGAGTAATTTCTTTTTGGCATTCCAAGTGTTTAATATTATGAATGCCTTTGCTACTAGGATAGTGATATGCCATTTAAATAAATTAAAAATTAATAGAAGTCTTTTTATAAAATGCAAAAATTTTCTCTGCTGATGCAAGCAAGATCGATACGTTTTGCGATTATACGAATTTGACTCGTTTATTTTAAATTATCTTGTTTTTTTTTAAGTCTCATGCCAGTAATAAAATCCAATGAAATAAGTCTGTCCGAATAAAATAATCATAGGCATCTCTACACTCAACTGATTGATATTGGCTACAAAAATGAATTTTAAACATTTAATCCACCCCAGACTATATAAAATAACGAAAGGTATAATCCTAATAGTGTTGTTGTGTGTTCAATATACTTCCTATTGTTTTATTATTACTTCGCCCCGTTTACATAGTGTTTGAGATTTGTCTACATATAAGATTTTGTTAATCACTTTGTTTTATAACCCTAATCACATTGTTATAAATAAGTATTTTATTGTAAATTATCTTATACAATGATATTTTATTCAACGCAAAAAATATTAAACGATTTTTTATGACTAGAGTCTTATTTTTAACCACATTACAATAAATATCAACTTAGTTTAAGGGTTAAGTACTTTCAATGAATAATATATGCAATAAATAAATAACGAAACAATTGAATTGACAAGAAGTAAATACAGGAATTGAAAATATGGACCAGTTATTTACTTAAGACCTACTATCGAAATCTTATATATGAAAATAAATTTTATCGAAATCATAATACACATTCAAGTTTACCGCCAAACAAATCTCCATAGCAATAAAATTATATCATAGTGATTGCTAGGGTATCCCCAAAATGATATAATCTACCGATAGTATATTTTATCATCTGTTTGCGGATTCTTGGAGTAATTTTTTAAGATATCGTGTAGTGATGTGGTAACATTACTTCAAGTTGAACTAGTAAACCGTAGTATTATCAACGCATCCATATACTGAGATCAAATTGCAGTTTAAGCTTGAAAGTTGTGAAATAGTTAAAAAAAAGAGGTTATAATGAAATTCTGTGCGAATCTAGCGTTTATGTTCACAGCCGAAACCTCTTCGGTGTTAGAGAGGTATGTTTTGGCTAAAGAGGCCGGGTTTAAGGCGGTGGAGACAGGGTTCCCTTTCGGGTGTACGTTGGAACAGGTGAAACAAGCCAAGGAGGCGACAGGCCTGGAACATATTTTGATGAATTTGGACACAGGTAACCAATTAAAGTTACAGAATAGATAAGTATGACATGTTAATAAATTTAAGGATTGCAATTGATGTAAAATATATTGTGTTTTCAACTTGCAAATGATTTTAACGAGTTTAATAAAGTTACATCAACAAATAATGAAATTCTCTACTCTGAGGGTAGATGCATTCCACCAATATTGTGAGGCTTTGACATAATAATATTTACTTTTTATTCAGTTCAGGAATTTATTAATTTAGGTAGGTAGCCAATTTAGCCATGCTATTCTAGGTAGGTAGGTACTTAGCCTTACTATTGAAGAAAAGTATAATAGACAATACTATGAAGAAAAGTATGTTTGAATTATTGTTTACTGTAGATAGAAATAGCAATACCATAACAAAGTGTTTATTTTTTTTTAATATATTTTGTAGGCGACACAACCAAAGGAGAATTCGGCATTGCCGCTGTGCCTGGCAAAGAAAACGAATTCAAGGACAAACTTAAAAAAACAATCGACTACGCTAAAGCAGTTGATTGCGGTAAAATTCACATTATGGCTGGAAAAGTGAAAGATGTAACGGCGAAAAACTGGGAAACATATGAAAGCAACGTGAAATATGCTGTCGAAGAGTTTAAGAAAGCTAATATTCTGGGATTAATTGAGCCAATTAACAAACACACAGTACCTGATTATTTCCTAAGCGACTTTGGCAAAGGTAAGACTATCGGATAATTTAATATTGTCCATTAATCAAGTGATAAAAATATCGTTTATGCTCAGAATGCCAACTTCTCAAAATGCCAACCGTTCGCAAAATGCCAACTTCGCAGAATGCCAACTTCTCGAAATGCCAACTTCTCAAAATGCCAACTTCTCAAAATGCCAACTTCTCGAAATGTCAACTTCTCAAAATGCCAACTTCTCGAAATGCCAACTTCGCGAAATGCCAACTTCTCAAAATGCCAACTTACAACTATGAGCAGTCAATGATACCACAAATAATAAAAAAAAAAAATTAATTATTTTAAAAAAATAAATAATAAAAATTATTATTAATAATTATTTGTAATTATTTTTATGAATAAAAATTAAATTTTAATTAATTTGCATTGCTTTGTAATAAAACAAATACACCAATAATATATTCATAATAAAATAATGAATTTTCATAGTAAATGGCGCATTTAAAAAAAAAATATTATTGCCATACACTAATAATGATGTTTAAAGTGTACAGTGACCGTACCTGGTTTATCTGATTTTGACAATGATTTTAACGGAAGAGCATCCAACGCGATATCGGAAGGTCCGGTGGTTCAAGTCCCCGCTCAGGCGGGGCCATGAATGAAAATTTTTTCAATTTTTTTTAAATTTTAAAGTTTACATTAAGCTTTAATAGCATTAAAAACAACAAATAAAAATTATTTTAACAGTTTTATAGGTGTACGTACATCATTCAATCGACATAACGTTATATGTGAGATTGATGTGAATTAAAAATAATAATTTTTATTATTCATAAAAATAATTAATAATAATTATTTTTATTATTTTAAAATAATTAAAAAAAATATTTTTATTATTTGTGGTATCATTGACTGCTCCTGCATCCATTATTATAGTTGTAAGTTGGCATTTTGAGAAGTTGGCATTTCGCGAAGTTGGCATTTCGAGAAGTTGGTATTTTGAGAAGTTGACATTTCGAGAAGTTGACATTTCGAGAAATTGGCATTTTGAGAAGTTGGCATTTCGAGAAGTTGGCATTCTGCGAAGTTGGCTTTTTGCGAACGGTTGGCATTTTGAGAAGTTGGCATTCTGAGCATAAACGATACATACAAACAGCAGAATTAAGAAAAGAGACCGATTTTTCCCTTTGCGCTTGGAGTGCGTAACCCTAGAAAAAAATCTACTTTAGAGAGTTAATCAGATAATTATAATTCATCTCATAGTGGACTAACCATCATTAGATATTCTCATAAGTCATAGACATGATTTTTTTTGTTTCAGCCATAGAGATAATAGAACGCATAAACAGCCCCAATTTGAAGTTGATGGTGGACCTCTTTCATCTACAAATCCTATGTGGGGATTTGTCTCGTAATATTAAGAAGTTAATGCCTTATGTGGGCCATGTACAGGTAAATAAGATTATCAGCAAATCATAATGATGGGTAAAAAATGCCCCTTTAAAAATCTCATCAAATTGTTTACATGCTAGAAAATCTTCACTAAGCTTTTCTTCAATAACAAAAATTTGATCATGAATGAAAGATGTTACCGTTTTTAAATTTCATAATTTAACATTATGTATTGTATGACATTTAGTATGCGTTTTTGACCAATAATACGGCCTGTGTGGCAAAACTAATTAAACACATAATAAAGATAAACTCAGTACCTATACCTATCCAAGACTTCTAAGCCATACGTCTTTTATTTTAGCTAGGCCAAGTGCCCTGCCGCGGCGAACCTGACCAACCAGGCGAGATAAACTACCCGTATGTGCTGCAATTCCTGGAGAGCAGTGGCTACACCGACTGGATAGGGTTGGAGTACAAACCCGCGGGAAACACTAAAGAAGGACTCAAGTGGATCAAAAATTTCGGCTACAGTCTTTGATAGTACGCGAGGTCGCTGGACACGAACATTCGAGTTTGGACCAAAACAACAGACTTTTTCGAGAAAATGTTCAGAATATAAATTTTTCGGTCTGATTGATTGTTGGAGACCAAAGTTGATAAGCATTTCTTTGGGCTTCAACTACCAAGTTGTAATCAGTTAGAAATCATTTATGTATTATATTTATATTTATGTTCGTGTATTATGCTGTTATATGAAATGTACTTATTATATTATTATGAAATGATATACTGTATGTAAAGAATGATGTTTACTTTTTATTTGTTCACTATCTGTGAATTCAATAGGCTAAAGTCATTAGAATTATACCACCGAGTAAAATTACCATGGCAATAAAATTTAAAAGCATTTCTGAACGACATAGAAACCCTGAAAATTGACAATTTCCATTGATAGGTTCACTATCTGTCTTCTGGCTGAGTCTTGTGTTTATTTTTTTTAGATAACATGTAGTGGTGAGATAACATTATACCGCAAGTTGAACTAATAAACAATAGTATAAATATCGGGTAACCTCTAAAATGTCATTATAACGTAAAAGATAGCAGTTTGCACGGGATCTCTGAGTTATTGGCCATAGTAAGGTTACAATGAAGTTTTGTGCGAATTTAGCGTTTATGTTCACTGCTGAAGCCCCTTCGGTGTTAGAGAGATATGCTTTGGCTAAAGAGGCCGGGTTCAAGGCAGTGGAGACAGGGTTCCCTTTCGGGTGTACGTTGGAACAGGTGAAGCAAGCCAAGGAGGCGGCCGGAATCGAACAAGTATTGATAAATCTGAATACAGGTAAACATTTGCTTTAAAACACACTGTGTCATTATGTGGAAGAATTTAGGAATAGGTACCTATTCGCAACAGTTTAGGTGGCTTATTTACATAGAATTACATAAAAGGGTTGTAAAAAATCGGACTATTGCATGTTGCCTCACAAAGCTGCTTTACTGAAAAAGAACATATTTCCTATTGCTCGCATTCAGTTAAAATGAAATAATAATCTATAAGATAGGTATCTATATTTATAGGTAACTGTTTCAACACATAAGCTATTATAATTTTGTGTATTTGCATATGGCCAACACTTGACAGAAAGTCTTTATTATATTTTATTTCATAAAACATTCATGTAATTTTTCAGGCGATGTGACTAAAGGGGAATTGGGTGTCACAGCAGTACCGGGCAAAGAAAACGAATTTAAAGACAAACTTCAAACCACAATTGACTATGCAAAAGCAGTCAATGCAAAGAAAATTCACATCATGGCTGGAAAATTGGAGAATGTAACATCCAAAAACTGGGAGACCTATGAAAACAACTTGAAATATGCAGCAGGGGAGTTGAAAAAAGTCAACATTCTGGGAGTTATTGAACCAATAAACCAGCACTCTGTCCCAAAATACTTCTTGAGTGATTACGGAAAAGGTATATTGAATTAATATTTCTCATGCAGCTTGTGACGTAATCCAACCAAGTATAATTACATATTATTCTATATTGTATATGCATGAAAAGCTACAATGAAGAAAACTATGTAAGTACATTACTTTAGTCTAACATGTAATTTTTTTATGTTTCAGCCATTGACATCATAAAACGCATAAACAGTCCGAACTTAAAGTTGATGATGGATATCTTCCACATGCAGCAGATATGTGGAGATTTGTCCCATAATGTTAAGAATTTTATGCCATATGTTGGCCATGTGCAGGTAAGACATAATTTTAGAGAAAATAATTGTTAATTCTGTATTAATATCAAGAGTGTTTAGTTGCCCTACCCAGAGATTTTTAGATCCCTGAAGTCAGTCTATTTAGGGATTTTACAAAACAACATGTTATTTTGTAAGAAGTTATTTCAAAAAACTTATTCATAACATCAACCTATTTATTAGCTTCTTGAGCATTGATATTAAGGTTCTGGTTTGGTTGATAGCTTTTTTTGACTATTGTATTGTATTTTTTGGTAATTAATACACATGACAAAAATTTTCTCACCTCATCTCATCATATTGTTTGTTAAATTCGAATTATAGAAGTTAAATTTTAATTTCAGATCGCCCAAGTGCCACACCGTAACGAACCGGACCAGCCTGGCGAGATTAACTACCCATACATACTAGAGGTTTTGGAGAGCAATGGCTACACTGACTGGATAGGACTTGAATACAAGCCTGCCGGCAACACTAAGGAGGGACTGAAGTGGGTCAAGAATTATGGCTGCAGTCTCTGATTTACATAAAGACTGAAAATTGCAAGTCTTAAGAAGAATGCCACACTAATTAGACAAACATACTATGTCTTCTGTAAAATGATATTACCAGTGCAAAATGTTCTGTGACAGTTAAAAGGCCATTTGAAATGAGCCAAGATTAACAAAGATCTTGGCCTTTTGGTACTTAAAATGTATATTTTTGCAAGCTCAAAGTGACTATTTGCGTTATAAAAAAAATATAAAAGTTTATAAAACAGTCATGAATACTTTATTGCTAATGATTGAATAGTAATTATAAATACAAAATAATAATACTAACATACAAGTTATGTGTTATGATGATCCGGTGTAGAACTGTTTCACCCAGTAATGCTTCTTAACTAAACCCAATGAGAGCCTCTCTTTGCTAACAGGTCGGAGTAGCTGAAAAATAAATATAAAAGTTTGATCTATATATTATTCTTCATTCCAAAAGACTGCAAAATTTAAGATTTAAATTTATTAGAGAGACAGATATTCTTTATTGGTCTTAGAAGAGAAAAAGAACTATAGTTTAATACTGTGAGTGGCCAATGGTATAAAATTTAAGACATAACTTTAGCACATTATGGTTATTTTAGTATAGGCATTTAATAACTTTACATGGCCTTGATAATTAATGGTCGTAAATTATCATGGGTACACACAACCATTAATTTCAAACCTTGTAACTGTGTTTATGTTTATTGCTTTCAACTAAAAAAAAAAATAACTATAAGGCTCTTCTACAAAACTGCCAAAGTACAGCAAATCCCCAATTACCTTAGAAATAAGATCCTTTGCTCCCTCAGGCACATAATCAGGGTAAGTCATGTCTAAAGCGAGGATCCTAGCGTAAGTCTTGTCTTGTCCTTCACTTTCAAATGGTGGCTTCCCTACAAGGAACTCATAAAGCAATATACCAATGCACCAGTGATCAACAGACACATCATACACCTCCCTCTTGATCATCTCTGGCGGAAGGTAATCAAGGGTTCCACACATTGTTTTGCGTCTGAAAAAATGAAAAATGAAAAAATATTTATTTACAATCACAAAATTTTCTTTTAATACAAGTTATTGAGACCGCCTTTTAAGTATACGCAGATACTTGTGTCCGGAGATCCCGCTCTACCTATGACTAGATTTATATCATAATAAATGGCATTGTTCTTTGGACTCCTCAACATTTCTATCTTAAAAACAGCATTTTGTTGATGGAGAGGAAAAACTGGTTTATATTTTTCTTTTCTATTATGGTAAACAAAAAATTTAGGGGTGAGAGCCATCCGCTCCCCCGCAAGCCCGGTGATGATGACAAGGCTCCTCCAAGCCATCATCGTTAGTCAGTTAGGAAAAAAAAAAAAAAAAAAGGTAAACAAAAAATTTCAGTTTTTAATTTTTACCTTTCTGAAGGAGCATGTACAGACCAACCAAAGTCAGCCAATTTGAGATCACCGCTAAATGTTACAAGAATGTTTTCAGGTTTTATATCACGATGTATGACATGGTTTTGGTGGCAGTATTCAACAGCATCAGCAACCTAGAATGAAATTATTTCAGTGTAATGTAACTGTATGACAATAAATATAATTGGTAGGAACACAGAGCCCACATTAGGGTAGGGTGCTAGACTCGGAAAAGGTGCAATGGCAGGTAATATCAGCGCTGCAGGTACAGACAGCTACCACCGCAGTTCTTAATAAAAAATAATAGAAAGAGTAATAATACAAGCATAAATAGTTACCTGGTAGATATATCTAGCAGCCTTAGCTTCAGGAAAGCGGCCTTTGGGAGAGCTGGTGATGTGCTTATAGAGCTCACCACCCGCCGCAAATTCCACAACCAGGTAGATTCGTCTCTCATCATGGAACCATGTCAGCAGCCGGAGAATGTTTGGATGCCTGATTGAAATAATGGTATGGTATTTAAAATTAACAAAAAACCAGCAAAGCTTTATAGAATGAACAACATCTTAAAACTAAATGAAAAAGCATCAAAACTCAATTGGTCAATTGATTTAATTGACCAATAATTTGGAATCAATGCTGTCACAGAATGATAATTGTAATACTTTTATTAGAACCAAGTTATTATACAACCACAAAGTAAATAAGTCTTAATAAACGGATTACTAGAATAAAAACCACTCAATAAAATGAAATATACTCACTTCAAATGAGATTGAATTTCAATTTCCCTCATAACTTGTCGCTCGCATTTCGATTGGACGATCTGAGATTTGAATAGAGTTTTGATTGCCACCAGGTATCCTGTTTTCTTCTCTCTGGCTACATGAACGTGTCCAAATTTACCCTGACCAAGAGCAGCACCCAATTCGAAATCCTTTGGTAACCATTTGTACCTAAAAGTTTAGTCAAAAACCAAATCAAATATATAAAGTAAAACGAACTAGCCACACGATTCTAAGTTACCAGTAAACATTTTATCTTACGAGTTCCCGTACGCTTCATGGTTTATTATTTTGGTCTCCAGTTCCAATACTTCATTCTTCATAGTCATAGTACTCATTTAAATGGCAATAATGTTATTATTCTAAACACTTGTTAATTAAATCCGACTGATTTCGACTCAAAAACAAACACACGCAAGTTGCCCGTTAAATTTCAAACGAATTCAATTTTGACAGATTGTGACATTGGCGTTGATTCATGACGTTTAACGTTCAGAAACTTACTTATCTGTTAGCTTCGCGTTCTAAACATCAAAAACGGTTTTACTCTTAATCTTAAATGTTTAAAATTGAACTTGTGGAAAATATGTAAAAAGCTAACGCCTGAATAAGCACGGTAGCGTACGTATACATAGGCATAGCATACGTATGATTATTCGTGAAATATCTGTCTCTACAAAATATGGATTGACTGAGAACAAAAATACACTACTTTCGTAATTGGCGCTAGTATTTATTTAAATTAGTATGTACCTAGAATATGGCTACTATTGTTTTTTAAATTTTTTCTTATTTATTAGATACTAGCTTTCCGCCCGCGACTTCGTCCGCGTAGAGACGTTTAACGGGTAAAACATTACTTCCTTATAGCGCAGTCGGTTAAAAAGTAGCCTATAACCTTTTCTAGGCTCTGGACTATATCTGTGCCAAATTTCATTTCGTCATCGTTCATCAGATCGGTCCAGTACTCTATGCGTGAAAGCGTAACAGACAGACAGACAGACAGACAGACAGAGTTACTTTCGGATTTATAATATTAAAGTAAGGTTATTTTTAAATCAGGGTTTGGCTGAACACTGTATTAAATACAAGAGTCGTTTCCAACTTGTGAATTTATGAAGAAATCAAATTCTTCAGTATTCGGCTATGGACTTGATTTTGGTCGCAAAAACATGTGTATTATTCACAGTCGCTGAGTTTATTACTACGTGACGCAATTATTAGAGTTTTGTTTAATACAAAACGTGATACCTACCTAATCTCAAATTGCGAGAAAGATAAATTAAGAAGCTGTGAGACATTATACGTAACGAATAAATACGCATAAATCTTCAATAAAAATTAATAGTGTAGGAGTGCCTCAAGGAAGCATTTTAGGACCATTGCTATTTATAATCTACATAAATGATTTACCTGATATTACAGATTATGACTGCATACTCTTTGCCGATGATGTATCTGTCGCTATTCCATGCAATGACATTAGGACATACAATGATGATGTAAACAGTGAGATATTTAAAATAATTAAGTGGCTAGAATCAAATAATTTACAAGTTAATTTAAATAAAACAACATACATGCAATTCATAAATAAAAATGGAAAAAAACGCAACTTGAACGTACATTTTAGTAATAATAAAATTAAAGAATCGTGTGAAACTTCATTCTTAGGTATTATTATAGATGATAAGTGCACCTGGAGTGCACATATTAACAAAATTACAAAGAAAATTAATTCATTTGCGTATGCATTATGGCGATTGACAAGAATTAGCACCAGAAAAGTAGCTATTCAAGCATACCACGGTTATGTAGGCTGCTTACTAAGGTATGGAATTGTTTTATGGGGAAATTCTTATCACATAAGAAAAGCGCTTATAGCGCAAAAACAATGCATAAGAGCATTATGTAATGTAGATTCTCTCACGTCATGT
Organism: Maruca vitrata; assembly: GCA_039566165.1. Classification (NCBI taxonomy): domain Eukaryota; kingdom Metazoa; phylum Arthropoda; class Insecta; order Lepidoptera; family Crambidae; genus Maruca; species Maruca vitrata. The sequence goes on from CM076932.1 coordinate 6,656,644, forward strand.
AGGCCACTCTAAGAATTTTAACAATATCCAGCTTGTACATATATGAAATATGCGTTTTTGTTCGAAATCATCAACATTTATTTAAAACACGAATGCAAACATATAATTGTAAAACCAGATACCCTAACAGATTAACGCTTAATTCGGTAACAACAGAGCTTTATAGTAGAAATAGCCATCAAATGGCCATAAAAATATTTAACAATTTGGACGAGAATATTAAAAGTCTACCTTTAGCGATGTTTAAAAGGAAACTTAAATTATGGCTTATTGATAATCCCTTTTATACAGTCAAAGAATACTTTGAATTTGATAACGGCCCATGAAAAAATAAATGCATTGTCATGATGTTAGTTAAGTACCTACAATAAGATTATTGTATAAATAGTAAATAAGTGTTAGAATAAGTATACCTATTATTTTGCATGCCAGATTCTGGTTGAATGTGTGAAACCATGTTAATTTTAAGATCTTTGTACCACATTTAAAGCAAATAAAATTTTATCTTATCTTATCTTATCTTATCTTAGAGCATACTTTACCAAACTCATTATATTTGAAGTTTTTGCTCGGTAACGTGAACTAGGTAAGTAATGCCGATGCGGAATAGTAGGGGCTTACTCAAGCACTCGGTAGCCACTTGGAAATACACAATTTAAGAGCTGTGGATTTTGAATAAACAAAATTAATAAGTACATTTTTTTCATACTTATTACACTCTAGTTTGACGGCCTTTCAATAATACATTGTGTTCAAGACTCCTACAAGAAAAAGTTAAGTGCATTACGTTGATATTGCTATTGGTAAAATGCAAGTAACAATTCGAGCCATTACGTGGTGGAGTCAGCCAGTCAACAGTAATTCCTTTTAAGAATACTAGACCAGACTCGAAAGTTTTACAACTTAAATAAATCATTAACAATATTTTTAAATAAAATTTTTAGGTTTAATTTATCTTTTTTATTGTAATTTATGTAGGTATTCGTTATCAGATAGATACGCTACCTCGTATTAAACAGGTCTGTCAGTTGAATTTTCTTTGGATAATCTATAAAATGTATGTATACCCACTGCATTGTGCATTATGTGCATCGTCCAGACTTAAGAGCCCGGAGCATCCTATGAGGGTGAGTTTACGAGAGGCATCCTGTGCATGTTATGAAAACATCCGCTTTCTAGCGCCGCGAGGGCGGTCTTGGGGTATTCACATTTTGCTGATTTTAATGGATACATCTATTATTCAGCTTTATGTGCGTTTACTGGTGATTTTATATCTTGGACTAAGATAATGTTTGTTACGAATGAAAGGTATGATATGTAGGTAAATAGATACTGTAAATCATTCTAGGTAGTTTTAGATATCGTACGGCCTGTTAACTATTAGTACAAGTTTTTGGGGTGATAATTTTGTGTAATTTGCTATTTAAATCATTTAAATAGTGTTAAAAACTAAAGAGCAATTGTAAGAGGGCGCCCAGGTTGAGTTTGTTCAGTTCAGACATTCGATTTAACTAAAAGTGTAATGATTGTTAGTACTTGATACTAATCCTATTAGTTACATGGGTTCTATTAGACAATTACTCAAAATAAAGTTTGCATTTATTAGGGACATATTTTCCATGAACCAACAGGTATGAGGATTGCGTCATCTTCATCAAGGTTGAATGTAATTGTATTAAGAAAGCGGCTCATTTCGTAAACATAGTAAAGTCTCCCATTATCCGAAAGGGTGGTCGCCAGGCGGGTGTCCCTAACCAACCCCAACGCGGTGGGGATGAACCCCTCGGATTATCCCCGGATCGGGGGAACCAGTGCATTGCCGCGAAGATGCGTTGATTTATAATGGAAGCTTGAAAAACTATTCAATTTTCCAGTCAATCGAATGAATGCATGGGCTCTTTTGTGCTTAAACTACCTGTACTTAGCCAGTAGAAATTAGTTTTCATTTACTTAATAAATTAACATTTGTGTTAATATGCGTGCACAAGATTTTTGAATCAAAAGACTTACGAGTACATAAGTAGGTACCTACTTAGAATGCACGAATAAGAATACAAATTAATTTACCCATATAAAAGGAGAAGCAAATGTTCATCTTTTTTTTTAACGGTTTTTACAAATACACTGTACCTAATACGCAGCAATCTACATTTATTTGCAACACACAAAATAATTAAGCCAATCATTAAAACAAAATAAGTTGATTTTCATTTTTATTTAGAAAGTAGGTATGCTAGTTACAGATTAGAGGAGAGAGAACCTATCACCTATTTGAAATTATTTAGATTTAACTTTACTTTAGATAAGACTTAGACTACCTTAAATAGATACCTAAGTACCTACTGGTTATTGTAATAAGTAGATGCATACTCAAGCTCACTAGCCTAGATACGTAGCCACAGCTATGGTCGGTATTCGGTTTCATCATCGGCGGATAAATTACCTGCACACGTTGATCACGTTCAAGGTATTTTAATTAAAATAAATTAATAAGTAATTGACACTCGAGTGGGCGTAGATTTATTACGCGATCGATTATCATGATGGCTAGTTTCCGTGGGAGAACGAAACTTTTTACTTTTGATATTCGGAGTAAAAGTTTTAATTATCTTTTCATGATTTTTTCGAGTACGAAGTTCGAGGTCGTGATTATTTTGTAGAGTTTGGGTTAATAATCGGGCCACATTCGTTGCTAATAACTAATCGATATACGAATTAAAGAGGTAAAAAATACAGTGTAGTGAATAATGAAAAAATCAGAAATCCATTTAACATTAACCATACTTAACAATGTTATTAACATTGTTTATTACAATACAATTAAGTAGTTAGATAAATAAGGCATACTATTCTGCAGAATGTTTTATTTATCTAATAAGCCCACTTATCGCTAAAAATGTCACAAAGCAACTTATTAGATATTAAAAGAAAAAATACATCAAACGGCACACTTTCGTCAAGTTTGAGAAATTAACTTCTGTTGTTGAGGAAAAGCGTTCATCGTTCGTTACGTACGTAAATAGAAAAAGTCGATCAAAATTTTTAACGAGCTTTCCTCGGCTCCTGCGAAGGCTACGAAGTGCGCAGAACGGCGTACTCGGAACAAGTTTCCGAACAACCCCCGGCGCGTGGCGGGAAACCGTGGAAAACGCGCGCAACACGCTCGCCTCGGGCCACGGGGTGGCGCTCATTCCGTGGCAGAGCGCGCGGCCGCGCGCCGCTCAATCGATACAAAACGCTCCAAACGTTCCAAAAACAAATTTCAACCCTTAAAATACTCTAACATAATCGATCGTGGATGTATGTACTCGATTTCTTGGACATTGGTGAAGGTAAAAAAATGTGCCGGCCGTAAACAGTGCGACGCAGATCGGTTTACGAGGGCCTAGGTGAGTGTGATAATTATTGGCACGTTGTGATGACCTAGTTACCGGTACACTACCGTTCATCAAATTGATGTTCTCGTGTTTAGCGTAATTAGTGGAGCAGATGCGTCTAATAACGCGCTGGTAGGTTTTTGGGGATAAAAGAAAGGAATTGCGTCGTAGGATTGTTTTTACGCACTTCGTATTTCGTTTTCGTTGCTTTACCTACTTCCGCATGTTTTGAATTTTTAATTTCAATGATACACGTTATTTCTGAGGTAATACTCAGTGGGGTAATAAATACCTATGTGCTTCGTATATAAACAGATAAACATAGGATATGACATGCAAGGGAGTATTTTTTTAGGTGCGTAGTATTTATTTTTCATTAGGAACTAAGTATTATGAGTAAACTCATCATTTGATCATTTAATGTAATGCCTATATAACTATCTAAAGATATTATACCCAAAACTTTTCCTTTATACTAGTACCGAAGTTAGAAAATTTTGCGTCGCAATTTAAATAAAAGGACAGTAAAGTACTTACTTAAGGTGATGAATAGGATAGGTAGGTAAAGGTATTATAACTATTGTTGTATATTATGCTTCTACTAAATAGAAAAACCACAAATGATTGAGGACTCAATCAACGTAAATATTCCTTAGATAAGTATGATTTAGCTGCTTGTATGCTAAGTATGATAGGTAGTTACAATAACTTTAGATTGGAATAAAATTGCCATCCATTTGCCTATTATGTTGGTGTGATTGCAATTTGCAGTTTGGCAATGTGTGAGGGGTCGTTAGTAGCGGGTTAAACTACGTAGAGGCTATTGCCTTGTTACCATGCTTTAGTTTACATTTACATAACTTTACATGGGTTGAACAGTCAAAATGCTAATGAAGTTCCAACAGCTCAGACTTGGCAAGCTGAAATACGAACACAACGAGCTAGACGTACATGTAGTCTAGACATTAACCCTTTATACGGAAGAGTATGTTGAAAATTTTCATTGGCTTAAGATCCTAAGGTGACGTCACAACAATTGTATAATTTTTTTTGGTCCTCTGGACAGCGACAACGTTTATAGAGCAATGTATTTTGCTGTAAAATCGAAGGACTTTGTTGTAAAATATTCGTCACTGTCCTAAGTAAAGGCTTAAAACTTAAAAGTACATAACTTGATATTCGTAGTTAGATGATATTGTCCAAGGAATCTCTCGTTGGACCGGACCATGACCACCTTAAAATATTTTATTTTGCACATTTCGGCTGGACATTATGTGCCTACTTGTGATTATAGAAAATTTTCTATAGAATTTGAAAGAGCTAATACTCTATTAAATAAATATATATTTTCAACCATTGCAATATAACCTTCATATTGATTTGCAATGCTTCCTTTCGAGGGTCGGGAAATGTCGAGGGGACGACGTAACTCAAGCATGCGGAGATTTAAGCCCAACCTGTAGTAGAGACGCCATTAATATTGTTGAGCCAACTCTACCGTGGACCATTTATCTAACTTATAAAATTACTTGCGTCACAAATCTACTTCAACCTATTGTATAAAGTTCTTAAATTCCATTTTTAGATTAACGCAAGACTAGTTTTTCGCCCGTTTATTGTGAAAAATAGTACTCTCCCTTTCCTTTCTGTTAAATCTTAGCCTTATTCAGACTCTCAGGATACTCTCAGTATATTCGTAACAAATTATATTACATTTAGGTATATACTGTATAAAATCCGAATTAAAATTTTACTTAAACTTGTTCATAACTACTTAGTATGGCGTGAAAGCAAGACTAAAAACAAAGAAAAAAAAACTTAAATAGTCACTTCCGCATTCATGAGTAAAGAAGAAAGGATTTTATCAATGATACAATATACTATAATAAAGTAAAATATCATTGGATTTGATGTATTACAATATTTTTATTGACACACCTCGTAACTTTGTAGGTATTGCAGGTATTACCACTCTACTTGATAGAGTTCTAATGTAGTCAAGGTTGTAACTTCAATAGTAACATTAGTGGGTCATCTGAATAAAATTGGACAATTGTGCGTAATGACAATGGAAGTCAATTTATAGTTCCAAGTTTAAAACGCATTAGCAGTGTTACTGAAGGTTAGTATACTACGGGTAAAAACATACATTTTTTTTTTAAAAATGAGGCATCAGCCATTGAACATTTTTTCCTAGATAGGTAGACAATTTCCTCAAATTAGCTCAGTAAAAACCTGCTTTAAATGGAGCAAAAACCATCCAAACATCCAAATCGGTCTACCCGATTATAAGATAGAGACGGTGGTCACAGTCACACAAAGCGGTCAAACATAATAACACCTCTGTTTTTGCGTTGTGGGTTATAAAACAAAACACTTGTACGTTTGAAATAAAATTCATCAACATAGTTAAATAGGAAAAACGTTTTTTTTTTCTAACTAACAAAACTAAGATGATGGCTTTGAGTAGCCTTGTCATCTAACTTGCGGGGTAACGAATGGCTATCACCTCTAACTAAGGATATGCGTGTGAAGTTTAAACACCTAGCTCTTCATTGTAATAGGAAACATTATAATGTGAAAGATGTTTTTTTTTAACACTTACATCAATGTTATCAGGCGTGGGGTCTTACGCGGCAAGCTAACACTCGCGCGAGGGGTCCAGACTTATCTTCCCGAAATGCCAAACGGTGGTCGTTGACCGGGCTAGGGGTGTCGCAAGATCAGTGTGTTAGATTTAATAACCGACTTCAAATAAAGGAGGAGGTTAGAAATTCATCAAATGTTTGTTAAGCAGTTGTAAGAATGTAATGAATTCGAAATTATATCTCTGAAAAATATTATATTCGTATAATATTTTTATTTATAATTACAGAAGAAGACGAGAAGAGAGATCCCTATTTAGTGCTAAATATTTACATGACAGCCTTGTGATTTTTTTAAATATTTAGATAAACAGCTTTGACCCATGTCGCAAAGATTTATTTAAACCTGAGAAGTTAACGTTAAAAATATTTTTTATCCATATTTTCGTAATTTTTTTTGTAGCTTCCTATTTTATGATAGGAACCATCAATATTGGTGGGCTTATTATTTTAGGACTAATAAGCAATTGCAAGGAATTTGTGAATAGCCTATTGTAGAGGGCAGCCCTATTGCCGCCCCCGCCTCCACACACGCTGTTTGTAATCGGGAGGCTGAGCTAGCAGTACGGTCGGCAACGGCATAGTTCATGTTTTCCCTCACTTTTCCTTCATAGACCATTACTGGAGGGTACCCCGTTTTGTGAGCTTCGAGACAATTGAGTTACTCGGCCTTTCTTAGAAATACGTACAAATGTTACGTACGAGTATAAAAGTAAGTAGGTATGTTGGGTTTCTTCTCAGAATCGACGTTACTCAAGTAAGCCTATTTACATAGATGTGTGGTACCATATACGCAATATGACATCTTCTACATAATTACATTTCATTTAATGACGTAGTGTGTATTTAACTTTAATCTACACATTTGTGTCATCATAACATGACGAAAGATGTTAAAAAAGCACTACTTAGGTATACTATTAGGTATCTAAGTAATCTATCCAATGAAGTCATTCCTAGTGGTGTTAGGTTTATATATATTCTATGTGACTTGAGATTAAAGGTTAAATACTATCTGCTTTTGTTTGTTTTTGAAGAATATAGACACTCATGGCACTAATAATTTATAAATATTTTTTTGAAAACCAATTTACAATAGAAATTAAGATACAAACGAGTTGTTGATATTAAAATATATTACAGTACATGCAAACCTTACCGAGAAATAAGTCGCGAAATGTAAGGAAGGCGGCTAACCACCCTCCGCTCTCCCATTAAGTATTCTGTCCGTAATCCGTTTGCCTTTGAATTAATATTCGCTATTATCTCTTACGCTATTAATTTGATGGACAATGAGCTTTTTATTGTAATTTTCTTAGTCACCAAGTCGATAATTGTTAAACTTTCTAGGAAAGTTATGTTAAATGTGGTTGTAGTGTTAGAGTTAGGTAACAATGAATGTTGTATGCACTATTTGTAAACTATCTCTCGCTTGAAATTCCCATTCCCGCCTGTACTACTTTTTTACTGAACAAAAATATATATTTATGGGGTCAGGATTTTTGTCAGGATTTGATGTCGGTTTAAAATTTCATTCGGTGCATGTAAATTCATGTAAGTGGCATAACACGCCACATCCTTTTGAAAATCTTTAAAGGTCAGCTAATTAAAACAGATGTAAATATGCTTTCACTCTTTACAAAATACCGGTGTCACATGAAGTTATATCATAAACAAGAGGTGTCGAAACCACAACAGTGAATTAACCGTCGTTGTTATTGGAAAAGGGGCTTTATGGTGTTGGTGATAGGGATGGTTTGTGAAGTAGTTGTGCTGGCCCTTCATCGTGGAAAGCTGTTTACGACGTCGACCAGTCGATAGTGGCTTGAGCGGTGTGACGGGTGCGGAGGAAAGCTCATTGTGACCATGGCTTTCATAGACCATCAGCTGCATAACTACCTATTATTTAGTTTACAATTAAAGCTATAAGTACATAGTTGATCTACTTTTGAGTGTGAGTTTTATTGTCAGCGAGTTTTATTTCACACTATTTACAACTGTTGTATTTAAGAGTAGGTATGTTATCTTTTTAACCGGCTGGGGAATAAATATTTTTTGAGCACATACTCAATTGACGACTAGGCTCTGCTTGTTCATAAAACAGTTAGGTAATAAAATATCTATGATTGACAGTAAATAAAAGTACGACAAATGATAAATGCCGTGTTAAAATCGACGTAAAAATTGACGTAATTTGAATCGGTCAAAGCAATTAAATAGAAGAAGAACGTTTAAATCGTACATACTTTGTAACTTTCTTGTTAAAATAGCAAATAACAAACTTAACTGCGTACAGCGCAACTTTTATTATGTTCTACCACTACTATGCAAACGAGTATGATCACTGTGTATTGCACCTTTTTAAATTGCAATTATTGCAGCAACTACGTATATATAAAGAAAAACAATTTTTATACTTTCCCCAAAATTTGCCTGTAATAAATTTAAACACGACAACCATTTCATTCACGTGAAACTCTCAGCTTACTAGGATGTGATGGAAATGTGTGTCTAAAGCCAGCCATTGTGTAGCGCGTCCTTTATTTGTCCGCGGAGACTGCACGCGCTTACAGAATGATAAAAAGGCTGTCATGCACCACCGCTTTTGATTTTTCTTTGAAAGAGCGTAGGTACTGGTATTCATGACAATCAGGCGTGGTGTAGTTGCGCCGCGTCTCTTCTATCCAACAATTTGTTGTTTGTGGAAACTACATCGTCTGGATTATGAAAATGCGAGTTGCATGCTATTGCGAGAGCTTTAGTGTAGCATGATTACAACTACCTACTACGTCTTTTGTGTTTGGTATGATACTACACTGCTATACTGTACTTGCGTGGATAGATAATTATGTCCACCGAGTTCATAGGCTTAATTAGGTTCATAAGGCTTGATGTAAGTTTTTCATTAATGCTCGTTTATAAATATCCTTTGAAAAACATGTTTGTTTTACACAAATCACATGTACCTATAGGTATATTTTTTCATTCGCAAATCGCAAATGTTGAATCTTTCCTTAAAATCTTATCATATTTACATTTGTTGAGTTTGCTTATCACAATGAATTTGCAGTATAATAAACCTAGTTGTACGTAGTGACAAACAACGTAAACGACTATACCAATTTTCCGCTGCCTTCAATTTGAGCCCGGCCATTTTATTATTAAGTATGTCCCCTAAGGCCCAGACAGCGTGGAGTCTGTATTCGGTACCTAAAGTACCGCTAACAGCTCCGAGGGTCACTTTCACTCCGCGACGCACGCCCATCGACTGATGAATGTTGCCTACATTGAGGGACCCGGCCTAATTACCCTTGTACCATTGATTGGATAACGATAGGATGCGAGAATTGATGTAACTGCCCACGCAGGATTATTGGAGCGGTAGCGGCGTCCATTTGTTATTATTGCTGCTTTTAGGGTTCTTTCGGGTTTTTCGTTCGGGTACCAAACTTGAATGTACTTTTGACTGTCTCGTTGGTCTTTTGGTAGCAAGCGCTGCGTTAAAACCGAGAGATCTTCGGTTCGAGGTCAAGCCAAATTGTATGAGCTTTTCTGTTAAGAAACTGCTCGGCTCTGAGTCAGGAAAGCTGGAGGATGCACGTCCGTGCCTCGGAAATGATGTTAAGCCGATAGTCCTGCGCCTGATCTCTCATCGATCATGTCGGATTTTCCGTATGGTGACTGAACAATCAAAGTGAGATAACAGAGTGCACTTGTGTTTGCGAGTGCATTTCTGAATTTATAAATGTCCTGCACAGTTTACTGACATTCATTAAGATCGGCCGCCATGGCCCAAAATGGTCGGATAACTTATTTACCACATGTACTTGGCTGGCTGTCCAACTATCTGTCTGTCCAGATAGTGTCTCGAGATCTGCGGTAGCTTAACTGTTACTTAGCTTAACTTGGTCGCATACATCAAACACGAGATTTTTTTTTTTCGCTTTTTAACCAAACTTTGTCAATGTTCTTCGTTTTCTTTTGTTTACGAAAACCTTAGTGCGCGAGTCCGACTCACACTTGACGGTTTTTAGTAGCGGAGAACATTTATTGAAAGATATCTGGAACCTCCCCTTTAACTTAAGACCATTTCTTATTATTATACAGTTAATAAATGTGAGCAAGCGAGCAGTGCACGATGAAGGACTGTGGTTAAGGCCGTTACTTTCCGTGCGAGAGGTAGGCAGTTCGAACCCCGCCACGTACCACATATCAATGTGTTTTTTTAATAACAAAATATTTTATTCGTCGCTTTTACTGTAAAAAAACTCTGTGAGGAAACCTGCATCCCTGTAAAGTAGTTTTGAGGTTGGGTGAAGTCGACCTACTCACACAATATCAGCGTGGTTGGTTAAAGCCTGATCGGCCTTATTTAGCTTAGGTTTGAGTCCCTCAAAGATGAAGATGGGCAGAATCTGAATACATAACAGGACTTTTTATAGTTCACAGTACAAGTTAAGTGGGTGCACTGGTTTTGTAACAGTATCTTAGAAGTATAATTTGGATACCACGCATATTAATTACCACTCAATTATCTTGTTCGCAAATTGTGGCTTTACTTCGTCTGCGATCTGGTTTAGCACCTAGTTATTTGTAGAACTTACCTATGAACTTGTTGTGGAACAAGCCTGGTACCCTAACCACATGCATATGTGGTTTGCGGCGGGCGTAGGGTTTTTTAGAAGTTCCCACGGGAATGCTAAAACCGGATTTAGGTGGTCGCGGCCTCGTAAGTTTATTTTTATTGCAGTATAAAGCCACATAAATGTCTAGCAGTAATTCGTTATTATTTATCGTGAGTTAGGTTTACGGTGGAATTCTTTTGAATTTGATGTATGGTGAAGTGCTTTTAAAGGTTAAGGCAATATTAAGAAAGAATACCTAGTGTAAACTTTGAAGAACGCTACCATATGCAAATTATGTTGCATGTTAGGAACGAACTAAGGGTTGATTTATTTTTGCTTATACCACATAATAATATGATGGAACTTGAGTAAAGTCGTATGTTCTAGGCTAAAAAGGATTCTGAACTTTACAAAACCTTTATTCATACTTAGGCAGGAAATATATAGGTAATAATGAAGAAACGAAAATCATAGAAAATTACATTATTAGTAATTTTTGTGTCACGTTAAACTTAAATCTATGATGAGTTAGCTAAAAGAAATTGCACTCAGTTACCGCTGTGTTCTATCTACCAAAACAGCTAGAACATTGAATTACGAATTGCGCCGGGCAATTTTCCCAATTTTCCGTTTCCAATAGACAATAGTAATAGACCGTAATCGAACGCGATCTTCCGACGGTAATTTCGCAGTATTATCAAATTTTAAGTCCGCAAATTGCTCGGATCGAACCGGTATCTTGATGCGATGCAATGGAGCGCATCAGCGATGTCACCGCTACTCCTGCGGGTGTGCTCACTCATTGGATGGGGGTCTAAGATACGATACGACTCGGTGCTTCGATGGACTAACTAAGTATGACACGATAAAATGTTTTTATGCTCCGAAGACCCATATTAAATATTATGAAATGAAATGAAATCATATTAAACGACATGTTATTTAACAGCGCCACACATATATGTAACCCTGTCTGTCTGTCGCTTTGACGCCATAACTATGCCACCGATTTAAATGAAAATTAGGCACAGCCATAGTCTAGAAGCTGAAGAGATATACTTTTTAACCGATTTCATCTTAACATAATTAATTTAGCACGACCCAAATAGATTCAGATAATTATGCACGACGAATGACTAGTCCGATTGAGACAAAAACAGATTATTCGGTATTAAACTTATCGTATACACCGGGGAATTTTAGTGGTTGTTTTCCCGCAGTAAAATGATTCTATCTTAGTAGTACAAAAGATGTGTGCAGTTCTTTTTTGGTAAAATCAATAAATGCCGGTTTTACGAAAAGTTTAACCGTAACTCGAAAACACGTTCGAACCGCTTTATGACTTAGGGTGTAGAGCTTCTTTAGCTTTGAGCATCGATTTCATGCGGCAAGCAGTACCTGAATACGTCACATCTTCAAAAACAACAATAGCTTCTCTCGTTTTCAAGTTGGAAAATTATTATTCTGAAAAATCGAAAAAAAAAATTTTTTTTTCGAGGAATAATTTGCATGATTCGATAGTATTACTAAAGGCAAGTCGTTCTGCCACGGGAAAACAACCACTAAAATTTCACGGTGTATACTATTCATATACTTTTACATACTTATGCGCTTAGTCAAAAAAACGATTTAAATGACATACAAAACACTCAGTCTTTAATTCCATTTTGATACATAGTGTATAGGAGTATACGTATGAGTCCTCAATCTAATTTTATATTAGCTAACTTGGCCAGTAGTTTTATCCTCTGGGAAGATTTCCAGACGAAGAGGCTTAGGAGTTAGGAAGAAATATTTCAAACTCGTAACTTTTCAGCGTCGGGCCTTACGTGATTATTTTTAGTGATTTTGTCTTCACATAGTTTTAAAGTTCTGAAGGAGGGAATTTAGTGTTGAACTTTAGTATCTTTTTAACATTTGCCTTGGATAGATGATTCACTACTTCATTTCTTTTGTGTTTTTATGATTTTAAAATATTGCATTTTTTATATCTCGAACTAGATTGAATTGTTAGTTTTTTTTGGGAACAAATCAGGCCGAGTATTAATACAATAATTGGCTTCTTCTATAGACACGGATATTCTCACTACTACTAAATTCACCAACTTCAGAATTTTCTCAATCGTTTCAAAATTCGATTTTGATGTTTTTCTAACCAGTACAATTACATACATAACAACAAGCAGGTGATATCATTATCAATAAATAGTAAATCTGATTAACTTGATTTAATGTTTGTAACTAAGTAAGTCAAGTTTGTGGTTACTTCATTTTATTCAGATGAGAACGACATTGAAGTTATGATAACTTACATTGTGAGCTTGTCATGTTCCCAGTTACAATAGATATTTTGATCTACTATCTTGATAATGTTATTAGAAAGTGGAATATAAAGTTTGTGGCTCGATAGTGATCGGTGAGATAGCAATCTCAACTCAAGACGTTTGCATAATGTTATGTTGCTCTTTTGGCGTCACACCTATTGTTGGCTTATAAACAACGTTTTGAGGTTACAATATGGACAGTATCTGAAGTGATGTTGTACCTACGTTTTACTGCGTAGTAAAAATAGTAAAGCCAAAGTAACTATACTTAAACCTGCGGACCTAAGAAAAAATTCTAAGGTTGTGTAGGCGACCAACCCGCTCTTGGCCAGGGTGGTTCACTAAGGCCTGATCATCCTAGTTTAGGGTAGGCCCGTGCCTTTGCCGGTGGCGCCGTGGCAGTAGAAGATTAGGACTCTCGAAACCAATTATCCATATGGCGTTGAGGACAATGCTGTGTTTTAGTCGGTAAACCTCGGGCATTGCACCCCGCCTAGGGGCCGGGGCTGGCATTTACCATCTCTTCGTCAGCCGCTGGGGAGTCCGACACACCACTGGGAGAGAACTCCTTCTCTTAGAGACGGTGCGAAAAGGATTTCGCCGCAATAAAAAAAAAGGCCCGTGCCCCAGCAGTGGGGACGTATATGGACCCATAATGATGATGATGATGAACTTTGCTGAAAGTTTTATCAGTAGGTTACCATCATCAGTAATCAATTTGCGAGATATGGTTTCTTATAAATTTTAAACTCTCTATTTAGGTGTTCGAGCCTACGCTTGAACCACTTGAGATTACGCTTCAATGATTCCGAGCTCTTTCTCGCTTACACCTACCATCCCCACTGTGTCTACGCTGTTGCTGTCTCTTTCCCACATAGCAGCGCGGCTGTGCGGCGCGTTCGCCGCGCTCTCCAGTACGCTTTTGAATTTCGAACTCGAAGCGCGTGACCAGCGCGCCGCAGTTATATTTCGTGAGTACCTATATAATATTATATATACATTCTAATACTACATACCGCTCGGCGCCCTGTGGCCCAGCGACGTCTGGTGCTCTCTTAGACACCCTAAAACACTTTTCTGCCGGATCGAGACGGCATGTCGTATCACCTCGCAAAGACGACATACGAGCCTACGGCTAAGGCGACACGTCAAAGTGTAGCATGCTGGAGACGACGACACCACTAGGGCGACACGACAGCGTCTTTCTCGTGCTACACGACGCTCACTTAAGGCGTCAGGCGACACGACGCCGTCGGTAAGGCGACGCTGTGTCGCATACTAGCCAGACGACTACGTCGCTTGCTAACTCGGGACGACGATGTCAGTCACGACGTCCATTGCTTGATGCGACACTACATGTCCAGTGAGATAACTTCTATTTAGGCAGAAAATACTTTTTCATCATCTTTCCAGATTTTGACGTCTAAAATAACTACGATGGGCGAATTGGCTACTCGTCCATGTCCAGATGGAGAAGAGGAGATTTTCGCAACAGTCATAAACATAATTGACGAAAATTTCCCTGATGATTGGCGTTCATGGGAGGTAAATGATATTTCATTTGCGGACCTTTTTGGTGACGAGGTCTCATCAAAAATAGAGAGTAAATTGAGATTCGCTATTCCGACTGCTGACCTGGGTCGAGCTTTTGCACCTGACTCATCATCATTATCAGAGAGAAAATACAGAAACATTAGGGCAAAAATCCTGCGCTGGCCTCTAGGTCGAGCCTTAGTACACTCACCGCATAGCATTATGGCGAAAATTCACGGCTCAGGTAAATACTACTACGCGTTCGTAGATGCTGTACGGACTATAAGAAGCAAGTTGACAAATCGCAGCAGGGCCTCCTCTGATTTGCAACAAAACCAACGAACCTTGGCTAGTCCTTCACCTGGGCCGTCCACTCCTAATGCGCCAGCCCCAGAATGCTCTTCAGGAAGGAAACGACACCACCCGCATTTTGCGCTCTCAAAGTTAACGATCTACTTAGCATAGCCCCACCATGGAAGTCTTCTGCCGTGCTCGAAAAGTTTGACCTGACATTAGGCGCTATCACACACGGACTCTTACAACAAAGGAAGATATTTCAAAAATTAGTAGACCAGCTGCCCCAAGAAATGAAAAACAAAATTGGCAACGAATTTTTAAATACCGACTCTACGTTTAGAAAAAATCTGACGCCCTATTACAATATGTCTGTGGCCGGAGAGCAGAAATTATAGAGCAGAGAAGAGGTATATTTAAACCACAAAATAAAGCTTTGAACGATATACTGCATGAAATACCTCCCTCTGAAACACATCTCTTTTCTGACGAAGCGTTATCTAAAGCGGTAAAAGACTGCTCTAATAGTGATATCAGAAAGTTTTTCCTTACCTCAAGAGAAAGAGGTCAACCAACTCTTGGCCAGGAGACAGACCGAAAGGTACACGATCACAACAGCCTTCGAGGGACAATGGTCGACCCTACCATTACCCCAAAGCTAATAACACTGCTGCCCGCAATACAACCAAACAACATAACTTTAGATTGCAAACACAAAAGCAGCCTCATCAAAAACGAAATCAACAATTTAAAAAACACTGGGCGGAAGATAAAAGAAAATGACTCATTCAGGGCCGGGCGCTTAAAAACCTTCGCAAAATCTTGGAAAGAAGCACCAAAACTGATTCAAAGTTTTGTCACAGGCTACAAAATTCCATTCATATCAAAACCGCCAATCCGAAAATTCTCACGCGAAAACATCTTTCGATTCCGAACCAGGGTTTCGACAGCAATGGAAAAAGCAGATTCAGGATCTGTTGCGATCGCGCGCAATCCAAGAAAGCCATTACGAAAGCGGATTTCTCTCGGAAATGTTTCTTCGAAAGAAGCCAGACGGGACCTTTCGACCAATATTCAATTTAAAAGATCTAGACAAATATGTTCTAGCGCCCAAATTTCGCCTTTTAAATCACCTAAAGATACCTACTCTCCTAGAGGAGAACAGTTATATGATGAAACTGGACATATCACAGGCATATTTCCACCTGCCTGTCACCCACAGTCACCGTCGATTTTTGTCTCTCAGTTTTCAAGGAAAAAGTGTATCAAATGACGTGCCTCACCTTCGGATTGGCAAGCGCACCAGCAGCTTTCGCCAAAATCACAAACTGGATTGCACATACTCTAAGGGGGCAGGGCATAACTATATTAGTATACCTCGACGATTTCCTCATCATTCACAAAGACCCGAATGTTCTACACAATCAAGCCAAACAAGTAATCAAATTCTTGCAGAAATTAGGCTGGCAAATAAAAAATCATCAAAGATTGCTACGACAAAATTAGAGTACCTAGGTATTACGTGGGATACAAAATTAAACCGAAACTCACTATCGAAAGAGAAAACAGTTCACCTCCTGATTCACCTGGAACAGTTAAGAAAGAGAAAACGTTGGAGTTGGCACGATGCAAAAGTCATCTTAGGAAAATTGAACTTCGCTTCGTTCGTA
This sequence comes from Maruca vitrata, assembly GCA_039566165.1. Classification (NCBI taxonomy): domain Eukaryota; kingdom Metazoa; phylum Arthropoda; class Insecta; order Lepidoptera; family Crambidae; genus Maruca; species Maruca vitrata. Next base: position 6,673,112 of record CM076932.1, read on the forward strand.
GTACCTCTGGGGCGTCTTCACAGTCGGGCTCTCCAGCGAGAGTCGAACCGCTTACCAGAGCGAAAACCGAATGTAAGATTTCCGATGTCTCCTCGCGCCATACAAGCTCTATATTGGTGGAAAACGAATATTCAAAAAGACTCCCCAATATTCATACCGGAACCGTCTATATTCATAACGACAGACGCAGCGGACAGAGGCTGGGGCGCCGTAGTGAACGGTCGGAAATTTTGGGGCGCGTGGACAATACACCAGAGAAGATGGCACAGCAACCAAAAAGAGCTTTACACTCTATACGAAGTCATCTCAAAGTCCTCCCAATGTTGCAAGGCAAAACCATAATGTTGCAGACAGACAACCGGACTACAGTTGCCTACATCATGAAGCAAGGCGGAACGAAATCCACGAGGCTACTAAAAACCTCGGAGAAGATTTTGAACTTTGTCAGAGACAACGTTGCTATCGCCATATAGCACGTTACATACCGGGAATTTACAACGGGTTGGCAGACAGTCTTTCGCGAGAGAAGGGCCTCCCCGGAATGGCACCTCAGCCCTCAGGCAACTCGGAAGATATTTCGAATGTTCGGCACCCCTGTGGTCGATCTTTTGCATCAAGAAGATCTGCCGTGGTACCAGCGTATGTCAGCGAAGATGCGAAGGATACACACAGCCTATACACAGATGCTTTCAGCAGAACGTGGGAATTCAGACTGGGATGGATTTTCCCACCTCCGTCACTAATACCTCGAGTCATACGCCACCTGAACTCTTCGAAAGGCATATTCTTAATAGTAGCCCCATGTTGGAACAAAGCTTTCTGGGAAGCCGACCTGAAGAAGCGAGCACTCTGCCCGCCATCACCAATAACAGACCTGAAATACAACTTGATAGATCTCCGAACGAACCTTCCACCACCACAGGTCGAAAACTTAAATTTATTGGTCTGGAAAGTACGGGCTGGGCCGACCTCGTGAAAGATTGGTCCAACATAGACTTAAAACTCCTTGAGACATCTTGGAGAAAATCTACCATTAAGACGTACAAACCCGCCTGGTCCCGATGGCTAAAGTGGGCTTGTAATAATAATATATCTGTTAATGACCCCAGTCCAGCAGATCTGGCAAGATATATTTGTTATCTTTGTAATAACGCAAAACTGGCACCTCGCACTATAGCGTTACACAAATCTGTAGTCACTACTTTGGCTAACCCTCAACGCACAGAAGAACTCTCCTCAAGCTACCTAGTAAAACACGCCATTGCGTGTTTTACTAGGTAGCTTGAGGAGAGTTCTGAAAACATCTTTTTAAAGCACCCTTCAGTAAAGAAACCTATACCCTGGAAAATAAACGACCTATTAGATTTTCTTAAAGCTTATGACGTAAACGAGAACAGCCTTTTCCAAATTTTCAGACATACCTGAGTTCTTCTCCTATTAGCTTCAGGAAGGCGGGTACACGACCTAACCTTGTTGAGCATAAAGCAAGGATCAATAATCGATAATCAAGATGAAATCATTTTGTGGCCGGAATTTGGCTCCAAATCCGATTCTGGCTCCTATAGGCAATCGGGTTGGGTTCTTAAATATAATGATAATCATGATCGCTTAAATATTGTGTCTTGGATAAGAAAATCCATCACTGCTTCCCAAGAGCGACGACATAGTAAAAACTTGGATAGATTATTTATAACTACGAGGGGAACAGCAAAAGAGGCATCGCGGACCGTTATAGCTGGATGGATACGAACGGTCTTCCGTGAGGCCGGTATCTCTGCATCAGCTGGTAGCTTCAGGGCCGCAGTTGCATCTGAAAACTGGGCCAATAACAGATACGACATCGATGAAATCCTAAAACGAGGAAACTGGAGATCGAAAAACACATTCTTCAACCATTATTTTCGGGAGACGCCCGCAGTTGATAGTCCTTGTCACAATCAATCAATGGCAAGGGTTTTAAGTGATGATTTCTCTACCCTGTAAATTAAAGGAGGCTGTTTATAATTAGTTTATTTATTTTTTGTTGAATACATATTTTGTTAAATCTTAATATATTTAGTTTCTAAATTCAGCTACATCTCTTATTTAATACTCATATTACCTAATATACCTAGTCACAGTACGCATTAGCAGCGCCGGCAGAATATAAACACATCTCAAGTGGTTCAAGCGTGGCTCGAACACCTAAATAGAACCGTTTTCCCCCCGAAGGGTAGAAAACGGATATTTAGGTTTCAGCCGTAGCTTGAACCACACCTTCAGGGTCCTTGCCGGCTCCTTCAAAAGTACTGGAGAGCGCGGCGAACGCGCCGCACAGCCGCGCTGCTATGTGGGAAAGAGACAGCAACAGCGTAGACACAGTGGGGATGGTAGGTGTAAGCGAGAAAGAGCTCGGAATCATTGAAGCGTAATCTCAAGTGGTTCAAGCTACGGCTGAAACCTAAATATCCGTTTTCTACCCTTCGGGGGGAAAACGGTTCTATTAATGGAGATGATTTCGGTTTAGAATTTCGAAGTAAGTATTCATAGTTGTTTGCACAGATGATATTGTTGTTTATTATACATTATCGAATAGAAAAGACAATGACGTTACCGTTACATTGGAAAATATGTAGGTGAATTCATGGGCCAGCCGACAGACCCTCAATATTTTATTATCTATCAATTTTCCGCCCATAAACCGGTCAATGCCGCTAGGCCTACGCCACAAGCTACTATTCTGATCTTTACGACAATTCTGTGGTGGGTACCGATATTACTTCCGCCTTTAGGAAAGCCATAAATGCATACAATACAGTTTGGTGCTTTTGTTGATATCTAAAATTTACCTAAAGAATTGTCTTTTTGACGAGAAAGTTCTACGTAACTAAAAAAAATCGTCAATGTCTTCGTCACAGTGAGAGTTTGTTTAAAGAACCGCAACGATAACAATGGCGACCGAAAAACTGTTAGGTCAATCATACTAAGCTATTCGGAATCGCTACCGTTGCCTTTAGGGTTAGGACAACTTAAGATTATGATCCAGGAGTCTCCTGCCGGAGTTCTATCTAGGTTTTATCAAATTTCGTCGATTCTACACCCCTATGACCATTTATAGAAACAAGTATTGTGAGCTCTTTATAGCGATCCTGGTCACGGTAAATACTGAAGATGAAATAACAAATATCAATTTTAATAAATGGAATTTAGAATTTCCCATTTATAGTTTTGAAATGTTGTACATAAGACATCTTAAAACTTTAATTTTAGAATTTCCAAGCACCATCACGTCCCACAAAGTACATTACATAGCTCCACCATAATTTCACTTTCATCTTTCATCACCTACCCTATCACGTCTCTAATTGGCAATTTTCTCTTTCCAGACGTTAACCTCGCAAAATTACCTCGATGACGTCACAATGTGAACACAGTGATTCGTGGAGTGGTACAGATTGGCAATGGAAGTGAAATTATAAGTACTTTAGTGACGTCATCAAGATGGCGGCGGCGGCGCCCGCGGCGTCCTGCATGAGCACCGATCATGGCTGCGTCATGTTCGACTGCCTGGTCCACCTCTGGGAATGGTAAGTTTCTAAACTAATTTAAAAATTCGTTGTAAGTTCTACCGCACTACAAACTTCGTGGCTACTGCCGCTATATCTAATCTAGGTTGATCAAGCCATAGTCAACGACGCTGGCAAAGTGCGGGATGGTCGACTTTACACAGGCTTCGAATCGAATTAGAGAAACATTGTGAGGATACCTGAATAGAGCAGAAGAAAATTAGTTTTTTTAAATATTTAATTTTAGATCAAATCGTCCTGCGTTAAATTGAGGAACATATAATGTTACTTCATATTTGATTTATGAGCCATTTGGCTCCTAATAATATTATTTATATAATTCATTTCAAGTAGTACATAATTTAGAACTATATTTAAACTATTCATGAGCCTTCTGCCATTTATTGCAACCAACATCATCAACTAAGCTTAGTTTATATATGTTTTTAAAATATATAGATTTTAATAGAGCCTGTAGGTACGTAGAAAATTACGTATGTGGTATTTTATTGAGGCAGTATATTAATATGCAAACTACGCAATCCGGTAATGCACTCATGCATAGATTACGAGTATTAGCTATACAGACTGTTGTTTGGACAGCATGAGCTTATGAAAGGGAGCATTTACTTGGTTTTGAATTGAAAAAAAAATAATGGAAAACTTAGAAAATTTAAATAGTTTCTTTTCCAACTAATAACCATAATTTACAAAACATTTTGGAAATTAATTACGTATCTATTCATATTAAACATATCTATTTCAGTATACCTAAATAAAGATGTCAATTTCCATACATATACCTATAACAGTAAAAATATTTCCCTCTATTGACACAGGATTCCTGTTACAACGCATAATAATATAAGATGTCCCTCAACAACAGCCTGTAATACAATGGTTTATACTACTTTATATACTAATACTGCACATGGTATTTACGAGAACTGAAGTTGCATATAAATGTAAACAAATAGCAATTATTTTTACAAGGATGTCCTAGTATTTTATTAATGCTAAACTGTAAACCATTACGCCGCTTTTGATGTGTTAAATGTTGAAAAGTTTTTGCAGTTTGATTAGTGATTCCACTGTTATGGTTTTGTCCTATAGGTTTTGTACTACCCATAAGCAAGGTGACGTATCGTGAATAAGCTAGTAATGAAAGTAGATAGGTATATTCCAAGAAAATTGTCATTAGAAAGCATGCCTGGTCTCTTGGGTACCTATTAGCTAATATCATGTAAGTAATATACGTGTAATAAGCGGTTGAAGTGTAGCGTTTCCTGCGTTTTAGATGCATTAAAAGGTAGTACACTTTATGTCAATTTGTACAATGGTATAATCGGCACCTCCACGCAGCAATTCGAATCGTAGGAAATAAAGAAATTAAGTTGTTCAAGAGAAACCGTGGAAATCTAATCTGCAATAACGTCCATTATAGTTATTTTACAATTTCCGAGTAGGTGCCACTTAGAACACAATGCAATTGGTTGTCCTACTTCTAAAGTTATTGTTTTATAATAAGTATACCTCACATTGTTATCATTAAAGCCGACGAAGAGTTAAAATAGTATAATAAAAAAATGGGACCGCACCTAACCGTAATAATAGTACCATAGTCTAATTATAATCCAAAATCAAAGAGCCCTTAATCTTTTATGACGTCTTTCCCGATAGGATTAAAATGCCACGCATGACTAAGGCTGACTGTCACGTTTATAATACACGAAGAATACATTATGCTATCTTCGCCCTGGTTATGTATGTGGCACCTAGTCTGGTATGTTGGACTCATGGCAGCCACTGTGATGGAAATTGATCGGCTGCTGCTAGTAGTGTCGTAACTAGCCTTCGATGCACACGGTGCGAGCTTTAGAAATAAAACTAGATACTGGTATGGTCATTTCTGCGCCCCTTCAAGGCTTGCGCCCTGTGCATGGGCGTCGCTTGCACCGCCCTGTTACGGCACTGGATAGGAGTTTACCTAGTCTGGTATGTGGGAATCCCGACAGCCACAGTGATGGGAATCGTCTACTGCTCCTGGGTGAAGGTTTACTATACACACTAAACTGAATGCCGCAGTGTACCTCATCGCCTTGAAATCAGGGTTCCAGGCATAGCCTACTGCAATAGTAGTAGTTAGGCTATGGCGGTATTTCGCCACAAGCTGGTTGTCACCTATTTTGAGCCGACACGTATTAGAATGAAATATTCACTGTTCCCTCAGGCAGTCGTAAATATGCATGTATGCATTAACGTGTCGAGCCACATGCCGGTCAAAATTATTTTGGCCAACGGCATGCAATGATCCAAAACCTAGAAATAGTTAAATATAGTTACCATACCAGTGAATTCGGCGCATAAACCGTCAAAGTTTGAGTCGGGCTTGCAACGTTTTTCTTCTTCTGGTACTTGTTCTTATAGCAGAAATAGAAATAAATCATTTATCACGTATTGCAATCGATGTGTTTGACAGGAAGGCAGACAGACCGACAACAAAGGCGTTTTAATAGAGCACCCTTTGGGTACGGGACCCTATGAACCAATACTTCAAACAAGGGAATAAAGTTACTTCGTAGTAGTGTGGAAAGGATAGGCTGCCAATTTTTTAGTCAGTCAGCATTGGCAAACCTTCAAGAGATCTGAACAATGTGCCTTGTTAAATTTTTACAGTTCCAATGTTTGTGCCAAATACATTATGCACTTAAAATCCTGAAAGTAAAAAAAAAGTGAAGGTATGTCTGTGTGTGTTTATGCGTTAATCAACACACACACAAACAGTGTAGGTAAACTTTATATTGCTAATGCAATTGTATAATTTTATTGTAGGTATTTAGAGTAAAATCTTCGCAAATGATTTCGCTCAAGTTCTTTCATATGATACGTGTGCAATCTTAATAAGCTCTCAGGATATTACGTGTTCTTTGATATACACGCCATTCTGCAATGTAATTAAAAGTAATGGGACGTTAAGACCGCACCCGGTTCTAAAGTGTTCATAATGAAATCGCTTTCCGCCCGGGACTCCGTCCGCGTGAGTTCATTTATCGCTATAGAATTATTCCCTTACAACGAAGTCGGTCAAATGTAGCCTGTTTCCTTTTTCAGTATCTAGACTATCTGTGTACTAAATTCCATTAAATTCGGTTCAGGAGTTTTAGTGTGTCAGAAGGACAGACAGACAAGGTTACTAACACTTTTGTTATGTTAATAAGAAAGTAATAATTTAGTCTGGATTCAATACGTAAACATAATGTGTCCGACCGATTTCAGTCATGACGACCGATCTCAATTGAGATGAACCTATTGCGCAAGATATGGATGGATAGTGCACAAGTGTGAACATACACAATTGCACTACTTGTTTGCTCACTCCCACAGTTTGTTTAGACGACAATCTAGGACATGATGCCCGATCGGTCATCAAGCTTAAGCCGGTGGAGCTTAACGTGCTTTCCGAGGCCACATGTACTCGTATATACGTAGTTATGCCAAGTGTAAGTACATAGTTAGTATGAAGTAGTAGATGTAATGACACCTAGGTAACCTACCTGGTAGTATCCGGCGAATGTGGGAACCGACACTTGAAGTGAAAACTGAGAGATGCTATGAGCCTGCTAAGTATGTGGCTTCGAAGAAAGTGAAAATTGCATGGATACTTTATAAATTTCTCTTCTCACACTCAGCTGTGCGGACCAATTTATTTTATGTCATATTTAGTTCTAGCTGCTCGTAATGGAGTACATACATACATAAAATCACGCCTTTTCCCAGAGGGTAGGCAGAGATCACTTCCAGCGATCCACTTTTCACCTCTGTAGGAAACGTGACGTGACGGGTTGTGGACCACGTCGCCGCCATTCTGCCTTGTGCATTGTTTTAACAAGGTCATTGCGTTCCCACGAGTAGCAAGGATATATGACGGGGAAAGGAAAAGGAGAGGAAGGATACTATCGCCTCGGATGATTTGGACTGAGTCGATTAGTATACAATTTTAAACTGTCATGGTTACACACATTAGAAAACTGAAAGTGTCCGGGATATTTACCATGTTGTTTTGTTTTAATGAGCTCCCGATATTTCGGCACTGTTGCAAGCGCCATGATCACGGGTGAACTATGTAGTAGTAACTCAGTTCACCCGTGATCATGGCGCTGTAACAGTGCCGAAATATCGAGCTCATTAAACAAAACAACATGGTAAATATCCGGACACTTTCAGTTTTCTAATGAGTCGATAGTAACTCGAGGAGCCGGGGTCGCTTACCCGTATACCGTTCATCAACCACGGGACAGATAGTTGTGACTGGTATTCGCTGACTGCCTTACCCGTATACCGTTCACCAACCACCGGACAGATAGTTGTGACTGGTATCCCCTGACTGCAGAGTCATTGCAAATGAAAAGAAAACGTATTTTGTAACATAAAGATATTTTACCTCCCGGGATCAAAAGTGGGGGGTTTGTGTTAGGTAGGTGTGTGTGTGTGGCATCTACCAGCAGATTTGGATGGAGTGATATAAATGAATTATCTATTTTCGGTGGGGCAGATGATAGGGTTCAGATTCTTCAAATTGATAATCATCTTCATATTGATTAATTGATACCATGGCGCCCCATGGTAAATAACAATTTACACATTTGAAATAAAACTAAGTTTAGGGATTAAACTCGGGTGTATTGGTATTCTAAACATTAGAGACACGCCGTTCCGAGCTCTTTACAGCGCTCGTGGTCCGTGGTGGTAAAGAGCTCGAAACGTCGCATCTCTGAATAATGTTTAGAATACCAATACACGCGAGTTTAATCCGTAAAATTAGTTTTATTTCAAATGTGTAGTGCTCGCGCAAATAAAAATAGACAATACTACAGTTTACACAGTTATTCACGTGAAGTTGGAATGACCAGATCGTGAAGAAAAAGAAAAGCTTGAATGTCAAACTGCACGCTCAGCAAACGCAAATAGGCCTGCCTGCAAATGTACTATCTATAAAAGAAGTCTGGATTGAACAGGAAAAACCCAGATGCGGGAACAATGTCTGCCTTGGCTCGACAGCTCTTGCCAGAGGCGCTGCGGAAATAAGCTGTCACTCCTTGGGCTCGCCACCACGAACATGCTCCTTTTATTCACGACGTTTTTCTGAATATCAGATTCAAATATTTATGTTCTGTGATTTTATTTATGTCAGTTTCCTAATTCGAATCCAAACTTGAACAAGTGTGTTGACTACGTTCTTTGTAACTGAAAAGGTCTAGGAACACTTTCATGTGTAACTTCTAAGTACTTGACATGATACAGACATGAGATGAGTAAAAGACAGGGACAGACAGGCAAGAAAGTAGGTAACACTGTATTCAAATAAGCTGTCAATACATGAATACATGTGAGAAGTGGTGGGTTAATCAGGCTCTGTTTTTTTTTAAAACTCAGAGTAGGTAATTAATATTATTTACTCCATTCAAGTATGTCATTCTTAAATAATCTTAACAAAGTAAAGAAACCGAAGCAAAGCACAAAAGTCTTCATTTACGGACGCTTTTTTAAAAACCTCTTAAATAATGCTTTATACATGTTTCATTCATTGTTCCAGTGTAAATAGGCAAGCTGTGTAATATCCGAGAATACCAGCCCTGAAGCAAAGACAATGAATAGAATTTGAATTCAAATTAAATGAGCCTCGAGTTTATTCAGAAAACCCATTTATTCAATTAGAAAATGCATTAATTCTAAACTTACGCCTTTTGCAGGTCGTAGAAGTTTTCTCAATGCGATTAAATATCTTAGACAAGACGAAGAGAAACTAACTTTTTAGCCAAGTTGAAATGTTTCCGGATGTGAAATATTATGTAGGTACATTGAATAAAAGCTTCGTACGTTTTGTCTATTTCAAAGTACCAGCCAACGCATTTCCAAAGCAGTATAAAACACGGTGATTACTTTATTTATCGCTCACACTACGTTCATAAATTGGAATTTGTCACGGCAACTTGCGAATGGAGTCGTTTACAGTTTGCTAGCAAAATAAACTTCAAGTTCCCGATATATGTGACTCCAAGCCAAGAAGTGGCCGTTAATCTAATCTTAGATCAAACGGTTTTGGCCGAGCGATCTGGCTATGGTGGTTTTTCGCCGTCAATCCGCGTCAACGTGGCGTGGCGAACATAAAACAGACTTTGGTGTCATGTCACTTTATGATTTGGGGCTCCGAAGATAACAGAATGCTTTGGGAGATATTGAGGTGAGGAAAGAACCTGTTCTTACCTCAGGGGTTTTTTGGGAAATACAGGTTTTTTTGGTGATTAAGGTTCGTGCTTTTCTATTTAGATTTAATACCTAGTTAGGTCCAGAGAGATGTACCCTATTTAAACTTATATATTACGGATTAGGGTATATTATAATTACTAAATTAATACTGTAATTCTGTTTTTAGTGCTACATAGAGCTCTATTTCTTTTCCTAAAATCAACTTTAAAGATTTATGTAACTCCTATTAAATAAAATGGGTAGTAATAGATTGAAAGTAACATTATAGAGGTATCAGGTGAACGAGAACCATAAACTATTACATTGTTCCAGAACGCAAATGTGTTTCCTTATCTTTGGGGCGGTTCTGTAGAATGATTTCAATATCAGTTGAACTGGAAATTCGTCCAGGTCATTAGGTAAGCGTAATAAATCCTTTTAGGTACCTTCCAACACCAACCCAATCTATAAAATGAGGTCAGGTCTGTGTGAAGGTGAGATTGCAGGTTTTCAGGCTGATTTTAGTCTTATAATTTAGTCGACTACCTTTACCTACGTCAACAATACTAAAAAGTAGATTATGTACTAATTAATTTAAAGTACATTCTAAAACAAGATATAAATTTACCGACTTCCAATGAGACTGATTGAAAATATTATCTTATTATTAAAAGAAATTATAAGTGCAGTGAAGTTATAGCAGGTAGATAATGCTTACACCTAACCAAAAAATCGAATATATACCTATGCATTTTATCCCCTAAAACGACCACGAAAAACTAAACGCTAAGTAGAAACAATTAAAACAATTTCACACTTGGTGGATGTTGTGACGAAGCGCAGACAGGAGTGTTGATTGAGAAACGCGTCCGTTCAAAAATACGTGCACTTCCTTTGAAGCTCAGGGCACAAATTATTCTATGCCCGGAGCATGCGACATTTTCAATTAACGGGCCGAGCCGATCGATACCAACCAACGAACAAGTTACGATCCACAGCAGAGGTAGTTTTCGGAACTATTATGAAATTTTAATTTTATTCCATTCCGCCCTCAACTTCGTCTGGAAATCGGGAATAAAAATATGACGTGGGAAAACTGTTAAAGCTTTTGAAAATGTTCTTCACTAATTGCTGGGTGGTTGAAAAGTTGGGCTCTATGCTGCAGTTTCGTGTCACGAGTTCTGCAAATGCAAATAGTTTATTTTATATGTTTGGTTTCGGACCCAAAGTATAAATACAGGACCCTATTACTGAGACTTGGCCATCCGTCCATCGGTCCGTCTTTACTAGGGTTCATGATTTCTCGAGGTTTTCAAATTCTCGGGTCTCGAGAATTCTCGAGGCTAATTTCTCGGGTCTTCTCGGGTTGTCGAGAAATGGACATTCACGTAAGTTTTCTCATATTATTTGGTTCCAATAACGTCCTAGGATTAATATGTGATACACACACAACTGGCAATATTCGTCTAACAAATTTGAAATCACACATTAATTAATTTCAAATTACCTACATAAGAAAAACATATCAGAATAATTTAAAACTAAGCTTGTGTGTTGTTGTTTTAGAAAAATAGGAAATATAATTAGTCCAAGTACAGTTATAGTCCAGTCATTTAAGCTTAAATTAGGTAAGAATCTCGGAATTCGAAAAACCAAGCTATAAGTCTGTAAATACTTGGATATTGACACCCTAAAAGTGGTCTCAAAACCTACATATGGTAGGGTGTAAGCAACTATTAAATTTTTAAGGTCAAATGTCACGAATAGCAGTTTTAAGCACTTTTGAGCGAAACGGAAAGTTTTATCATAAAAGTGTGTAGGAGAAAATTACTTATCATCTATTCATCTATAAAAATTGTCTATACGTTTTATTCCTAAGATTCACCATTTCAGAGATACAGCGGTGCAAATAGTTGAAAAAGTTGTATTTTCAAAAGCTTCCAGGCCCACGTGCGATTGTGCTAGACAGTTAAAATTTTCACGACTGATGTATTTCAGTAGCTTCTATAACATCTAATACTAGAAAAAGCTTAAAACCAATGTTTAAGTGGGTTCTCATACATAAACTATGGTTTTTTTTTTCTCACACTTGGCCGGTTTTTAACGTGGTTACCCCAGTAAACCTATTCCAGACGACACCTTTTATACGTGAGGAACACGTTGTTTATATGGGAGGCTAGTTAAATAATTGTTTTGTCTGTTTTTCAGTATTCCGAAGATTTAAGATTTCTGCGTTTCATTATTTGGTTAATATGGATCTTCACGTTCATAACAGAGTTAGATGGACAGTTAACATTTTTAAAATGTTTTTTTTTTTCAGTTATACTTCAAACAGAAATTATAATAATTGGTTATTTCGTACTTTTTGACCCATAATAATACGAAGAGAGACAATTTTTATAGATAAATAGATGATAAGTAATTTTCTCCTACACACTTTTATGATTAAACTTCCCGTTTCGCTCAAAAGTTCATAAAACTGATATTTGTGACATTTGACCTTAAAAATTTAATAGTTGCGTACACCCTACCATATGTAGGTTTTGAGAGCACTTTTAGGGTGTCAATATATAAGTATTTACAGACTTACAGCTGGGTATTTCGAATTCCGAGGTGAACTTACTATAATGACTGGACTATTGGTTATTTTATGTGATAAAGTTTGACTAAAAAATAATAGAAAAGAACATGATAGGTACTCGTACCTAGTAAAATTGAAGATCATGTTCAGATTATATTATTGATAAAAATAATATGAATAATAAAGCCATGATGTGTCAATGAAACTTTTAATTTTCAATTTATCGCATAATATGTGAAACACTCACTAAGTAAAATATACTTGGCTAGAGTCGAAACACGAATGAACGTGTAAAAATGACGCCGCAGAGCGCTTGCAGCGAGATCAAAGGGCGCCGTACTGCCGTTGTGCTTTGGCCCACGCCGCCACGCAACACAGCAAACGGCGATTTAATTTCTACATAGAAAAATGATTTCTCGAGTTCTCGGCTTTTCTCGAGTTTGATTTCCCGGGAACAAAGCCCAACGATTTCCCCTAGTCTTTACACCAGTAGCGCTACCATGAGTTTAAAAGTATTACTTTATTTATTTATTTATTTATTTATTTATTATTAAGGTATACACAACAGGTTACAATCATAAATTAATTTGAATAAAAACATTTAAAAATTACAAACCTAGATTATGACCCAAAAACGTGTACACACAGCGTGGTTAAACAATAGCGCGTAAACTTATATTACATTTTTTTTTATTATTACTTTTTTATAGTTTTACATTTTTATAACAAACCAAAGGAAATGGAAAGATATTGTGAGAAAATTAAGGATAGCTCAGTTGAGGATACTTTTCACTTTATGCCTAAACTTAATATATTTATTAACAAAAATATCCAACTCATCGTGTTCTTGTAACATCTCGTTATACTCGCGACACATCCGAACTATGGGGTTATAGTAAGAAGTATTGTTCTTGTACGTTTTTAGTAGATCCTTACTAATATTATAAATGCGAAAGTAACTCTGTCTGTCTGTCTGTCTGTCTGTCTGTCTGTCTGTCTGTTACGCTTTCACGCATAAAGTACTGAACCGATTTAAACGAAATTTGGTACAGATATAGTCCAAAGCCTAGAAACGGTTATAGGCTACTTTTTAACCGACTGCGCTATAAAGAAGTAATGTTTTAGCCGTTAAACATCTCTACGCGGACGAAGTCGTCACAGCCACTGGACGGATCGAGATGAAATTTAGCATGCAGGTAGATGTTATGTTTAGTTATGACGTAGGCATCCGTTAGGACAGGATTTCGCGAAATTCCACGGGAACGGGAAATAACGGGAAAAATCCTTTTGTATGAAAAATACTAACCGCATAAGTTAGACGCTTGAAATTTGAGATGGAGGTACCTTAATAAATTAAAAGCTTAGTTGCAACAGGATATTGTTAAATTCCCATGGAAACGGGAGTAATAGGAAAAAAACTTTTGTATGAAAAAATCTAAACCACGATATAGATAGACGATTGAGATTTGGCATGCAGGTACCCTAATGAACGTAACGCTTACTTCCAACGCGATATTACAAAATTCCCATGGGAACGGGAGTTATTGGGAAATAACTTCTGTATGTAAAATCCCTTACGGGGTTGAAATATATTATATAGAAATAGAGATATACCCGAAGCGAAGCGAGGGCGGGTCGCTAGTACTATCTAAATATGTCTATAAAAACTTGTACAGCGCCCCTAGCGGTTACGCTAAGAACTAAAATAAGTTGTATGAAAAAAAAAACAATTCGATAGGTTTTTAACGTACGCAAGTTTTCGATAGCTAACTCATGGTACCTCTACAACAACAAAACTAAGAAAAAAAAATATTCAAGGGGGCTCATACAATCAACACTATTTTCTTGCAACATTAGTACAGACCCCTTAGTGCGCGAGTCCGACTCGCTCAGTTTTTCTACGAATTAAAGTGCCCTACAACTCAGTCGACTGGATTTAGATCTCTCCAGGTGGTTATTACTTATATTTTCAGGATGAAAATATTATCTCTATACAGATGTTCGAAATATCTAAATTATCATCTTATATCTTTAGACATAATGTTTTACAGACATGAGATGAGTAAAAGACAGGAATAGATAGGCAAGAAAGTAGGTAACACTGTATTCAAATAAGCTGTCAATACATGAATACATGTGAGAAGGGTTAATCAGATACGTGTTGTACAGGTGAAACACGAATGATATTCGCGATATTACATTAGTTATTTGATAAATGGAATCTACTGGCAGATTCATGGATAGAAACTATAGTTCATATTATTCTAGTAGAAATCTGAGAATGATCGGGTTTACTTTACTATATTTTACTTGTTTTAACGAGTTTCCGATTTTTGATCACGGTTCAGCTGAACAAGAAAATATAGTGAAGATCACTTATATACTAAGTTAATTTTTCTTATATAGTTTATTTGCTATACGAGTATTTTGGGAAAATTCGTCAAGATTACAACTAGACAATGACCTAATGGATAGGTATAACAATATGAAAGGTTTATATACAAATAAAATGAAATTCAAGCGAATTTTCATTAGCCCTATTTTATAGCACAATTGGCAATTCAGGACAATAACATGTAAACGGGAGTTAGGTTACCTCATCAACGAATGTGACTGGTATCTGTCGCATTTTTATTTTATAACATAATCCTGTCCCTATTTATTATGTTTAAAAACATTATAATATAACATGTTTGGCACGATAGCGGTTAAGCAGCAATAACATGTAAAGTAATTAGGTACTTAACGCGCCCACCTAATAAACAATTATCGACAGGTACTTAACATAAAATTATTTATAGAATGAAATTTAATTGTTACGTGATATTTTGTAAATAAACTTATTTCATTTTGAATGAAACCTGTATGCAAAGAAACACACCTCTTAAGATCTGTTTGTTGTTACTCTTATAAAACATATTCACCTTCAAGTAAGATAGAGGAAGATATAACATAATAATACATGAGCAGTTAGCTATCAGTGTTTTAATGCCAGCTAATTTCCACTATCCGCTCACATTTCCGCATTTACCAATGGTAGAAGTAAAGCAACCTCCGTTTGTTTTCAGTATCTAAATAATTCTTTACGTGTGGGTGAATAATATAGTGGCGAACTGTACTGCATTTCAAAAAAGGCACTTTCATAGAGTACTTACTAGTTGTAGGTTGGACTCCAAATCTGAGTGACCTGATTGCACATGGAATAGTAATGACCGTTCGCGGATTGTCCGCGGCACGAGTCACAGGTCCCCTGAGCCGGATTAAGGAGAAAATTTTAAGTTTATAATGTCAATTTCATTTTTGTGCTCGATATTAGTTTTTTAATATGAAAAAAAAGTTTGTTTTAGTTTCTTTAATATTACTTTACGATACTTCCGACAAACCAATCAAGTTTTTTAATACTATCCAAGATCATCCTGGTGCTCTTATGTTTGAAAGATGACAAGGAGCGGCTACTTCAAGAGATCATCATAGTCGGTTATAAAAAAAGTTTGAACATCACACGGTAAAGTCACGTTGAATGATATTATTGATTTGAATCCGTCCCTGCCCATCCATTATACATCCATCAGCAGTGCTTAGATCGCGACGTGCCGTAGAATTCGTCATCGGATTCTATCGTTAACCTGATACCCGATAAATCCCTTTCCAGTGGCTTAGTTCCGGTTGAAGCTATAAAGTGTGTTTAACGACCCAGATTCATATTGAATGACCCCGAATGAACGAACTTACCAACCGTTTGTGTGGGGGGTGTCTAGGCTATCGATTCATCAGTAATATTAGCAGGTTTTCGTAGATGTCACGTTTAAGTGATCCTGGTTCTCTGCTTCTTTTATTTCATAAATATTATATACCGGGACTATCCTCACTTACTAAGATTAGGAAGTAACTAAGTCTGTCTTTTACACCTAATTGTTGTACCAATTTTAATTATAATGTGCACAATTAGCTTTAAAAAGACCATAGGCTACTTTTTAACTACGCTTTAAATGAGTTAACTACTTCGCGGACAAATCGCGGGCGGAAAGCTTATGGACTTGCAATAAACATAACATGATTTGAATAGATGCAAGTCTTGTATTGAAAAAAATATTACATAGAAACGAAATATATAGATGGCTACAGCTTTTAGTACGCTATCTCGGGAAAGACGTAACAGCTCATTATAGTAAGTCAAACAGCATTCGCGAAGTGAAGGGCCCGGGGCAAGGCAATAGTCGCCAGATGTCGCTGCGTGCTTGGAATACTAACTGAATGCTAGAACGGCCCTTGAGGGCCCTTTCATTAAAGAAATCTCTTTGTAAGCGAACGTTGCTCGTTTTTAGCTTGATATTGCTCAATTAGTTTTCGAATGAAAAATATTTTTTATTCTTGAAGCTTCGAGTATTCTAATATGTTAGCTTCATGGCTTAACACGTTCACGCGTGTCTAGATTAGATTAAGGGTAGTTTTAAAATATGTTCATGACAGTTTGCATCATAATTTAATATAGTTTACTGGTAAGACGTGTAGATATTTGTTCAGACATCGTATCCATGATTTGCTCGTTTTATGTAGCTACTCTAATATAGTATTATAAACAGTGGTTTATGTCGAATATATTTGCTTATGCGGACTGACCTACGCAAATATTTCAATAGTAAGTAACAGAAAGCTACGTGTATCACGGTAAAGTATTGCCGCGTGTGTAGAGTAGGCAAGTTGTCTGATACTACGCAATGTAAATCGTTTGAAATGGCTCGTTTAAGAGCTACGCAGAATACGTAGAATACACATACACTACTTACGCTTTATTTAAAGTTGAATACAACACTATACCATTTCAACAAAAAATCCCAGCTATCCCCGTTCGAGGGAAAGCTTTTGGGGAAACTGGGAATCGACGCAAGAAAGTCCTGTTTCTCACACAAGCCAATCGGAATGCGTTTCTCCAGTTCTTCAGCACGAGTACTGGTACCTATCGTTAATTTACCCGCAACTTGGACTCGCGGCACGTTTCCACAGAAAGTGTTCGTTTCGGAAACAAAGCGCGTCCGTTCATGCGCCGACAGCTAATTGGTAAAAGTGAAGCTTTTCTTTGTCCACCGCCAATAAGAAAGGCAAATAGAGGAGTAGCAGCCGCCGTCATTGAATCACGATCGCACTTAGGGTGGCCATGATGATGGTGGAAAGATTTTCTCCTTTTTTTTTATCGCGGTGAAATGCTTTTTGCACCGTCAAACGTGGACGACGTTTTCGTGGTGTGTCGGACGCCCCAGCGGCTGGCGAAGAGATGGTAAATGCCTCGCCTCGGTTCCTGGGCGGTATGCAATGCCCAGGTGGTTTACCGACTATAACACCGCGGTGAACCTCTTCGCCGTTTGCAGGGCCGGGTTATGCCTGTCGGGGCCCCTAGGCAATGCTCATCCAGGGGCCCCCTACCCTCTTCTAATTTTTTCGTTAACACAACAAAATTCAAAATTACGCTGTTTTTTACTAACCTGGGTATATCATCATATTATTCAATAAAAATATTGAATCAAATGAACAGAATGTTTATTTATGCATTTAAAAAAAACATACAGGGTGTAACAGGGGGGGTGGATCATCGTAAGTCAATCGATGGGGGACTTCAATACCTATCGATATAACCCCCATGTATGTTCAGCGATTTTCAATGGTTCCAAAGTTATTGAGATTTTTGGGAAATTTTTGTAAGAACTCGGAATTCAGTATAAAAGTCTTCACTGTAGCTTAACTACTGGACCTGCTTGCATGATTTTTTTTCTAGAAGTAGTTCAATAGTGGGTCTTCATAATTATGATACCGATTTGAATGATAACACTATCATATTTGAATAAAAAAATAATTCTTCACAAAAGTTTTTCGAATCGAATTGTGTCTACCAACTTTCAAAGCCGCTAGTGAAAAAAAAGTGCTTGTGTTTTTTTTCTAGAACTTATTTTAAAAACTACTCACATTCATGGATAGTATACCCTGAAAATTTCATACAGCTACTGCCAAAGGATCAAAACGAAAAATGAACGCGAATGGCACAGGTGCCATAAATCAGTGTTTTTATTTTTCATGTAAAACTTTAATTTAAAAAATAAATCGATATGTTTCAGCAAATTAATGCTATGCTTGTAATATTTGTAGCAGTAAATATACAGAATTGCAAATTAAAGGGGTGAAAATATAACATTTATTTATTTACAGCAAGTGTTCATAATGGGCATCATTATTAGCTATGCATAGCTTAGACCTTCTTAAAAAGCTTTTTTGGAGGTTGCGGAATGCTTCTTTTTTGTTAAATTTTTCAGGGGCCCAAATTGTGATAAGGTAAAATGTAGTAGCATTCCGCAACATCCGAAAAACCTTTTATAAAAAGGTATAGGATATGCATAGCTAATAATGGTTCCCATTATGAACACTTACTGTAAAAAAAAAATTACAAAAATTATGTAAATTTTCTTTGTTTTATTTTCACCCTTTTAATTTGCAAATCTGTAAAATTACAGCTACAATTATTACAAGCATATCATTAATTTGCTGAAACATATCGATTTATTTTTTAAATAAAAGTTTTACATGAAAAATAAAAACACTGATTTATGGCACCTGTGCCATTCGCGTTCATTTTTCGTTTTGATCCTTTGGCAGTAGCTGTATGAAATTTTCAGGGTATACTATCCATGAATGTGAGTAGTTTTTAAAATAAGTTCTAGAAAAAAAACACAAGCACTTTTTTTTCACTAGCGGCTTTGAAAGTTGGTAGACACAATTCGATTCGAAAAACTTTTGTGAAGAATTATTTTTTTATTCAAATATGATAGTGTTATGACTCAAATCGGTATCATAATTATGAAGACCCACTATTGAACTACTTCTAGAAAAAAAATCATGCAAGCAGGTCCAGTAGTTAAGCTACAGTGAAGACTTTTATACTGAATTCCGAGCTCTTACAAAAATTTCCCAAAAATCTCAATAGCTTTGGAACCATTGAAAATCGCTGAACATACATGGGGTTATATCGATAGACATTGAAGTCCCCCATCGATTGACACGATGATCCACCCCCTGTTACACCTGTATAATAAGCAAATATTAACTCTTCTAACTTTTTTTGTTACAAAATCATTCAAAACATCCTGAAAGTTAATCTTTTCCAACACGTTATTTTCAATTGCCATTATAGCCAATGAATTTAAACGGTTTTGAGACATCGTTGAACGAAGACAGTTTTTAATTAATTTCAATTTGGAAAAGTATCGTTCACCAGTGGCGTTTGTAATCATTAGACTTCTATATAATTGCAAAGCTGTCATTACATTCAGGAAAGTTGACTGTGCCATGTTACCAATAATCAGTTTGTAAGACTCCTCGGCTGGCACATTTTTTCCGGCGTCATCTAATTGTAAGATGAAGTATTTATACTGCACCATTTCGTCTATAAACTCACGCTCAATGTCCTCGAAATTATGATCCTTAAACTTTGTACAAGCCTGTCTAATTTCAGCGTCCGATTTTGTCGAGAAAATCTGTTAGAAACCAAACAGATCATTTATTTCCCGGTAAGCTTCTAGGCGCCGCGACAGTTCTGTACACAACATGTCTAGTACTGGCAAATATGTATCAACTTTTAACTTCTCTTTTCACTCTGAGCACAACTTCTTCTGCTGATCCGTCATCGTAATGCCTTTTCCTTATTTGCACACGCTGATTCTCATCACTGTATTGAGTATCAGTTTTCTCATTGCTTTGCATAAAATTGCTTGCAATTATATTACTGCGTTATAAACTTTTAAACTATCATAATAATAATATCTAATATGGAATGCGTTCCGAAATGTACTAAAATAGCGTCGATGTAATGTACAGAGCAAATTAGGCAGTTGCCTATAGTGCCTAATGGATAAAAACGGCCCTGGCCGTTTGTCGTGTTTTTCTCCTAAGCCTCCTAAAATGGTTATTTTAGGCATTTATTGCATAGTGGTGGCGCGACAACGAGTGTTTTTTGAACGCTTCAAGATTCTACTTCTACTTCAAGATTTTGCACAAATGTTAAATAAACAAAAAATCCTTACTTCTTCGCCGATTTGGCGCCTTAACTAGGACACCGGTTAAAATATATTAATTACTAGTGGTCCCGGCGAATTTCATACCGCCAATACTGATTCTTTTTCTATATTTTCTCATTGAAACCTTCCCTGGACTACGACGAACATTTTAAAACCAAAATTACCTAAATCGGTCCGGGCGTTCTCGAGTTTTAGCCAGACTAACGAACAGCAATTCATTTTTATTTATAAGAAGAAGATGTACACAGATAATCAAGACTGAGAAAAAAATGGATGAAGACGAACGATATGGCTTCTTGTTACTGTATAAAGGAGTAAGGTAAAATAAAGGAGTAGTTAATGTCTTACGCGTAAGGAGTCGCGGCGGGAAACTAGTAAAAATTTAACGAACGCGGCGCAATGTAAATAATGTAATGATGATTGCCAGCTAACCATATTTTGAGTATTATTTAATTTATTTGGACAACATTATCCAATATTAAACGTAGGTATCCTACATATGTCTTTTTATTTAGCATACCTAAGCGCAATTTGTGCATACTTCGGCCCAGCGCCAAATTCTTCAAGGACTCTTCCGCCCGCCGCGCCACTTTGCTGTGTCCTTCTTAACCTAATTTTTGGCCACGATGGTAAGCTTGATGCCCGACATGTTACAAGTTTAGTACATTTTTGTAGGAATGTTCTTTTTTTCTTGAATGATTACGGTAATGTTATGGAGTAGCCTTGTCATCATCATCGGACCTGCGGGAGATCGAATGGATCTTACCCCTAATTGCTGGAATGTATGGGAAAATCGCTGTCATATACGTGTATCGACGAATCTTTTATTGTTTAAGCCTTCCCCTTTGCTTCCAGCATTTGTTTTGGCAGCTCCTAAATAACGTTTCTCTGCTTTCTATCTTGGCTTGATAACAACTGCAATGTTTCGCATTGCAGTCGTCAAGTCGATTTTTAATACAACGATGGCTCGACGCATACCTATGCCCTCGGAAGAATTCATCATACACATTTCGGATAAAATTTAACCATACAGGATCAAATCAAATCATTGTAGCTTGATGCTAACAACTAACTGTTAAAAAGTGCTTTATCAATTTTAAAAAAATGGATGGATAGTGATGATGCTGTTGGGAAGCTCCCCTAATCGATTACAAATGTAGTTGATTTAAAAAAAACAGGTTCGACTTCTGTCTAATAAAATAAATGGAGCAGAAAAACAAATTACATTTTTTTTTACCTCATTCCTAATTTATGTATTCCCTCTGTTTCGATACCTAAATCAAATATATCCTAATACCTAACTCAAAATATCCTTCTTAAATAAGTTCATCATACACGTTCTTTTTTTTAAAAGGACGTGTTGAATATCAAAATGTAAAATGGCACGTGTGGTTGTCCTACTAACAATAGGGTTTAAGTATACCTTTGCAATAGCAACCTGAAGCTTCGCATTGTCCTAACTATTTAACGCCGTTTCACTTTTAGCTTTCAATTAGATCACCTTTTGTAATTAGAAAGTTTTCATTACCATAATTATTTGTAATGTCTGCGAAAGCATAGTGCTGGCACAGTGGTTTATAGCTTTACTTTACCTAGTTAGAGACTGTTGCTAGAAAGCTGGGTCGATATAATAACTACTTACATAGTTTATTTTAGTTGTAAGCACTAATATTGTTAATTAAGTTTTGTTAACGAATAATTTCCAACGATTTTTCTTATTTACACGTTTAAGTACGTAGGTAGGTACTAGGTATGTCAAATGGGACATAAAAGGATTAGTACTCCAAAAGTAGTATAGTAAGTAACAAACGTAATCGTTGTTTTGAACCATTCATAAATGTTTAAAATGTGAATTACCAACTGTAGTGTATTGACAAGCACGAACTTGTCTCGTGCGCATACGTCACGCGCGGCGGAAAAGGACGATACAGTCAGTGTCCGACCGGCCCGCTACGGGGGCAGTGATGGTGCGTTGTCGAGCCAATATTAGGCGTGCTTAGTCAGTGGTATAGTGCAATACGCAGGACACTACATGTGGCGATGAGGACAAACGTAAGTACAATCATTAAAATCATAAAAAGAAAGGAAGAGGAAGAGCTATGTGACAAAATAAAGTGCACAAGATAAGTTATTCTCATAGTAGACATCTACATTACATCGGTCCGGTTGTTTCAAACGTTAGTTATTGCAAGATACCAATACAGGTGCATAGCTTACAATTATAGAATATTTTAAGAACATTTTGCTATGATAAAAATAACAGCGGGTAGTTATGCACTCGCTACTGATCCTGCAAATTGCCATTTGCGTATTTCGTAACGGTATAGTTACCAGATGACGTAACATAGCATTACTTGAATATGAAAATATATAAATGACCGTATTGGATATGCGTTCTGAAGTTGAAATGTTTAATTTGTTATGTAAATAGGTACCTACGTTCCTTATTCGATTATATTCCTATGCTGCTAAGTATAGGAGGTAGGTATCGTAGGGTACCTACGATTAATGCTTGGTTGCCTCTGAACGTAGCAACGTAGCAAAAAATAAAATACTATTTGAATAAGTTGACCATTCAATTGGTATCTTCAGGACTCACGTATACTTAAATGTATTTATTCCATTAATTGATGGGAAAAGACTTTCTATGACTATTGATATACCTATAAATATTTACATATCTAAAGCAGTTAAAATTGAACTGATTGAAATTGATGTAATTGAAATGAAAATAAGTAGTTGTCTTTCAATGTGTTTACTTATTATTAGTTAATATAATGAAAAACACCTCGGTCGGCCGGCCGACCGGCTCAGGAATGCGGACCTTTTGTTCTTTTTGTTGCTTCTACAGATAATTCTTATATTTTCAATAGATTTAATATGATGGAACCACAATAAAGGTAAGCAGACAAGAACCTGATCATTAAATTGAGTTTGGTATTATGAACATTTTTCATAATATTGTTTAAACAATATTATACCTATACTTATCATACTATTATGAAGCTGAAGAGTTTGTTTGTTTGTTTGAACGTGCTATCCTCGGGAACTACTGGTTCGGATTGAGAAAATCTTGTTGTGTCGGATAGATTATTTATCGAGGAAATGAAATGAAATTAATGGAAAATGTCTAAAAACGCAAAAGCAGATGATATTGATCTGAATCATTGAATTGATTATTCTAGATTGCTAGTCAAAGCGGATAAAAGTAATCCGATCATTCAATTGATATGAAATAGACAATATTATGTTAATAAAAACACACAAGCAGATGATATAGATCTGAATCATTAAATTGATTATTACATATTGCCCCATTTCACAATACCCCGTTAATATTGTTACATAGTCCCCCATGTGCAAACTCCTTATTTTGCAATGATTTTTTTGTACACAATTATACAACGGGGTGCTATTTTCATAAAATAAAAGAAAAATACTTTTCACACATTGTTAACGTTACCAAGAGACATACGTAAACAAGGTGTATGTTAGTTACTTAGTAACCTTATTCACTTTAAATTGAACTTTTAGTTGTTATTAAATGTACTTGAACTTTAAGGATGCACACACTACAGCGCTGGTGCTAGTTGCATATGTTCAAAATAGTCTTCTTCAATATTGTACATAGAATGATAGCTACCTTATAATCACAAATATTAATAACAACTTAAATAATAAATAATAAATATGGAGACTTTGTACAGTTGTAAACAACTTTATAATATAAAGTTTGTTATTGGGGATAGGTGACAAATTTGAGCAGATTTATCCTCGCTGAGTTTCTGGTTATTAAATTAACATACTTAGTGTATGCAAACAAATGTTTGTGCATCGTTGGTAATAATAGTGTTACAATTTACTATGGTATGATTTATCTTATCTGGCGATAAATATTTAATCGTATATAAACCCGTTTGTAACAATGTGCTGAATACATAAGCTACATAAAATATGAAGCATTTTAATAAAAGGAGGACTCGCTGCCGATTACGATACAAGATTAATCCAAGTAGAAAGCAGACATTCAAAGACTGTTAACTGCGAGTATATTAATTTACTATGACCATTAACGACCTAATTGCAACAGTCAATTGTATCTTTTACTTTTGGAAAAAAAATATTATTATTATCAGTGATTGCATTACGAGACTACTGAGTCTTTGATTATTATTATTATAATATCAGGTCTTTCCTATCTTCTCGGTCTTATGACCGATATTACAGAAATTAGGAAAAAGCGTTGCTAAGTACCTAAACTTCATTATTAGCTGGAATAACAGTGAACTAGATTATATGTGTCTTATAAATTACACATTGTTCAGAACTCACCTTGTTTAAAAACTTAATATTTATGTATAACGTTGTGTTGATGGTGTAGCTTGCTCAAAATAAATATTAACCATTTAATTGACTCAATTGTTATGGTTCAAAAGTGCTTACGGAAGAACCTTTATGAAATAAATTCAATAGAAAATAAGAGCAGTCTTTGATGTGTCTTGCTAGGGAAACAATAATAAATCGCTGAATGATAACTTGTTGGAAGGGCCAACGTTGCAGAAAGAGCTAAGGTACACGGTTTTGCGTTTGAGAGTTAAACCTTTATGCTTGACAGTAGATATTATCA
Organism: Maruca vitrata; assembly: GCA_039566165.1. NCBI lineage: Eukaryota > Metazoa > Arthropoda > Insecta > Lepidoptera > Crambidae > Maruca > Maruca vitrata. The sequence goes on from CM076932.1 coordinate 6,698,171, forward strand.
AAATGTATCGACAGATACAAGTTAATAACGTTGATACTGACGAGGGGATACTGTGGAGAGAGGATACGAGTGCTGAAATTAATCATTATATAATATCGAGACACCTTTGGCGTAACTTCCTCCCCATACATTGCAGCAGTCAGCTTGTTACGAAGGCGAGCATTATCCGCTAGGCGCTGAAAAGTTTGTTACCTATTTTTATAATATGGATGATCTAATTTCAAGGTTTGAGAGCAAGGAGACACAGGAACACATGACACAGGAACAGATGAATGAGCTATTAGCCAAAGGAGGATTTGAACTTCAGAATTGGACAAGTAATTGTCAGGAATTATTAAAAGAAATTAAAGATAAAGAAAGAGAGGGAAGTCAGGATAAGGTTAAGGAAACTCAATATATCTAGGAAAGGAAACAGCGACAGAGCGCATTAAAAAATAGGTGTTGGAATAAATCAAGTAGAAATTATATAATTCCCCAAATTCGATAGATCGAAGATATCTTAATCGATATTGCAATTGATGAAACTGTTGGACCTGTAGCTTAACCATGTCGGTGAATAATCAATTCTTCTTAAGGAAAAAGTCAAAAATAATAAAATCAAGAAACTACTTGATAGTGACATGATTGAGCCAGCAAAGCAGCCATCTAAATGGGTTCCAAATATGGTTCCCATTATTAGATTGGAAATATTGTGGTCAAAAGCCGTCCATTAAATTGGAAAAACTGTGATCTTAAGATGTCCATTAAATTGGAAAAACTGTGATCTTAAGATGTCCATTAAATTGGAAATATTGTGGTCATAAGCCGTCCATTAAATTTGAAAAACTGTGATCTTAAGATGTCCATTAAATTGGAAATATTGTGTTCATAAGCCGTCCATTAAATTGGAAAAACTGTGATCTTAAGATGTCCATTAAATTGGAAATATTGTGAATATGATCTTGTGATCTTAAAAAAAAAAAAAAAAAAAAAACAGTGAAATTGTGAAGTAACAACTAGAAGTCTACGGAAAAAAAATGGGAGATTCTATTCCCTATCTGGACGGAAGCAGAGCAAATCTGGTCATTTAATTGACAAGGAAGATATATAACTTAATAAAACGAAAATTAAATACTGAATTTAAGTTGGGTATTGTATGATGCCAGCAAATTGGGTAAAAAACCCAGCTGGACCATTCAATTGGTTGGTTTCAAAATGCCTCACAAAAATCCACAAATGTGCCAGTAGTAATACAACCTGGGTGTATGATGGGAGTGAAACGCGCATTACAGGCGACTTCTGAGGTTGCTGTTGATATGCTTGACTCCTTCTTGCCGTTCTTTCTAAAGGTTGTTCGATGTTCAATCGAGATTACCACTTAGGAGATTACTATAGGATATGCGTAGAGCTTGATATTGATTATTAGGATCAAGAACTTGCAGTGTTTCTAGTGAGGAGACGAAGTATTGGTAGTAGAAGAAGTATGTCAAGTATTTCTGAAAATGCATAAATGAAGCAAGCGTAGAGCGCGTATGCGCATTCTGCGCGTGTCGGACATGGATGGCTTTATATACCACTCGGCGCCCATTTGGACGGCGTCTGGTAGACCATAGAGGTAAATGGCGTAGCATGGCATTAAGCATAACCAATGCCATGAGTAAAAGCATCAAACATTTGGAAAGACTTATGAATTTATAATGTCATAATACATTGCCCACGGTGGTATACTAAACCTAAAACTGGACACGATAACTGACATTCATTTTGGATCATCTTATAATATCAGGTCAACTCATATAAAAAATTGAACATTATATCCGGCCAGCTGCCAATGAACTGTCACTACTGATCAACAGCACACTGACCGAAACTGAATCATCTTTAAAATCAAGGCAAAAATAAAAAAATATAACATATTTTTCATTTTTGAAATCAAAAGTCCATTGATTGCAAGAGACTACTTCGAGATCTACCAGCTCGTACCGATTCAGCATCAATGTGATCAATATACAGCCTGTTTCGGAATATGTAGCCATGAATATCCAGAAGGACTCATTTCTGACTATAGATCACTCTGATCTACAAGCATGCAATCAATATGATGACAACGCGATCTAAAGTCCATTACAACAGCCAATATACGTCAGATCAGTCTCTGTGTAAAAGATGACGTGTCTAAACAATAGGTTAGTGACCATCATGAAGTGCCAACCTATATGGTCACAACTAAACGTAACAAAAACACACCTTTACTCGTGATGCGAATCATGCACAGTACGTATCATATGCGGGAATCAAGTTACATCGGAACAATTAAATGGAGATGACATTATCAAACTTGAAGAATGCATTACGAGTATAAAGCATAAAACCTTTACACATTTTCTCATAAACACCAATGAAAACAGATAAACTCAGAGGCATTGTACTGAAAATAGAGATCCCTACTATAAATCATATGATGGAATTAGAACTTCTCATTATTAGCGAAACAAAGATGATTAAAGAAGACTTTAACAATCACACCCAAGTTCAAACAGATTTGAAGGGAATAGGATCTCAAATAGATCAAAAGGATTTTTCATCTCATGATGTCACAATACGTGCTGATAAACACCGTTATCATACGTGCAGCCACGCCATTGCACTAATCCGGCTCGAAAGACCATGAAGATTAACTGTGCTTTCCGTACAACTTTATCATCCAAAGTTGTAGAAGAAAATATTGATTTATTGATACGTTATTGCTTATTACCAGGTGATGTACACGCGATGATTGCGCTAAATGTTAGCTGAGTTAGGAGAATGATATTGGAGCGATTTGGGTGAATGTTGCTGGATGGACATTATGTACATGTGTTACACCGTACAGAAAAAAAAGAGAAGGTAAGAAGGATGTATAGCGGAATAAAAACACCACGGAATGTTGTTTTGAACTAATGGATAAAGTGTATGTTAAGAACACAGCCAAAGAAACTAAGCTGGCGTTTATTTATGACCATGTACCTCATACGGAAAAAGCAATAGCCGACGATGTATTTATAATAAACTAAACAACACTGTGAGAAGAAGTGAAGTAAAACTAGAGAAAGAGAAATACTCGGTGAGTCCACTTCAATTTAACAAATAGATAATTTGTTTGTGAACTAAATTAGTTATTTTCAAATATGACACATCTTCTAAATTAAAACAAGAAAGGGATGTAGTGTATTGACAAGCACGAACTTGTCTCGTGCGCATACGTCACGCGCGGCGGAAAAGGACGATACAGTCAGTGTCCGACCGGCCCGCTACGGGGGCAGTGATGGTGCGTTGTCGAGCCAATATTAGGCGTGCTTAGTCAGTGGTATAGTGCAATACGCAGGACACTACACCAACGAACTTTTTTTAACAATACGTTTACGTAAGTACCTACTAAGATTATCAAATGGGACAAAAAATATTTCAGTTTCTGTTTTTTACTGTCCAATTTTTCATGGTTTTGAACTGCTCATAACATAAATATAAAGGTACAATGTGCTAACATTGACGAAATTGTATTATAAACAAAAATTTATAAAAAAAAATTAAGAATTTATACATGCACTTGTCAAATCTACTCAATGTACGAACTTATAGAATTCGAACATTAACACATACTTAACAGTCACTGTAATCTGATTTGTTAATCTAAGTCAACATTCTTCGAGTAGGACATCATCTCCTATGTTTATTTATCCAAGTGACTTGCATTGACCGTTAACGAACCCAGTATTCAAATTTTTACCAACGTTTTCTTTTGAATCACATACATACGTAGCCATAAACACACATACAGCCTTAGTTCGGGACCTCCGTCTTTTTCACTCTGCAGGAATTCAAATTACCTTATCGGCACGCGGTCGACCACAGGTAAAACCAGTATTACTCGACCAAAATCTAGGTGCATGTGTCTGCTGCTTATTACATTACTATCGAATGCCGTTTTCATTAGGTGCCTTATAAAAGTACCAGTGATGACGTATGCTGTCATCTCTTTCCCACTCGAACATTGTTTATATGTCCGTCGCGCCCCTCCCACTCGCTCTGTCGGCCGCGCCGCGAGTACGCTACTACTCCACCAGTCGACGGCCAACAACCGCTGGCGTTCTCCCACAATATGAAGCGGTCCTAATTATTTACCAATCGTCGAAAATAGAACATAAAAGTGAAAAACATAAATGAAAACACCGTCGTAAATTATATTTAAGTTAATCCCACAAACCAAAAGTAGTGCAAATAGTTATGAAAATACAAAAACACAATTAAACAGCGGCTTGTAAAAGTTTTCGTGTTTTGTGTAAAGTGTAGTGATACGATAACTCAAAAGTGTTAGCAATCAGAAATTCAAATGAAGCACAATAAATCTTTGTTGCTGAAGAGGATTTGATGCCGCCAGCAAATAAGGTAAGAAACCGGATATTGTACATACTAGTTACTAGACAGCGGTCCGACTAGTTCGGATGGCTGTAATTATAGTTATGTTTAGTTCCTTTGAAAAAGGATCGCTCTTGTGAGCTTAAAAGGTTTTGGAATTTTCCCCGAAGCGTCTAATTTGACTGCATCTTGGATGAAGTCACGCAAGGCTTAAATATTTGTGGTTGTGGGATAAACATCGGTCCTTCAGAGCACACACGGCATCCCAATCTTATGAGCCAGGTGGGGCGTCAACAGGTGTAGTTCGTTAAATTTAACGTTTGTTTACTTTCTTTGTGCCGCCTCAAAGGTGTAAAGTGAAGAATTTGAAAATAACATCGTCAATATTCCACTTTTTCTTCACAAACATAATTTTTACCTTCTTTTCTAATTTGTCAAGGCAATTTCATATGGGTACAGATTCTGAATTAAAACTCCGTTTCACAAAAGGATTCACCAATGCCAACAAAAACGAGTTCGTGATTCAATATCCCCTATTGAAGCCTCATCATTGTTGACTTTTTTGCCCTCGAATACTTTGCATTTTGTTCATTTGGGTATCGTGACTCATCTGCATGTGACAGATGAGCTGCTAAAAATAAGCATCATACCGCGAAATTTCTAGGAGACCCAAGTTAAGTTATGGTGGAAGATTGACTCCAAGTGTCTAACGAGTCATCGACATCGGAATCCTTGGGACCTTTCTTGACTTCTCTTTGAAGCAGGTAGTTGAACGGAGGCCTTTCGCAAGATTTTTTTGTCCTCATACCTTTGTTCCGTAGTGGGGCGGTTGAATGGTCGTCGAGTGGCGTGCGAAGATTTGTTTGCCCGGCACTTGATGCTATTATTCGCTATGTGCGGAGTGGGTGGTGGGGGACGGCAAATCACGATGTGACAGAAATGTGATATAATTCTGAGCTTTCATGTGTCAAATTGCTTTAATTTCATAAATTCCCTTGTATTTGTAAGTAAAAACGTTACGTACGTAACGTAAACGATGCAAATTCAATACTTATAATAATATTCATATTTTTGTGAAGTAAGAAAATCACTTGGTATAATATACACACTCACTTTATACAATTTTTATTTATTTTGTGTTGAAAAACTAGTCGAAAATCTTTATCAAAACATCTAGTTGCTATGATATGACATATCAAAACATCTGGTTGCTATGATATGACAGATCTCAAGTCCAGAATAGTTGTCGCCACTAGGGGCGCTATCATCGCGCACATAGCGAATACGTCACACGCCCTTTTGTTTATGATGCTATACGCACACATGAATTTTCTGAGAAGTGCAAGATTTTATCGAATTCCGCAAATCTGATATTGTCGTCCTACGAATATAGTTTGTAACAACAGATTACTACAAAAGTCAGGTAAATATTTCCAAAAAATTTGCCCAAAATCATTGAACTTGTGAAAAATGGTCAGCAAAATTAACCAAGGTACCTTTTAATAATTCTCATTCAAATTCTTAATAGAAGTTAAACTGCCTTTCGGATAATACCTATCGAAAAGGAATGTAATATTGGACCAAGATGCAGTCGTAAGGAAAATCCCTTTGCATTCATGAGCGATGTTTGTAAGCAGTGCACCCCGCCCGCGCCCGGGTTGATTGGCCGCGCTCTGAACTTCAACAAAAAACCTTCCTTCCTCCTCGGCTTTTGTAGAATTTGTTTCAAATCATACATCCACCGCTATTAGGAATGTGGCATTAATTATGAGGATGTGAGATGCTGTCGGCCGCTTTGATTCCAGTTAATGTGCTATCCAGGAGATTACGCTTGTCGTGACGCCACGACTGCCGCCATCGCCGTTTCCTGTATAATAAACGACCACCTACGTATAATTTGTTTTGATTTGAAATAATCACTTTATAATAAGTTCAAAAGACGATTTTGTACCCTACCATCTTTACCAAGACTTGAATGATTGCCTATATTTTATACGTATGAATTTGATAGATTAGTTACCTCTGGGGATCAAATTCTGAAAGCGAACATAATTTGGTGAAATCTATTTGTTCTGCCTTTTAAATCAGTCATCGAGTCGAGGTCTCTAGTGCGGATATCGGAATTCGTGTCGATTTATTTAAATTGCATTCGAAAAGGTTTGAATGTAAAGCATCGAATTCGCTATCCGACATTTAACCAATGGCATATTGCAGAATGTTGCGAAGCTGTGTGAAAGGAGCAACGGAATGCAGCGGACGTCCCTCAATCTAACCTTTTAAGACTTTAATCTACAAATAAATCCAATTCGCCGTCCGGTCTATAAGAGAATTCTTTCTAGTTCTTTTTTGCCCTATTTCCCTCGTTGTTGAAGAAAATACTTTGAGTTTGACTTTCTGACGACTTTGTAGATTTTGAAAGCGAAACTGTTAAAAACTACAAAGTTATTTTCTTCTTGAAAAGTTATATTTAATACCAGGCCGTCAATCTTGAGCTTGCAACGAATTTTTCGTTGCAAGCCAACTTTCCGGTCGTATCGTGTGAAAAGACTACGCGCCGAGGTAGGGTATTTGGGTTTCGCCGCACGCTAGCTAGCGCATAATTTATCAAATGCATCACAGGTGTACCGGGAGCATGAGTTTATGCAGTTAGCCCGGTCGATAGGTACTGCAGCCTGCGCCGTTGCGTCACCTGCATACATCTCGCCGTGCCAGGTTTATCTTGAAGTACTGTTAGCGAGTTTGCCTTTGCGATGCAGTGCACAAACATTGACATCACTTATGGTAATGGCAGACGGTCCACTTTTGAATGACGTTTCAGCTTTCGTTGTACATAGTGGTAATCCGAGATACAAGGTTGTACACATATGGACAAATATTTGTCGTAGGTACGAGAACGCAGAGAGATAAGCTAAGAGTGGCAACATTTAGGATAATTATGTTTGAGAATAGAAATAGATATGTGTCAACCACGTCAAGTCAGTGAGTTTTATTTTGAGATGTGACTTCCGTTAGAATAATTAGTAAAGATCTTAGAAAACTGAGCTAATTTGTTTAACGTTATTTGGAATACTTCGAGGAACCATAAAACAGAACAAGGAAAATGATTTTATCAAAATTATTGGTCCGAAGTCGATCAGATATTACTTTCAATCGAACGATTTCAATCGAATCGAATTTATGGTAGCAATGAAGCTGGCGAGATTTTGGCTTTAATTACGGGTCAACCACCGTTTATTCGAATTTCTTATTACAGTACCTTGATTTATGGCGACCGATCATCAGAGATTATGGACACTATTTTTATTTACATTGTGGTACATCAGAAAATTATTTTATTCCATCTGTCCATCCTTCTCAAAAACATATGTGAACTTCACAAAGTATCTAACGTAGATAGTGCGACACAAAAATTTTTTTTTTTAAAAGTTCCAGTTACGTTAATATTCCTTGATTTAATAATAAATGGACATGTTCCTAGTTCAAATATGTACCATTATTTTAATGTGTTGTCTTATTTGCGTTATTACTACTAATTTAACTTTCAATTTAAGGTTAGTCTCGAAATTTGTCACTTTCTAACAAACGTGACTTTGGTAGCGTAACGAACATAAAATTCATAGTCAAGCCAAGATTTTGCTTAAGATTTTTACGATTGACTCAAGTAGGATTTAGGTCGATTGTAAACTTAGTCATTAGTATTTCTTCATGCGTCCTCCTTATGAGTTGACTATTAAAATGCATCAACCATACCCGGTTTGCGGTTGAAGCTATTCAAAAATTCAACAGTCAGCATTTCGTGGAAAAAGCCACGGCAGCTCAGGTTTCTAGAATCACAGGATTAAACATTATGGACATATTAATGACAATAATTTGATTATCGTTAGCATATTATGATTAATACTTTGATTTATTTAAGTAGATTTAATTCTAATAAGTCATTTAATTTAAATATCTATAGGTACAACACAATACACACGATGGTCATTTGTTATTTTTCTTTGCTTAAGTAAATTAAGTTTTGTTATTAGGGCGTTTTGTTATGAAAATGTCTCGGTTACGCGGTACTCATGAGTAACACGGCGAAAGAAAAAAGCTGTGGTGGTTCAATGGCTAACGACTTTGGCTTCTTATTTGACGGTACTTTGTTCAAAGCTCAGAATAGGTACCTGTTGTTTTTTTAAATCTGAGTAACATAAGGCATTGACGTCACAAAAGTGCTACGTCAAATACATACTCCATATTCCTATCGCTCTTCTCCATATTCAATCACTACAGATTTTTTAAAAAAGATTATTTTTTGTCGTAATAAGACGGTGGTTACGCGTTACTTACGACGTGAGTATATCGTAAAATTTTACGGACATTAACGCTGAAATATGTTCCGTATTTTTTCATTTACATAAATTCCATTTGGACATAATTTGTTGAACATACGTGCATTATAATTTACAAGTTATATTAATGTCTCATTTACATAAATACTATTGTTAATGTGTTGATGGTTGTATGTAATTTAGTGTGAATCTCTTGTTATCTGATACAGCCGTTATGTAGTTAAACGGTTCCATTTACTGGTTGGCTGTACATTTATTTCACTGATTTGTCAGTCACCACGTATAGATTCAGATTAGGTTGTACTTTTGTTGAGACCGTAAAGAATCCAATTAACTAATGTATTGTCAATGTATTCCAAAACTTATCTACAGTAAAATTGTTGAAGTGATGAATATCGCGATTAAATAAACATTACAGTACCATTGTGTCAACATGTAGGTAGAGTTTTTTTTACTCTGCCATCAGTTTTCCATTAACATAGTTTTTTCACATGCGGAATGCAGCTATAGTTTATATTTCAATATTTTCAAGCATTTCTTCGTTGAATCGTTTTAAACTCTAACCAAATTTATCTTTGTTCCTTGGAGAAATTCTCTGTTATGTCTACAGTATATGCACAAGAATGTACTACATATCTGGTAATGGTAAAATCTTGCATCCAAAGTGCAGTTATTCTCGGGTAATAGCTGAATGGTCCTTGGGTTATATTCGGCCCGTATCAACGCTCGCTGTTATGAATTCATCAGACTCGAAAGCTGTTTGCAAATTCGTTTCCTGCGCGGCACGGCGTGTGAGTGAAGACAGACGGATATGTGAATCGTTGCCTACCGTCAAATTGAGATACATTATGATCTTAGGGTATCTTTCACTTGACACGTTTCCTTAAAGCCTGTTAGTGGCCGCCATTTCATTTTGCCGCTGTTTATTTTCTGCCGACAAGCAGTGATTCATCCGACTATTATAATAACACTGGCAACTTTGTCTACATACGACGAATTAACCGTAGAAAGAAAAACGTGCGTGTACGTACAAGAGGCCTGATGCTGCGGCTATTAGCGAGCTACGGATATTTTTTTTATTTGTGTGTCAATTTTAGCCTGGTAGAAGTATAGTATGCACGAATAATCGCAGTAGCCCGTTAATGTAGCCGCAGCATTACTGTTATGGTAAATAAACGCTATGAATATATTTGTATTTTCTAACTGATGTCAAACGTAACTCATTTTAATGCTTTGTTGCTTTCCAATTTTAAACTACCTACCTATTCATCTTGAAACAATAGATACGATCTTCTGTGTTGGGCGTAAATTATGAATAATAATTAGGTATTCTGTAATATTTTCTGTTGCTTACCTTTGTGACCTTTACACACCGGAGTAGAGTTTATATATTTCTTTAGATTTATTTTTTAAACCGTGGCAATGCTGTAGCATTAATTGAAAAAATTAATTGTCTATTGTGTGAAATCGCGAAAACATATTGTTTTTTAACGTTACGTACTTACCTAACATGTTAATGCTGATTGAGTGAATAGGAACTAATAATATTAATGTGAACCAAATGGATTTTAGATTAATCTTTATTAAGCTCTGGAAATGAGAATTGTGCCAGGTGACAAGTCATCCATGTGGTAAAAGCTTTTTAGTGTTACCGGATTATGAAACAAAGGGCCAATTAATACGCATCGAATGAAGCCTTTTAAAGGATCCTTTTAACGTGGTTTACTTTAGAACTTTAAGGTTATACCTCTGATACCTATTCTGTGTGTGATCAATGAATTGATGTTTTGTTTTTGTTTTTTTTTTAACAACATAGTACGTAAACACTTTAAATAAATATGTTATATGCTTAAAGTTTACTAAATAAAAATAAAAATATTGTCATTAAATTGAAATGAAAACACAGTTTAACTTATTAAATTCCCGGAAGGACGGGTGTTCGAATCCCCGGTTACCGGTTAACAGTGGAGCAATATTTTTTTTCTTTTATTTTAAAACAGCTAGTGCAAGCTTTTGCACTTAAACATTTTAAATTTAAACTAAAACACAGTATCAATTCATTAAATTGGTAGAAAAAGCTGACTTGATATCAAGTTAAAATGTGTCCTAAAACTGATACTTGAGGTGAAATCAGATACACTGTAGAAATTAACTATTAAAAACCTGTAGGTAGCGAAGTCACGCAAACATTTGGTTCACATTCACGAATAGAAACAGAAAAGTTATAAAGAAGTATGATTGACTTCGAATATCATGTGAAAAAGCTTTCATCTTTAAATACCGATTAGTCGAGTGGCCCAAATAAGAAGTCGAGTCAAAGGTATATTTGTAAAGTCAGTGTAATCAATTAATAGCGGTTCATTACCCGAATAGCTTTCAATTTATCTGGTAATAGCCTAAAAAGTCGAGATACGTAATCTTAACTACTTTGTAAGTGGGTCATTGACCTCTCTACAGTGATACGCTACGTTACTACAATGCTGCCTAAGTAAAGTACAAGTACGTACACCGGTTATAAGAGAGACGTGATTGAGTAATTAAAGCACATTTACAAAAAGGTAACGCGAGCCATTTGAATTGTGCTCTCAGGTACCAACTTGAACTTGAGATGATAGTTATGAAGCTGATGTTTAACATTCTTTTGACCAATGTGTTTTTAATATATTTTTATTTTTAAATGCCTGATAGTGGACAAAAACCAGTGTACAAAAAAATCGAAATAGTGATTTTTTTGGAACTTAATCTAATGATTTAAATTATTAGTGGCAACGTTGTAGCTATCACTAAGTAAAGGGTTAAAGTAACATACTCTAAATAGCTTTTTAAATCAACGCCGTTCACCAGTCGTGCAGAAAATAAGCTAATGTCATACATGTACATAATTTTCCTAAGGTAATTAGTGGTATTTAGCGATATTTAGCTCACGCTAGTCAGATAGGAGTCTGACCATAAAAGTACTATTAATAGTTGACCAGAACCGGTTAATGCGTTCAACTTGGTGATACTTTGAGATTAACTGTTATGGGTTTAAGTGTACCAAGCTTAAGAAGTTGGCATGATTAAACAATCCTCTAGATGTTAAAGTGTGTGGTTAAAGGTTTTAAAAGCAAAATAAAAAAGCTATGGTATGACTATTTGATCGTTTTTATTATTCTGATACATATGAAGAGGCTAAGAAAATGTAGATTAACAGTTAACACGTACAATGAACAGATATTTTTGGAAATAAGTAGGAAGAGGAAACCAATTAGGGAGGTAATTTGAACAATTTCATTCATATTGCAAAATTATATGTAAAAACAGCTAGTTATGACGAGAAGTCTGCTGGCAGAGAAGGCGTCATACTTAACTACAAAAGAGATTTAGTTGTGACTTGTCTTTTTTATGGTGACCCGGTCATGTAGCAACGGACAGTTGCATTTCTCAGACGAAAGAGTTTATTACAGAGTAGCATTTGAACGTATAAAAACGTTTCAAAAAATATAACGACTTAGCCATGAGCTTTGATGAACCTAAGGTTTTCGGAATTAACGCAGATACCGTGTAGTTTGTAAAAAAATATATTGTATCGATTTTAAAAATAAAATCCATATGCAATGCTATTTATAAACGGTTCTGCCAAAACAATTATCTAAAGAGTGATATGAACGTTTAGATCACGAAGTGATTTTACACAGGCTGGTTTTTGTGGTCTCCGCTTTGGAGCAAAAAATTAAGATGCTAGATTTGCTAGGAGTTCTTGCAAGAATTTAAGGATTAGTATTATTTTTGTCATTCAAAGGTTAATGTTAATGTTTTTTATTATAATGATTACATATGATTATTTAATTAGGTACGTATTTATTATGGTCATTTTCGCCTCGTTGATTTAGATGTTAACTAGGTACTGGTCTGGCAAAAATTAAGAGTTTTTATGTTTAGTCAGAATTAACTTGATCAGGAAGTTGGCGGATGCACTCGTCGCCCGCGCCTCGGTCTTTACGCCTAATCTCTCATCGGTCATATCGGATGTCCGTCTCACCAAACTATGAAAGTGAGAGAACGACAGTGCACTTGTGTTAGCCCACACACTTGTGCACAACATGTCCAGTGCAGTTCGTATCCATTGAAATCGGCAGAAATTGGTCGCTGTATTGTGCTCTTTATAAGAGTAATGCTCAGATGGTCATATACTTCAAAGGATCCCTAACAAATCGGTGCAGCAAGCTGACTTTTTTCTCACGCACTTATCAATAGCCGTCCGGCGGCGATATTAAATCGTTTCCTCTCACATGTGCCGCTCATTTACGACCGTCACCACAAATGCTATCGAGAAATGGTGTCACTTATGTTCATAGCTGGAAAATGGGGGTTATCTGTCGCCATCACAATCTTCCCCGCACGCGCTCCGTACACCTAGCAGATGTGATATCGTCACAATAGCTTTCTTCTCTCACGATTGTCGTTATGCCCGAGTCTGCCCGATATTATCTTAGTAAACCGGCAATTAATATATATTTAAATGGTTTGTGGTTCGTAAATGCGAAAGTATGCAGCTGTTATGCTGCGCCAGAAAAATCGTCTGTATAAACAAATAGATATTATAATAATAATACGGCCGTCCATGAAAATCTGTACCACGCTTAACTTTTTTGGAATACAATAATTTGTGTTCAATTAATTTTATCCACTAGATACAAGAAAAATGGCACGATAAATAACACAAGTAGGTGTTAGTAGCTATAGATAAATTAATCCATTATGGGTAGGTATCTAATATGGGTTCTTTGAACCAAACTCCACTTTACTACTCTTTTGTTTGTTGATAAACTTAACATATTCCTTGCAAAGTCTTGTAACTGGAATATAATAGAATAATCGTTTGTTTCGTACAATTTATATGCAGTCTCAAGTGGAAAAGCGAATTAATAAGATAGCAATCTTAACATCGCAGCACTTTCTTTTCTTCTAAGGATTTTTAATTTAAATTATGTATATGAGCACTTCACTCGATTGTAAAGAGATAAGTAGGTAGCTAAGCATAAACACAAATGTATTCGTAAGCATTATAAACATTAACTTGTTTTATACAAAGAGGTGGCTATGTTCCTTATCTTGCACTTAATCAAACAAAATTCGCACGGAATTGTATAGAATCGTAATTAAGACTACGGTTTGTTAATGAAGTAGTGATGAATGAGAGATTGTTGGCAATTAATAACCATATTGAATTGGTCTATATTGTGTAAATAAATATGCCTACCACAATGAATGTAGTCAACAGTTTTTAACTTAAATATGGGTAATCTTCATGGGACACGCGATATTAGGAGTAGCAAATACATAGCTACTTCCTGCCCGACGTTTCGATTTGTGATCACATATTTCATCCTTACTAATATTATAAATCCGAAAGTAACTCTGTCTGTCTGTCTGTCTGTTACGCTTTCACGCATAGAGTACTGAACCGATTTAAATGAAATTTGGTACAGATATAGTCCAGAGCCTGAGAAAGGACATAGGCTACTTTTTAACCGACTTTTACGCGGACGAAGTCGCGGGCTTAAAGCTAGTAACTGTATAAAAACCCAATCTGTATTGTTAACGAGGCAATAATACTCAAAGCGATGCCTTTTTTTGATGAGTCAAAACTTTCTCCGAAGTGCGTGATGATAAAGTAATATTATTTATCTTTGTAACAATTACCTGGTCTATCATCAACCCACTTAGACAATTAAGTAGAATAAATGTTATCGGTGATTGTGATTCGAGTGAGATAGGCATGGATAAGTAAGCGTATCTATTGAAGAAGCAGAATGTTTATTAACACCGATAGATAAGACACGCACGTGTTAAAACACAGTTGCTAATATATTAGAACATTAATAGGTACCTTTTGTACGTACGCATGCTAGGTAATCTACAGATAGAAAGGTTCATGTAAAACAACTATTGCTTAGCATGCAAGACTAACTTAATAGGTAATGTTAACATGCGCCTAATAGTTTTCTATTACGCGTTTGAAGAAATGAATTAAAATATTATGGTAATGAAGAAAAAAGAAAAATAACATTTTTAGATTTAGGTATAAAAAGATATTTGGTATATCTTTTGATGGAAGATAGTTCTAAAAAGTGATCTAAAAGTGAGTTTCATTTAAACATTAGGATCTTAAATGAACGCAAAATATGACTTGGTGATATTGTTGGTAAAGCGTAAAGAGCAATCATTTACTTAATGTGTGTGTGCAGATATAATAATAAAAAAGGAAGTCACGAAAATACATATGTATTTTGTACAAAATACATATGTTTTTTGTTTGTAATCGATGGGTTTTGTACGCCGTTGATATCAACGGCGTACAAAACCCATCGATTGTATTGTAGTTTATAAAGCGCGTCACGGAACACTTAACACTCAACTCGTACTTAGTTTGCTGTTTTTTTTTATTACATTTGCGAGGTGTTATTCCAATTCATTGCTCACGGGTGGAATGAATACTGTATGTGGTATTTGTTTTTACTTATAACAAGATTAGAAGGTACAAACTTATGGACAATAAGCCCTTGACATCTGACACAGTACTTATCAGTAGCTATGAAGGTACACTCTGAATCATACGCAAAATGAATACGTGCTTTATTTAATTATAACCTGTCCGTGGAATGTCACAAAAAAAATTAGCCAAATCTCCAAAAATAGAAAATGACAGCACTTTCGATCCTTTTTAACCGACTTCAAAAAAAGGAGGAGGTTCTCAATTCGTCTGTATGTATAATATTTTTTTTTTTTTTTTTTTTTTTTTTTTTTTATGTATGTTCACCGATATTTTCGTCAATAATAGACGGATTTCAAAAATTTTTTTTTGGTTGGATAGAGTTCACTTCCGAGGTGGTCCCATTTTCACCAGTCTTGGATCTGATGATGGGATCCTGGAGAAATCGAGGGCAACCTTCAAATTTTATAGGGACATGTACCGCGTTTTGCATATTATCTGAAGTCATGTTGGCATTTGCTTCTGGCTATCATAATTTTATGATGCTGAGCTGATGATGGAAGGTCAACTCCTTAATAGTTATGAGTAAAAGAATAATTATTTTAATACTGTATGCATATTAAGACTACTAGTTATAATATCAGTAGCATTACAGGTGAGCAAAACTATTAGGTTGACCAGTCTAGGATCTGATGATGGGATCCAGGAGAAATCGAGGGCAACCCTCAAATTTTATAGGCACATGTACCGCGTTTTACACATTTTCTGAAGTTATATTGGCATTTGCTTCTGGCAATCATAATGTTATGATGCTGAGCTGATGATGGAAGGTCAACTCCTTAATAGTTGGGAGTAAAGGGATAATTCTTTCAAATCTGTGTACATATTGATACTACTGGTTATTATATCAGAAGAATTATAGGTGAGCTTAACTAATAGGGTGTAAAAAAAAATTAACACTAAAAAGGATGAAAAAAAATTGTAAACAAAAAAAAAACCGCCTTCAAAAACCCGACTCACTAAAAATTACAAAATAATATAATACGAACATTAATCTGGGTATGAATTTAATATGTTGTTGAAGGCGGTGCCGTTTATATTTCATGCAGTTTTCCTCAAAAATTTAATTGGCACCGCCTTCAACAACATATTAAATTCATACCCAGATTAATGTTCGTATTATATTATTTTGTAATTTTTAGTGAGTCGGGTTTTTGAAGGCGGTTTTTTTTTTGTTTACAATTTTTCCACGGAACATTACAAAAAATAGGTAGTTAAAAACTGTCTACCTTTACGTTTACTTTAGTCCACATTAAGTTATGTACGAGTATGTATTTCCAATTTCCTTGCTACATATCAAGGTAATTACAAAATAGACGTGCCTGATCATTGCCACTGTGACATTGCACACTATCGAAGGTTTGTTACTACATTCCCAATGTTAGGTGTAAGTTAACTATCATATTGCAGTTTCTTATCTCCCTTGACCTAATTGGGTAAGTTTATTTTTGTATATCGTTGTTTAGTTTCATTCGTTTGCACTGATATTACTAGGGGTGGGAGCCATCCACTCCCCCGCAAGTCCGGTGATGATGATGAGGCTACTCCAAGCTATCATCGTATGTTAGTCAGGAAAATAAAACTACGTGTATAGATTATTACTAAAACAATAATTTAAGGTACTGGAACTATCGTATGGGCAATCGATGAGATCTCCAACACCAGTAGATCTTCTAATCCATTTTCATGTCGTTCTCCTAATTAATGTCATTTAATATTATTTTTTTGTTGTTGTGGTGTTATCTCTATAAATTTGTTTCGCATAAGATTATCTTGCTATCTATCCAGTACGCAGTTACACTGTACGACTTAGTTCTGTAGAACTCTACAGTCTGTAGTACAGATTCTGTACAAATGATAGAAGAAGTAGGAACATACAGTGCCATAAACAATGTCAACACGACACTAGCAAGTAGTTAGCTGAATCGCACGTGGCGTGTCTTTTCAAAGCGGTGTGGGAGTAGGCCGCGCCATTGTACTTGCCAGTCGGCTCGCTGGCCACATTCCCGCCAAGCCTTCTGACGTCACGCCGTAATCTGCCAAACGCTCAGCATTCCGATTGTTCCCGGTAACACAGGATTCTCTATGGCATAAAGGTGACAACAATGACGGATTTAGGGGTGTACTAGTCTACTGGGACTGATTCGCATTTTTGAATATGCCCTTAAAAGTGGTCTGATGAAGTTCTTTGTTTGAAGCTCGTTATTCTAATTCAGGGGTCAGTATTATTTCAAGTCTTAGCCTTCCTTTAATAAGGAAATAAATACTCGTTTATGAACATCATTATAAATTTGGAAATTTATCAGAATAATCGTTCCAAAAATAGCGATTTCGTCATTTTCACCTCTATTTTGGTGTTGTTTTTACTGTAAGCCTTGTGCGAATTTATGTGTTCATTCAAACCCGACTGTACACACATGATATAAAGTCGATAATCTCACAAAGCTGTCCTAAGATTTAGCGAACTGCTCATCTTCACAGGAAGTCGAGTTCAAAGGTGAAATTACTTGCAATTTACGGACGTTCCATCACAATAGCCCTGACGAGACGCAAAGGTTCTTTCATCGTCAGGATACAGTAAATAATGTGTTCAGTTCCACGTAACATACGGATGGTTTTAAATTGACTCCTACATTAAGTACCTAGGTTCTGTACAGGTTATATTGTGCAATAATACACGTTTCTTAAAATATTGAAAGTATTGAAACAGCGCCGTCGACAATATCGAAATTATCGAATATACATATTAAGTATAAGTACTCGTAGAATATGACATTCCCTTTCTCAATGAGTTATGTTGTATCGATGAGGTATGTGAGGTATGTATATTATATTTGGGAACGGTTAAAGTTCAAGTTTCTATTACAAACGAAATGTGAGGTACGAGATCTTAAGTACTTTTTCAGGAATTTCAATATAAAAGAGCGGAAATTAAATCATGATTAAAATTAAAGTAGAAAAAGTAATCAAATTGAACAACAACCCGACTAAGTCGAATGGTTAAATCATTACGCTCCCAAAACATGATCTTTGGCTTAACCATTGAGTTTGTCAATACCATTCAAAACGTTTAATATCTCATTCAAGTTGTACATGACTTAATATTTACGATAGTCAATATTTACTACACCGGTGATGAAAGAGCCCGTATATAACAGGCGAGCGGTTTTGAAATCCAGTTTGCCCGGCATGGGCGAAGGCTCAAAGGCAACTCTTGATTAAACCGATGCCTAGACTATACGCGACGGGCTATAAAAAAATCTTTCGGAATTTTTTAATTGTGGAAAAATACTGGTACTAGTTTTTAAAAGCTTTAGCGCTGAAACTTTAGTTCATATAGTTATGTTAAGTTTCCGTTAACTCAGTTTTTACGTGATATTTATAAAAAAAGGGTTTTCAGGTTTCGCAAGGCGATTCTTAGTAAGCGAACAATATAAAAATAATTCGATTACTAATAAGAAAATATCACAAATACGAATTTAGTATTTACTTAATTTAATAAATTATTTATATGCGATTAAAGCACAGTGTGTGAAAATGAACATTAATTTTATAACAAGTAGGTCCAAAAATGTGTGAAATTGCGATTCGTGTGACGGACAGACAAGAAACCAATATTAACGCTTCGAAGGATTGTTATTTATAGCCCATATATGTTTTAATTGACCCAAGACTTGATTTATAATGATTGTTAAGGCGGTTATGGTGCGCATCGACGCAGATCCTCGGCCAACAAGGTATGATATTAGTAACTTAACACACAATTTCTAACAATATTATAAAAACTTTAATCATGGTTCATATTAGGATTTCTTTTGTAGAAACTGTTAATAACTTTTTAATAAAAACGATTTGCAGTAGGTATAAAACCTCAGTACTTGAATGGACCATACCATGCATGTTTGTAGTTATATAAGTACGTATTGAGTAGTATCGCTTTCAATTTAAGCGTACGTTGTGTTGTTGTGAATTGTACTGTTCATGC
This sequence comes from Maruca vitrata, assembly GCA_039566165.1. Lineage (NCBI taxonomy): Eukaryota > Metazoa > Arthropoda > Insecta > Lepidoptera > Crambidae > Maruca > Maruca vitrata. The sequence goes on from CM076932.1 coordinate 6,717,399, forward strand.
ATTTTTGCATATAATCGTTGCAATTATCTGAAACAACATATTTGCGAATTCAGTACGCACGTCGAGAGACGGGGCGAACTCTCACCGTCTGGCCCCATAGCAAATAAGCTTTATTTTACATAAGTTTCTCTCACGTACTTCTGTGTTTACTGATTCGATACTCGTAAGAAACGTTAAACGTAGAAGTATTTGCAATGTTTTCTTCTTCATGTAAACATTGTATCTTTGATATTGTTTACATTTTTAAGAGGATCTTTCCCTTTTGGGCATTGGAACGCTATAAAAATGTGTCAATTAGTACCAACCATTTTTCACGAGCATTCTAAAGTATAAAAAGCTTCTAAATGGGCTTGAAGGCTGTAAGTAAAACAGTTCTTTTATATACTTTGTTATTTAACCTATTGTTTTGCTATGTTTAACTGTAACTTAGCTTTTTGTGTTAAGTTTCAAGTAACGCGTAACCTAACACTTTTCAATAACATTACGGGACAAAAAAGGCTCGCACATTCTATTCTCTTTGACTTCATGGTCTGCATATTCCAGCGTTAATTTCGCTAAGCTAGACAAAGTTTCATCTAATGCAAAACCGAGAAGCTAATGTAACAGAGGGAATACGTATTATACGAACTTTCGTTTTATTAGCATTATCCGGCCGTAGTACCGCCCGCATAGAATTAGGCTATTCATGCAGAGATGTTATCGAGCTTCCTTCGGAACGGAAGCGGTTTGGCGAGATAAGAAGTTTTACTGTAGTTAACATTAACCTTTTGCGATGTCTCCGTTCTAAAATACGTTTTTGTTTTTCGAAGAGTACGATACTAGGAAGAAACTTCGGAATAGTATTATACTTAAAACGGAAACAAGTTTTATAGTATTGGCTTGGAAAAACTTCATGACATGACTTTACCACTCACTTAATATGTTAAAAACTATACTACAAGTGTATTGAGTACAGTTTTGTTTATGAATACTACTATGTTTTTTCTTCATAAATTAGAAATCTTTAAGAAATGTAGATGAGTTATTTTCTTTCACACATACATTCTATGTATGATGAAAATATTGTAGCTAAATTTTGTTTTTCATAGTTACACACATAAATTCTAACGATAAAGTTCTGGATGAAGAAGCATCAGTAAGGATGAAGGGGCCCATTGTTGGCGGTGAAACATGCCTCGTAGCTCAGATTGCATAGATACAGACAGACAGACGGAACTACCGCCGGTCTTCGTCCGATTGAAAACGATGCTATCAGGTTATCTGTGCGGGGGAGTTACTGATGCATGGCTAGGGTTTGACCCAATATATTCTATATTCCTATTCGGGTCACTCCCGGAGGGCCACGTTCCCGGAGGGCCACGTCCCGGAGGGCCACGAATGCGAAAAAAATGATGACGTTATCTTTTGTTATTATTTCTTTTGTGTTGAACTTGTACCGTTGACAAAAAAAACTCAATGAATGTATTTATTTATATTATTTATTTAATCATAAATCAGAAAATATAAAAAAATCACCATTTATATCAAGTTACTTTTTTCACTTAGATACAAATAAATTTCCGACCGCATAAATATATTTCTAATTCTAGAATCATAGCCAGGCGAGATAGGGTTGGATAGAACGGATGCATAGAAAAACCTGTTTCAACAAACAAAAAGGTCTTACATTTAACATGACTAATTTGACTTTCAAGATAGCGTACATACCTACAGTTATTTTATAATTTAAATTATGACGTATAATATTTTTTCAAATATTACAAGGTATATAACTTATGTATAAATAATCAACTTTAGTAAAAAAAAAACAGTATTTTCAAACATTAACAAAACAAATACGTTTTTAAAATATTAAGTATTATTTTAAATCTGGTTTTTGTCTTTGTTTTTTAGAACCCTGTCTCACCCGGCTGTGTTTTAACAATTTTAAATAAATATTGTAGACATAATCATCGGAAATCATAAAATCAAATTTGTTGATTTTTGATAGATAGTTAAATAGTGTTTTTTTATTATAATCTAACATTTATATTAAATACCAAAAATAATTACATATAAATTTACAAATTGATTTTTTGCTAACGGTACTTACGTGTTAAAAACGTTGCAAAAACAACACAAGTACATGTTAACACTTTTTCGCATTCGTGGCCCTCCGGGGACGTGGCCCTCCGGGAACGTGGCCCTCCGGGGAGTGACCCGAATATTCTACGATTCGTTTAGATATTTAATAGATAACAATGTTTTTAATTTAATGTTAGTGTAAGGTGTGATTGTTTTGCGATGCGACGCTTCAACTATTGCAAGTAGCATTAAATGCAACTTACAGTAAACATCCTAAATGACTTTCCTTAAACAGCATTTACGAATATGCATTGGTCTAATTTTGTGTAAGGATTTAATACAGTGACAGCATTAAATCTTTACACAACAAAACTAAAGTATTGACATACTTTTTCACGTTAAAAGTTCAATTATAGACTGCCCAGACAGCCAAACGGTCACACAGTGTATTTTGCAGTTAAAAAAATTAAAATGTAAAATTTCGTTTATGGCGCCATAAATTTTCACGACTCAGACGGGTACATATTTGTAAAATGACTTCATCCATGAGTTTTATTCGGTAAATTTAAGTGTTTATTACATTAGTATTCGAATGTTATTATTAAAACATCGAAGTACAATATAGTATGATGTGTAAATGATACTTTGTATGAAATAAAGGGAACACAGACCTATTATAAAATGAGACTGTATAATTATTGTACGTTTATCATTGAACTATTAGGCTCGGTCATGTCATTAGTGTCAAGTTATGACTGAGATTTGACACGTATTACTGAGAAACGTGAAACATAATAATATCTGTGTTCGCTAAGACGCTGATTCAGCCGATGCTCAGAGAAAATATTTGTTTCGTAGTAGTATTTTGCTGATCATAATTGAAATATTGGTACTTTGAGACTTAAAAGGTGTGTTTGAGTTGATGATTTCCTAATTAGTGGCTGACATTAGTGATCTACCGACCCGTGATCTATCTTCTCATGTACCTACATAATCTAAATACGTCCACAGCTGAACATTGGTGCCGATTGCATTCAGTGTGCCCCCGGTTTTGACTGACCATCTTGGTCCATCTTGTAGAGCACATTCCTGCGCAAAAAAAAACGCTTTCCGATAAAACTTCTCTTCTCTTTCTCTAAAAAAAAATCCCTTATAAATAAAATAAAATCACTTGCTGTAACATAGGTACTTATTAAACTTAAATTTAACTGTGAACAGAATACAAAGCTCACGTTACGAACTGCAAGTGTTAAGTATCTAAGCACGCTTCAACGGCGAAAGATGCCGCACAATGGGATGAAGTGGAAATATTTACATAAGAGGAAAATGTATTGTACTACTAAGTACGTAGTACTTTCTTCTACATAGTATGTGTCAGAGAAGCGTAAGTTTGAAATAGTACACTCGTAAACAAACGGTGTCCAAGTAATGGGTTGCCGCAAGCTTGCTAAGTATTTATATAAGCATATCATTCCGGTGATAAATGCTGTAGAAATACGTAGTTGACGTAGAAGTTGTAAAAATAAGACTCTTTTGCTTTTAAAAGTTCAAAATGGGTATTATACATCACATTAAGAAAATCGGAATAGGCCAAATATCCCAGACCAGAATTCACTGTCATTCATGATTCTCAATAGTCATAACAAATTAGTTAGCAAAAATATTATTATTATTAATAAGTACTAATTATTGTGGTCGTCGCTTTTAACTCTTAAGCATCATGTTTATTCCCAGCATATTAACGTTAGTTACTCTAAGTAGTATAAGCAAAAAGTTGTTATTCCACAAAAATGCCAACCAGAAAAGTCCAGGCATTCAGAAGAGCGATCAACCTTTTCATAATAGGCAACTTAGAAATCCAGTTAAACGGCCCGCGCTGGAGTTATTGCAATTAACTATCGCTAGGCCCGTTGAAGCCTACGAGGCAGCTTTTTGCAACGATAAAACTACTATTCTATAGCCAAGTATAGAGTAGTTACCATCTTCATCAAGCCACAATCGATTTAAAAGATAAGCAAATTGTAATGTCGAAATCGAACTTTTTGGACAAAGATTCGCTAACTGCTCATATTGGATATTTAAAGTGCAAATGGCTTAGGTATGCGTGAAAACACAGGTGCATAGTGACAGATTTGCTTATGAGATCCAATTTTATAGACGGCTAAAAATCACCAACCAACCAACCGTTAATGATGTTATGGTCAATCTAGAAGTACTACTACTATCTTAATATATAAACTACTATTATTATTTTCCCGTGACTTTTATTTTGTACTTTTTTTATTTGTGATCATTGTGATGGTTTATTACTTTGTTTGATATACTGATGGCCAAGTCTTATAGTGACCACGACTTGGAGCCATGTCGAGAATGAGCTCTGGCCCATTCGAATTCATTTAAAATGACAAATGACGGCTTTCTTCTCCGATTGGTCCAGCTGTGTTTTATCTGTGGAGCGGTCCAAGGACGATGCGCGCGCGCCGGTTGTTCACCTCGCGCAAGAATGCTGAACTGATCGCTAGCGGTGTGGTGTACAACCGGTCTAACGTTGCTTTATCGAATTCTTGAAACAGGACCCTGAACGCTGACTGACATCTAGACTAATAATAATGTCCTCTTAAGCGAATTTCGAGGCGGACTTAGCTGAGAGCCAATTGAGAAATTGTTGGAACTTGTTGCGTTTGTAGTTCCTTTGATCTTTTAATGCGGCTATCAGAAGGTATCTTAAAGTAAGAGAAAGGAAAATGGAAAAATTGCTTCCATACACTTCTATAAAGAATATCATTTATATATTTAGACTTTCTGAGTCATTTGAGTGCATAATAGACGAGTTTCTATTCAGTCGTCAATATTAGTATCTATCGGCCTGCAGTTCTGCATTCAAGTTACCTAATCTAGTTAAGATGAGATAATGCACGCCTTTTTGCTTAGTCCGTGGGAGGGCAGTTCACCATTATAAATGTTTAGTTTGTTTATTTTTAATGGAAATGAGACAAACTTGGACGTTCCCGGATGTATCGCCTTAAACGTTTACGGATGCTTTTGTGTGCTCCTTTGGATTGAACTCCGATATATCCTTGTCCCACAATATTGTCTTAATTGTATTATATACTTAGATATACCTACTGGTGAAACAAGATATTAAAATAATCAAAGTTCTCTTTAGTCTTAACTGTGTGATTCGCTAATTGAATTCAAGTTGGAAGTGTAATGTAACAACTGTATACATGTATTAATGTAACAACTATACAGTTACCATATTTCTAGCAAATAAAATTATTTAATTTCAGTGAGATGAGTTAATTACATTCAAGCTAATATTGTAGGTACTTGTGTTTAGATAAGACGGACCGTAGAATCTGTCGGATGCATAATAATATTTCGCGACTTTTTATTCTGAAAGTTTTATTTTCCTAACTGTATTTTCTAAAAATTATATATGCGTTTAACATGTGATAAGAGTTAAATAAACGTGTGTTATACACTAACAGCGTAATATTTAATCAATCCTTATATTTATGGACCAATCATTTATTTTTTATAAATTTATAACATTTAACAAACGATACTTTAAACCATAACCTAAAATCTAGAGGGGTTTGGTACACCGGCTGACTAAGCTTACTTTCTCGCTGATTTAGCGAAATATCTAAGAAAGGAAAGACTTTGAGAACCAAATAATAGAGATTCACCCTTTTCTGTAGGATTTTACTCAAAAGAAAACAATACAAGGAAGTTCTTTAAGTAAATTCGTTTTTTCCTCCTTCCTTGAGATAAAATGAAAACGGATTTTGAATAAACATTAATGAAAACAATCGGGTTAAACCTAATAAGTAAACATTGTATTTACACATTTCTACTGGTATAAGACATAGGTTTATTTTATAAAGGTAATTGAATAGACAACTTATTTCAAAATTATAAAAAAAATGGGTATCCATAAAGTTATCCCAATTAATTTAAGTTAATTGGCTGGTAATCTCTGATGCATATAAACTTATAGTCCTACAGTAGTTTATCCTTATATGTTGACTTATGTGTCTGGTAGATTTTGCAATTAGTGGTTTGCCAAGATGAGGATACGAAGCGCATTCCGATCCTATGATTTATCTACCGGTATTACTCATTGAGAGTTTGCGAAAGTAACGGTTTCCAAGTTACGACACATAGTGAGTTGGTCACAGTGGCCACTACCTCAAGAGGTGAGTGATAATAATAGTTAGTTGGGTTCAGTGACCTTTAGAATAGGTACATGACGTTTATTCATATGTATCTTCCGTTTGCGACTTGTACCGAGCCTATGTGCTTTTTTTTAGGTTTTACACTATCTTTGAACCTACCAAACATCATTTATTTTTTTTTTTTTTTTTTTTTTTTATAATAAGCTGACAAGATGACCTCACTCCACCTGATGGTAAGCGGTAGTGAGATCCAAATATGAGGTCGACAGGCACAATAGACTATATTGAGCCTGTCGCACTCACCCTGAAAGCCCGCTTAAAGAGGAGACCACTGCTGCGGCAGCAACGAGACAAGGTGTGGAGTCTCGCATTGGTATTGAGCTGTGCGGGTCGGAGTTGGCCAGTCCGCCGGACGGAAGGGCCCCCGTTTCTACGGGTCTCCCAGGACGGCGGGCTGACCCGCTCCGCCCGCACAATACCGCCGCTAAGACTCCACTGGTCCGGCTCTTGCCGCAACAATGGTCCCCCCTGGCTCCGGTTCGTACAGTGCTGATCCCGGAACGCGACCTGACCAAGAGAGGTCAGAGTCACTTGGCGGGTTTTACGCAACTGTATGGTGGTAACAGCAACCGGTCGACAAAACGTCTCCCACCTGAATTTAAAACGTAGTTTGTTTGTTAAGGGTTAAGGGGCGACATACAGACAGGTTTTTTTCGCATTTAGTTTTTATTTATTTGTACCAAATCAAAGATTTACTACTGGTAATGCTTTAAATTTTATTTTATATTTTTCGCGAAACAATCAAATGAGTTTGTTCATGTAGTTCCAATTACCTACTAGCGACGCATTAATGTTTGCATTAAAACTTGAATGCACTTTGCTGCTGTTCTATCTCACTTACCGAGACCTTCAATACTCATTCATCTGCCGTATCGAAGGTAAACATTATGTTCGTTCAGTTTTATTTTTACGTAATCACCGCGGTCTTGCTGGCCGAACAAGTTGTGGACAGTAATTATTTTATTGCTGATCTATGCTAGGGTTTCCGTTCGCGAGACGTGAATTGCATATTGGCTGCCTTGGGAGTACATAAGCCGGTTTTTAATGAGACGGCGGATGATGGCTGGGATTAAAGTGTGACTTACACTTTCAGATCAATGTTTTTGTTACAGATGGGACTTTAGTTGGCTATGTTACAGTTAGGCACTTGACATTCAAAAACGGAACTTACTACGACTTACAACAGTTAGAATATGTTAGACTGCACGAATGCAGGATTAATGCTATCAGTCTTGATAATTATTTTATTTTCTTACCGCATTATGCCTGGCGAATGCGACGGACAATCGATTAAGGATGCTTCCCTATTGGCCATTTTTTTCTCATAAAGCCACGAGTCTTCTGATTAAAATACATATGTGTGTACGGAATTGATATTAAATTTGAAAAAGTATTATTAATATTTATGAAATAATGATGATTCATTTGTTGCATCAATTAACCTTTGAGTGGGGTATACTAACGATTCGTAATTGTTAGCTCGGCTAACAAACAAAACTACTTACCTAGTGAGTTAGCTTATGATGGATGATGCATGATTAAATCTAATTGTGTGAATTAGGTATGCGTCGATTGTATATAAAATATAGGTACAGTTATACTGTCTAACCTGCTAAGGATGCTAAAATATTTGCCCTAATTGTACAATTTCATGTCCATCCATGTAAAATCAAACGTAAAGAAGCTGTAACTTCTTAAAAATATTGACAATCCATTACCTATGTAGACTACACTTAATTTGCATCAGATAAACCAACCTTTATAATATTCAAAGAATGTAGTTATGTGTTTTAAATAGGGAAAAAATAGACGAAGGTAAGCATGTATTAGAAGGGAGGAAGTAAAGATAATTACATTTCCATTTCTACGTAGAGGAAATACGGGTAGGTACAAGTATGTATTATGTGGTTAGCAAAATTGGGTGTGGCATACCCAAATTACCCAAGCATGTAAAGAACTTAAGTTACGTTGGCAGTATTGAAAAAACTGGTAAAGTGACCTAAGATAAAACCGTATAATTTAGTAAGAGGAGTGTTTTATCTGGAATCTCGCAGGTGTGGAATGGATGTGGAATCTTAAACATGCAGGGTAACCGGGTTCAGTTTTTGTAAGGGCAATTTACACATTTTTACCCAACTGCTGGAGACAGAAAGGTAATTTAATGTACTTTTGCATGTTTGCTCTTACTTTTGGGTCTTATTGGCACAGTTTCCAAGAGCCGGACCCATTGACAGCTGTCTACAAGTTATGGGGAACTAACAATTGGATTAGTTCCAATTGAAAGGTCTAGAAAATGTCTAAATCTATTACGCAAAAAATATTTCGTCGATCTATTTAAGAGTAACTTACTCTCGATGTTCTAGACGCAGCCTGCCCTCTTATTAACAACGCGACGGAATCGGATCAAATTCGCAACATATGCTGTTTTCCTTTCAGATTAATAATGACAATGCATAAATAAACACTCGGAATCCCAACGTCCAAAAAGTGTTAAAAATCGTGCTGTCTTTGGACTTTTACGATATTTAATTTTGATCAATTAATTCCTTTACAAATTAGTAAGGTACATACCTGATTACTGTTTTTTGTTAACGACAAACATGCAATCCAGATAGTGTTGCGTCGATTGCGCCTGACGTCAGAGCCTAATGGGATTTACGGTTTATAACTTACCTGTACTCTCAAACGCAATTGTGCACGCCGGAGATCGGGTAAGCCCTTTTTACTACGTCAGGTATGAAATTAGATTACGTTTGTAGAATGTTAACAGTTTCCAATGCCATATAATAACGATTCTTTTTGATAATAAGAATGTTAAACTAATAAAACTGATCTAAACTGTAGTAAATTTAATCAATGCAAAATCATTTATTGCTAGTCACACGTTTTAAAGTTGGTAAAACAAATACAGATCGATTTGTAACACCCCGACTGGGCACACCAACATTACTACATTACTATAAAAGTAAGAAATATTTAGAACTTCAGCAATTATTAACAATCTGTGCAATTAGCTTTAGATCCGAGGGAAGAAAAACCTTCCGAATGAGAACCTAAGAGTTAAGATTGGCATGGGATGAGATACATCAATGAAGACATCAACTTTGTATGAAACGTGTGCAGACCGTTCCAAAGTGAATTTGTTTACATAACAGTTACTCTATCGCTGTATAGTGATTTGATAGCCATTTGCAAATACCGCTGTGGTCGTGCCGGGCCAAACGGGGCGCAAACATTTACACGTCATTATACAATGTGTGTCATTCGCGTGACATTTGATCTCATCACCTCGAATTGGCAATGACAGCTGACACGCGGTCAAATTACTGACCAATTGCATAACGTTTATAGAATAACAGTAACAATTGGTGACGTAATTTGAGTCAGTTTGGACAAATTAGGCGCGGAGAGAAACAATAGTTACATAAATCATCTATAGTTCACGTTAGATATTATAAATCCGTAAGCTTTTTACTTAAAATAATAAAAGTAATACCTGCAAGCGAAAGTGCAATGTACTTATTGTTTACAGTGATTCATTTTTATTGATTAAGATTTAAAATCATTCAAAACTAGGTATACCCAAACAAATCTTTATGACTTAATTTGATAAGTACGTCACACGATCGGGATTGTGACTTTAGTTCGATTTGTTTTGAACCGGAATTCGTACCTAGTGATGACTAAAGTATTTGGTATATCCGCTGGCTTGCATTATGATTAATCGACTAAGGAGTGTTCAATTGACTAAGGACTTTTCACCCTAGTTTAGGGCACCATAGTTAGTCCCCCCCTAGTTAGGGCACGGGCTAACGGTGGGGACTATATGGGCTGATGATGATGATGATCAATTGAATCGACCAAAAATAACAATAATTAAAAAAAACGAGCAGTGACTTTCATAAGCACGCTTGTAGTAAACAATTCATCTGACGGCTCATTGGCGTCGAGAGGGAACAAGACCGTCTTTACCTAATTAAATACTCATTACGCTTGATATCATGCACTTTCCACTTCAACAGTACTAATACATGCAATAAAAAGGCTATTACGAACCCTCCTGCCGACTGCGGGAATCTCGCTAAACGTATCTAATGGAGCTAATATTTGGAATGTTTGTCGGATTCAAAAATGGTGTCATTGTACTTGAATGCCATTACTCGTAAGTGGTTGCAGATTTGTACCGACAAAGTACTGTAATGGAATTCAATTTCGTAAAAAGGGTTGTAGATAAAGGTAGAAGTTCGTCTCTTGGCAATCATTCAAAACATTTCTCTGTAATTTTTATATATTAAATTGAAAATGTTTGAAAATCTTCTTTGATGGATGGTTGGTACTAGGTATGTCTAGGGTTTTACATATTAACATGCATATTTGATGTTTCAACACGTTATAATATGTAGGATCAGAATCCATTTCGTTAAATATATTATGACTTTCGATGTGTTGAAAGGCTTTATAATTTTCACAATGAGTATTTTAATAGATTTTACTGCAGTAGGTATGTACAGTACAAAACAACACACAACAGTTCATGAATACAGTAAAACCCGCTTAAGACGATTTCTCAGGGACCCTATCAAAAACGCGTCTTAAGCGTGAAAGCGTATTAAGCGGGATAGGAAAAATAACACGAACTATATATATAATTATGTATTATTTTAAAATTTCGGTATAATAGGCATTAAATTGTACGTCATGATTACACACATTAGAAAACTGAAACTGTCTGGGATATTTACCATGTTGTTTTGTTATAATAAGCTCCCGATATTTCGGTACTGTTGCAAGCGCCATGATCACGGGTGAACTGTAGGACTCGAGAATGACGGTAGGTCTAAGTGCAGACATATCGGTTTACCCTCTTTCTCAGTCTTTTATTACGCACGACACCACTACCATCATTCACATTATTGTCACTACATTCACATTGGTTGATAAATCAGTCATACCTAAGCCCGAATTAGTGGACTTCCCTAAGTCGAAAGGCATTCTGGGCCTCCTTCCCATACATAGCACCTCAGTCATTAGACCCTACAGCATGCGTTACAGAAAGTTTCTACGACTGGGGTGCTGTGGCATGGGTTTCAAAAATAAAAATGCGCTTTTAGAGCGCTCTATCTGTCGGTTTTGGGCGTATTAAACGGGATGACAATCGTATTAAGCGTTAAGAAATGTATGAAAATATATCTTAAGTTTATGGGACTGGCGTAAAGTGGCGTATTATGCGGGAAATCGTATTAAGCGTGATTGTCTTAAACGGGTTCTACTGTATTTGTAGCGTGCAAAATGTCATGTTAATACAGGCACCTATTTAAAATAACTCGCGATAATAATTTGTTCAATGCTCAACGTTATAGCGATAATAACGCTGCCCATAAGTAAAGCTCGCTAAAGGTAAGCTCAGGCGGAATGAGAACGCTTTTAATATTATTATGAAGGCTAATGGGTTCGCTACATACGAACGCGTGCATATTCGTGTAAGCGTTGGGAACGGTGAAACAATGACAAGCTTAAGTACATTAATTATATGCTCGGGCATAAGACTTAATGGAATTCGGACTACTTATCTCGGCGTACGTTATGGTATGCTGATTGTACAAACTACAATAATAATGTGGAATTTACATTGGAAAGTGGAAAATTTAATTTCAGCTTCCTTTTAATCAAATTTTCAAGTAGAATCGACCTCTATATAATTTCTGAAAACACGTTGTATTAAAAAGTATGAAGTAATTACGCTTACAATTTTGGTTTACCCATAGTAAACCAAAAAGCTTAAACCTACATTAGGAATGTTAGATATTGTTGTAAAGAGCTTGCTGGGGAGTGACGAATCGCGCTAGACCGGCGCGAGACAAGTCGCCTACACAAAAAGTATTCTTTACTCACATTCCAAATGCTGTTTGTATGAATTCTTTCACGACGTGATGGCTTTATTTTATTGGCTAAGCTTTTTTGGTTTCTCTAGAAACGGCACGTTACTAAAGATTATTATGGTATTACATAATACGATAAAAATCTTTAAATTTAAAAAATAAGAGCCAAGTCGATTTTAATTTCGTCAAAGTCTAACGACCTGGAAGTCAAAGAAACTAAATAACAATTATACACATTATACGATTACGCCTTTGATAGTTTGGTTTTGCTGTTAGAATTTCCCAGCAAATAAAATAAAACAAGGTTTAATAAATTCAGTTATTAGATATTATTATAACGTAAAATTGTAGATGAAAGAAAACAATATCAAGAATTTAATCTAACCGTATCGGTATTGTCTTAAGCGAAAAGTAAGGAGCTTTTGTTCCGCTGCCAAAATAACCTAGAATATTTTTGTATCCTTTTCTGACAAATGATATAGTGTGCCAAGGCTGTCCAGTATCTTATGTTGGACAGTCTAGTTTTTATAGTAATGCACTCTACTTTGGCCTGTATTTTACTGCATTTGGTACTTCTTTGGGCACAGAAGTTAAACTAAATATATTTGTGTGTCTCAATTTTTAAAATGTGTTTTGGTATACTGATGTATTGGCTGCTGCGATTCAAGCAATTATGCTTAGTGCAGAGTCGCTAGATATAAGAAAACCATTTGTATTACTTTTGCCCAAATAAAGATTTATTATTATTATTATTATTAATTTTAAACTGTCATGGTTACACACATTAGAAAACTGAAAGTGAAAACAAAACAACATGGTAAATATCCCGGACACTTTCAGTTTTCTAAAGTTAAACTAAAGTTTTTGATTGTTGCGTTTACTATACGTAGTTTTAAGTCGGGAAGTTTAGTTTACACAGTGATGCACTCAATTTGGATTTTATTGATAAAATATGTGATACAATTATATTCATCTCGCGGAAACCATTACAAGACTGCAGTCATGCTATAATTGCCATAACTTATGACGGTATCCGGTCATCAATTTTATTTTAAAATTAACCTCAGAGCTTTTTGCTTGTTGACGCAAACCAGCCGAAAGTCCAGTTGTCAACACTCAGTATTAATAGTACGAAATAGAACTGTCCCGACCTAGTTTGAGACGAAAATAAAAATGACGTATTAAAGTGTTAATAAATCATATTATATCTTTACGATGACAAATGAAATGACATTATTTCGACATTTAACACTCAAAGTGGTGACCTGAAAAAGTACTTTCCCATAGTTACCTTCAGTTCTTCCACTTAAGGTATTAGTTATTGAAGGTAAACACAAAATGCTTATTAAAGGGTCGTGGGGTCGCGTTTTAATACAGAAGGGAATTAGGGCGATCACGACTTACCAACACAATGGAATGAAGGCCAGCGAGGAACATTTACTGTATTCAAATATAATAACTGCTTAAGTAGAATTTTCCCAGGTTATCATTTTAAAATTGCCATTGCAATGCATAGAGTATGTACTTTATAGTACGTATATAAAAATACTATCTACTACATATTATATTCGCAGAAACGTTTATGCTACTCTTCTAAGATTTTGATTGTTTATTTTCTTTTCGAAAACGTCAATAAAGAATACACCTCTTTTTTACAGACTTTAGAAGGAGGTTCACAGTTGTATCTATTAGGTATATTAATTGTCTTGTATAATGTCGCTTGAAACCAGTATCCAGTTCTTATATTTATAAGTAGCGTATTTCATTAGAATGCTTCACTATCATGATATAATCCTCTAAGAGAGATTAGGCTTAAAGCGAAGCTGTTAAGGCACTATTAGCCCTAAATAAATTGAGATAGATGTAGACTTATGAAGTGGATCGCTAGTCTATCAAAGTTTTTTAATAACTTGACTTGATTTTCTCATTTACAATTTTTTTTAAATATGCAAATGGAGACTGGACACTAAAACTATTCTGCGTTCAATTGACTTTTGAAATAACTTAGTGAAAATTCCTCATTTCTCTTTTACATGTTGCGAAATACGAATTGGCGAACAGTCCGTGTACACTGTGGTTTAAATGTGGGTCGTCTATGGTTAGATTGACATTGGGGATCAATTGGGCGACGCGTCGAGTCGTCTAAACGGGCTCATAGCTTGGAACAGAGCCAAGTGGACCGCGGGGTAGCGTGACCAGGTTTTGAATGGCGTTATAGACGCGGGATTAGGTGGGATGTCGAAGTTAATATTGTGTCGGAATGGTGTGGACCGTTTATTATTACATACTTAATTTGTTCATTGGATTTTAAAGTTATACCTACGTACTAACCAAATAAATAGGTTCATTATTCGAATGTTTTGTTCATGACTGAGTAACAGAAATGGTAAGACAATTCTGTTGTTTTTTTATAAACTAGTACATTTTCAAAACAAGATAGAATAATGTATTCATTTGATTTTTTGTTCTAAGGGGTCGTTCAAGTATTACGTAAGCACTAAGGGGGGGCGGGGGGGTCTTTGCTCTGCTTATTTTGGATGACATGGGGGGTGGGGGAGACTAGATGATGATTACGTCATCGATAATTATTTTCTTTTTAACTCAAATGGCAGCCCTGAAACATATTTTCGGGGAATTACCTACAAATTTAATGCATACGTTTAGTAGGGTTGCCGAGCTGTGACAAAAAAATCGATCCTAGAAATCGATTCGAAGTGTCTTGAAGATCGATTCGAAAAACAAAACGATAACATAAGATGGATCTGTTAAAAAACGTTATCGATTCTCGTACAAAAAAAAAATATTACACTCAAGTTATATAACGATAAAATAATCATTATAGATCATTAATGCTTTGCATAAAAAAATGAAGCTAAAGGTAAAGGGATCATTATACAATACACAATATTGATATTTAAAAATTTATATCGAGAATATCAATAAAGATTCAACATCCTCCTTTGTTTCTTTGAAATCGGTTAAAAATCGAAGATCGGGTTAATAAAGATCGATCTGCGATCATCGACATCGACATCCCTAACGTTGAGGCACTTGTTTTAGAACAAAGTAGGGGAATTACCGCGCGCTATTCTTTTGTCTAAAATTTCCCCTGTCAGTGAATAGTTTTATTTGGATACTATATAGAGCGAGTAGATAGACGTATTGTAAGCATAGCCAAGCAAGAGCAGCAATCCAATGTCATCCAAAACCTGGACTCATGGATTCGGGTTTCATGGACTGTTAATTTAATTCAATGTGAACCAAATTTTTTAATAAGTTTGTTGTAAGATTATATTATATTGTTTTCCCTTAATCTATGTTGAATACCGAATCAGTAAAATATAATATATGTTATGTAGGGGAGACTGGGGAGACTTGATCCCTGGGGAGACTTGATCACCCAGTGACAAATCAAAAACTAAACGCCTTATCTAGTTTTTATATTGGCAACATTAATCTTTGTTGTCTATTGTGAACAAAAAACGTCATTTTGATATCTTTATGTAGGCAACTTCAGAGCAGTGCAGCCATTTTTATTTTCCGGTGCCAGAATATCTTTCGGAAAGTTTTTTATTGTGTTTTCTAAATAATTGAATGAATAATAACCTGAGTATGTGTCAAAATCAATGAAATCAGGTTATTAAAATTTGCATTTACATGTATTTAATTTAATTACCGTTTTCTCTTGACATGAAAAAATCATTTTTTTTATAAGAGCACTCCCGGGTACACTTGATCCCGGTAAGATAATTTGCCAATTTTGTTTTTTCTATTGTTTTAAATTAATTATAAAATATAAAAGAAAAAAGAGGGTGCAAAACCGCGTATTGGAGGGTAACACGATCAAAGGTACTGCCAAAGAGTATCGACCAGCTTCAATAAACATAACATTAGCTGTTTCTTTGAAAATTTACAAAAACTATTGGTTAAGCATCATTTTGGAGCGCAAGCTATCTGGAATATTGACGAGACGCGGCTGTCCTGTACATAAACCTAAGAAAATCCCCAATAATCAAGTCTACCCGTTACTGGGATCAAGTCTCCCTGAATATGTTAACTTCTTCCTTTTGGGAAGCTTTCAGAAAATGCAATAAAAATAAATGTAGCACTCAGAATTATAATAATCAAATAATGGGGAACAATAATATACAATATTTACTAACTATATATGTATGTATTATTTTCATAGAACTAAATTTGATAAAAATATAAGCATGAAACCAAAATGGGGATCAAGTGTCCCCAGTTTCCCTTATATCCAAAGTGTAATTTCTTATTTTTTAAAAATACAATTTAAAAAAATCTAAAAATGTTTACGTAAGCATGGGGGGAGGGGGTAAGAGCTTTGCTTACTTTTGATGACAAGGGGGGTGGGGGGGTAAATAACTGTAATAAATCTGCTTACGTAATACTTGAACGTCCCCTAATATGTTTTTTTATTGTGTAGACAACTAAACAATTTAATTTCATACGTTATACTAACATTACATTATATAACAAATTCTCTTATATTCTAAAGTCCTGACCAAGTCCGTGCGGCCACAGTCAAAGCAGTCACAGTAGTAGTGCAATTATAGCCCAAGTGTCGCGAAACGCATGCAACATTGGGCACATTATATTTTTAACGCGCCAGACTAAACACCACAGATAACATCATACTGTCTAAACTGTTTAGGCTAACCATGTCCGAGGCGTTTATTGCGAAATGTGGTTATATACCCTTGTATGATGAATGCATTAGATTTTTTCTTTTTCTCTCGACTGGCCTCTATGTTTTGCATGAGTCATGTTTGTGCTTTGCGCTTTGATGTCCGTATTTTCGAACATGTTAGGACATGTTGCTTGCAGAGGAGAGAATGACATGGTCTGATTTATTTTTTAAGAAGATATGTAATTGTGTATAACTAGCGGTGCCAGCGACTTCGTTCGCGTTTCCCCCCGTTTTTTATACATTTTACATTGTATCTTTGCTCCTATTGGTCGCAGCGTGATGTTATATAGCCTAAAGCCTTCCTCGATAAATGCGCTACACAACACAAAAATATTTTTTTTAATTCGAACCAGTAGTTTCTGAGATTAGCAGATTAGCGCGTTCAAACAAACAAACAAACAAACTCTTCAGCTTTATAATATTAGTATAGATTTAAAGTATAATATTTAATACATAAGGCAAGTGGTAAATTCAACTTAAATGTAAGTGGCTTCTAAGAGAAAATGTTTCACACTTTACCTTTTTAAAGGTAACGTGGACAAAGAACAAGTCGAATCCTATGCATATTTGATTAAAACCTGTTAATGTACACGATTATCGTCCATTACTTTCAGTATCGTGATCGAGTAAACACGATGTAACAATGATAAACTGACGGACAGTAAATTATGTAGATTCTTATCACGGTCTTAGAATATCAAACATGATTGTGTTGGTATTTTATTGGTATTGGCATTCTGTTTTGTACAATATTTTACTTTGAGTTGCCCTTGGATAGAGAGATATTATCCTAGAGACCTATCTAAAGAAATAGAAAATGTTTTTAACAAAAGTAGTTCATTTTTTTAAACAAAAGTTCATTCTCATCTCACGATATTAATTTGAAAGCTTCTAAAAGGAAAATTATCGAAACTTGATTAATTTTCATTTTAATGTGCACCAAATAGATATCTCAGAAACAGGTTAGAAATTCGGACCGTTATTTAGGTGGAAATACAAATTTAACGTATTTAAGCCATAAAATAAAATATTTACTAAACTGGTTCGGAATTCGAGCGTGATTTGAACACAAACAATTTTAGATGTTCTCGGAAATGTAAATTAACTTGAACACTGCATTAGGCCGTCATTAGTGCGTCCGCTTACACGCGTGGCGACTGTGATTGGCACGTTTGTGGGCGGATGTTGGGGGCAACAGGGAAACGGAAACGTTCAAAGTTTTCTTCTATTAGGAGCCATAGAACCTCTTTTAATAAGCTTTCCTTCTGATGAGAGAAATGCAATACAATCTCTTTTAAGGTGATAATGTAGAGCAATACGCTTCAATGGACTCTCAGTGTAGATTTGAATGTAATCATTTAATTTTCGTATCTTATATTATTTATTGTACCTACATATTTATTTGTCATCTTTATGTGTAGTGAGTAAGAATTAAAGGATATTTCGAAGAACCGTATTTAGTTTTTATATGGTGTTTAATAATTTTTAAAAATAGGCTGAGTTATATTTTGTTAATCACCATAATATAGTTTAATACGCCTCAAATGTTGAAACCTTTGTTATTTTAAAGATAATAAAATTATTTATGTAAGAACGAACGTTCTATTAACTTAGATTATTCGCTTTGAACCGAGTCCCAAAGGGCTATTTACTTTGCCGAGTTCTAAGTAATCTAGTGTTCGCAGAGTTTCTTCATCTAGGCACTGTGGTACAAATAAACTGACAACTGAACACAAAGTTTCACTAATTTACTTCTTGTAGTGATTATCTTTCAAAACTAGGTCGAAGACACTTGCAACTTAAATGTGGGTTATGTCTATAAAGTAAGGCACGTGATAAGATAGTTTTATTAAATTAAGTGTTATTTAGGTTACTTTGTTTATTTTTAATTTTATCACTCAACAGTATTACATTTGAAATGTTATTGATAAGACGAAATATTTATAAATTATTTAAAATTACAGTGGCACTTTTCTAATAGACAGGAATTGATTTGTCTACTACCTATGGAAAGTTTATTATAATATATTTATTCAATTACCTACTTAATTACTGTGAATATAAAGTTTTCTCTTTTCATTGTCAATAATGGTCATAAATAATTGTTTTCCAAGAAATAATAGCTATGGTAACGTGTGAAACCTATTTATTATACGTTTGTTTATTCATAGTTTTTCTAAGTCTCTGCTAGTCAACATTTTTTACGGCTACCTACAAAAGGCGTTCACCCACGCGATAACTAATGAACATTGAATATTGAGGTTCAGTATTTAATTCACTTTTTACATTAATCGAAAGGCTGAGCATTAAACACGTTCTTATATGTTATAATAACCACGTGGGAAAATATTTTACGATTTATTCGCATGTCCAGGTCTTATGGAACATCGATTTTGATTTACGGACTATGGATAGAAAAAACTGATACGGAATGTAAAAGCTTGCACAAATACACGAGTATAAACAAAAAGGACAGCCATCGTTACAGATGATAATTTTTTACTCGATTAAATTATTTCATTTAATCGATTTTATAAGAGGTTAATGTATCTGTAGAAGATACGAATGTTCTTAAAATCATAGTATGTATGTGAGTTCATATAATGAGGCGACTACCCCGGCATTACGTGATAATACGCAATATGGCGTTCTTGCCTCTAAACACGCACCTTATCGCTGCTAAGACGATAAAACGTCTTCGATTAAGCAACTAAAATTGAATTGTTTCGGTCTATATGTAATCGCGCACGCAAACTGTTGTAAAATATTGTAACACATTTATCTACTAAGGCCCGGTGAACTTGACTCAGTTTGGTTTATCGTTTGTTCCAGGCTTGACCCGCCAGTGCCGCAGTCGCAGTTCCAGATGGAGAATAAGAAGCAGGCTCCGGCGACGCAGCAGCCGCTCACGCAGCAGCACCTGATGGCCCACCATGTACATCCCGACCAAATATACGCTGCCCAGAACACCCAACTCGCGGCACACCTCACCTCCGCACAAGCTGGGCAGATCCAACCAAATGGAGTCATGCATCAACTCCTACAGAGCCAATACCACTCAAACATGAACGCTCGCTCGCCTCTCCTCGAAAACAGACACGAACTCTACGGCACTGGCCACAATCACGACTACGCCAGGCATTACGGAGCGAACGACAATTACAATTACCCACAGTCGCCGCCCAGAATGGAACGCAACGACGTACACACAGACCACAACGTCAATCACGAACTACTGCAGAATATACCGAAAGGATACAACGCGGAAGTGTATCAAGACTATTTGAAACGTAACCCACCGAGAGATACCAATCAAATATACCAAAATCACCAACCTATGTATAGACCTAATGTAAATCAGTATGGCTCGAAGCCGTATTTGCCATACTCGAGTAGGATAGGACCGCAAAGTAATACAGAAATGTTAAGGAGACAGTATAATGAAATTCAACAGATGAAGTTACAACAACAGCTTCATTACCAGAATCAGGCCCAAATGCAGCAACAGCAAAAGTTTGCGGAGCGACAGTTGTTGCTTCAACAAATACATGGCGTTCAGCCGCCACCAAATTTGCAAAATAGTATATATTCCGACGGATCATACAGAGATCTCGATAGGTATAGTAGTAAAAACGACTTCAAAGAATATAGCAGTACTGACTTGCAGAAAGATGTGGACAGGTATGCTAAGAATAACGAATACAGAGACATTGAACCGCAAACGTGGCATTATGCGGAATCACCACAATCAAATCAACAGACTGACTTCAGAGAAGTAGAAAGGATAAGACGGCAATCGGAAGGCGATAAAGGCAAGATTCAATCTCCACCGTCAGACCTAAATAACCAAGGTCAATATCATAGGGACAAAAATAACGTCGGTCCTATTTCCCCAATGAAGTCGAGTGAGTCTAGTACACCTAGTATCAAGTCACCGTCTTCTGAAAGTCGAAGGAGTAGTGGCGGAAATCAAGCTTTGAGATCACCCATCGCACAGAGGATACCATCTGCTCCAGTCACAATTTCTGGTATATTGTACAAACAGGGTTCTGACGGATTAAAAGTTTGGAGGAAACGATGGTTCGTGTTATCGGAGTATTGTCTATTTTACTATAAAAGTAAGTATAATATAATTCAGTGATTTATGTATGTATAATAATATTTAAAAAAATATTTCAAATCCTTTTTTTATGATTCAGGTCAAGACGAAGAAAAGCTACTGGGTTCTGTTCTTTTACCATCTTATAAAGTCTCAGCGTGTACAGCGGAAGACAAAGTTCTGAGAAAATTCTCTTTCAAACTGGAACACGCCAATATGCGGACATACGTATTAGCTGCGCCCGATCAAGAATCCATGCTGAAATGGGTCAAGGCGTTGACCATGGCCGCACTTATGCAAAGCCCAAAGTAAGATATAATCATTACCGTAAATGAAATGATTGATTCCAACGTCGATATGATTGCTTTGTGCTAAGTTACTATCCATAACTGGCATTGGCTATTGAGTTGTCGAAGACAAGATAAGTTCAAAACCAGTCGGTAATTTCAATTGTCTTTTTTTCAGTGAACAACCGCAAAAGCAGAATGACCGCACAGCTGCGAAAACTGAGGTGGGTATTATTTTGCGCACCGTACTGCAGGTGATCGACAATTAGTGCATCAGAGCGGAACCAAGGACAGCGTTTATGCTGTCGTTATAACTGTGAATAATAGTCGGAGTGCCGCTGCAAATTGATAGTTTCATTTACATCTATAACGTGTCTTTCTGCTAAGCAGCGCTGAACGATTTGTTTTAAATAACCATAGTAGTGATTAATCGATTATCTTTATTCACAATTTCAGGACGGAGATGATATACCGACTTACGCAAACGCCCCACCTAAACCTCGTCGTTCCAACGAAGGATATAATTCACCTAGTCCAGAGATGTAAGATCATTTCTAAATTTTTGCTTTTATACAAATTAATTAAACATTTAGTAACATAGTGTTTGTTTATGTTGTTTGTTTCAATAAATCGTGTGACTAATCCATGTAAACTAATTCGCAACGTTACAGGTACGATCCAAATTACGACTTACTCAAAAAACCAGCTTCATCACATTACAGTCAAGGCACTAACCACGTTCGTTATCAGGACCACTCGACTTACGGGACCAGTCCGAACCAAGAGAGCACGTACACTATCAGCCCGCAATCACCTCCACAGCAACCATCTCAGTACCAAACGAAACGACCATACGACACACACAACCTCTCCCTCCCGCTGACTAACTCTGCGAATGATAGACACGACACTAACCAACCCGGTACGTCTAATATGTACAGGTCTAATCCTCAGTCGCCTTACTTTAATAATAGGACAAGAAACCAGCAGCAGCCACATGTTCCCCAGGAGCCAAAACAAGAACAAATATACGATAGGCAGCCGCAAAGAAACCCGTTCCTTCAAGATAATACGCCGCAAATGGAAACGCCACCGCAGGAACATGAAGTGCAGAGTAAGAACAATCTAATGGCTATGGAACACGAAAGAGTTCAACAAAATTACAATGATACCTACGGTGAAACGCGCTCCAACCAAAAATTAAATATGGATATGAATCAGTATAATAGAGAAGTTTATGGAGAATTAAACGCGAAGCCTAGTAAGGCACCTGCTGGAGTGAATGAACGGTTATTGATAGAAAGGCGAACACCAGATGCCTACGGTAGATCGAGTGCCATGGCTGCCGCATATAACAAGCAAAAAGTTGGCGATTATGAGGACGTTTATGGAACTTATGCAACTGAGAATGAATATGGTAAAACATACGCTAAATCCCCTAATCCTCCGCAATCTAATCACCAACAAGCACAGGATAATAATGCAACTTATGTGAGTATAAATTAATGAACCGTAAAAATAAACTATCATTGTTTTTTTATAAAAATATTTAATGTAAAATTATTTTCAGGCTCAAGAAAAGACGTTTAGTGGTCCATCTGTACTAAGACGGAAAAAAATGCAATCAAGTGGTATCCAACCTCCAATGCCAAGACCGCATAGTGCTGATTTCCTTGAATACGAATCCAAGAATGAAATGATGAATAAAACTATGCCTTCTCGAACAACGTGCGAAGTACCGAAGCAACCGCAACGACCTAAATCTAGTCTTGATATAAATTCGTATTATGATCCTAGTTCGGATAGGTATTACTCTGAAGAAAGTTATGCTGAAAAAATGCGTCAGTCCGCTCAGTACTTACAACAGGGAATTGGTACTCGTAATATTCAAATACCTTTAGCAAAGTATGCTAGCGGTTTAGCAGAAAAACAATTAAGCTCAGCATATTCACAAATCAGTAATAATAATTACGAGCCCGAGTTTGCTGGCAATAAGCCGGCCGGTGAGAGTGCCAACTTTAGCTCAAAATATAGTGACATCGAAGCCCTCAATTCAAATTGGACTTTAAAAGAGAAAAATCTTGAAAATTATAGAAGTGGTAGCGTTATGAGCGATGGTTCGAACGTTAGTGCATATACAAAAGACATGAATCGGTTCGATCAAACTGCTGATGGTTTTATGAGATCAGCTAGTGCAAGATTACCATCCAATAATACTGAGAAAGATGGTGACAAAAAAGTTCAGCAGGTATTTATTTTGATTCTATGCAAAGATAATGTGCCTCGTAACAAAATAATATGTTTTTATTAAATATGTGTCACGTTAAAATGTTTCAGCGAGAAGAATCAATGAAACGTTTATTGGAGTGGAAACAAAGAATGCTACAGTCTCCATTGACCAGAAAGAGTACTCCAGCGGCGATATCTTTGGCTCGATCTTTAAACCAAAGTCGACAGTCATTGAGATCAGATCAATTCAAGTCGAAGACATACACGAATGCCTCCTACAATAGCTACTCTTCAGACGATGAGGGTATGTGTTTTCTAGATTATACCTTATTCGAAAAACTAAAGTAAATTTTATGGCATGTAGAAATGACAATTAAAATTCATTCAATGTGCGGAAAAGGATTTCACATTAAGCATGAGATAATATTTCTTTGCATGAAGATATTACTTAGTATATTGTGATTTCTAAATGTAGGTGCTAGTCTTAGTTAAGATTACAATGGTAATAGGGATTTCAAATAGAAAATTACATATGAAAGTTAAATTATTACGTTTATTATTCATAACCTAATCCTTTCTAAACAGTCGCGATTAATTATCCTGTTGTGTATGTATACTATAACAAGATTCTTATATATCATAAATAATAAGATTACCTTATAAATGTTTTCCGGTAACCATTAAGTAATAATATTTAGTTGGATTATATTTTTTTTCATATTACTTATTTTACATATGCCGTTTATATTATACCTCCATAATTACAGTCCTGCAGTAGCATTATAATGACTTCGCTTTGCGGAAAGGTACCTTCCTGCCTGCGGGGATATTGTGCCACTAACAAGATAATTATATTGGTTTATAATGGTGGTGGGTTTTCATCGGTTCCTGCTAGTTCTGTTGTAGTTTGCATCAATTTCTAACACTTGGAGCCAGACATATGATACTAACCAATTAAAACTATGTCTTCAATATGTTCTTCTATTGAATTTTCACAAGCAAGCTATATAAATTTATCGGTTTCACTTTTGCACCTCAGAGGAAACATCGGGCACTGAACTGCAAAACCCAAGAGATATACAGGCAGGAAGGTCCCATAGAATGAACTTAACAAGTCCTATTGTAATGTCACCTATACCCCCGCACGCACCTTGTTTAAATAAGGTAGATAATCAGGAGAACACTGATACTAATTTAATCGCGTCTAAAATAGAACAAAACGATAATACGTACGAAAATATTCTTTGCACTGTTTCGGTCCCTAAAATAAATATTGATGATCAAGACAACAATGATGAAGGTGGTGATAAAATTGAAGAGATAGAAAACGACCAGGACAATAGTAAAGTAGAGTGTGATACTGAAGAAGGTGGTTATGAAACACATGAGAGTGAAGCGGAGTCTGAAACGCAGATGGAATACACAGATAATGATTTGGACGAAGTTTTAATGGAGTCAGATAATGAAGGTCAAAATACTCAGGATGAAACAAAAGCGACTGGCTCTGAGTCGAAGGCTACTACCAATGAGATTGAAAATAGTTCTGAAACCCCACCAGTAGCTATGGCTTGTGAAGACCACTACCTTCCTATGAGCCCTCGTAAAACTTCTGCAGTAGAATTAGCTCATAAAATGATTCTCGAAAACTTGAGCGTCTTTGATAATACTATGCCTCTTCTTACTTGCGATGATAATCCGTACGTTGAAATGAATTTAGGCAATGAAGAAGAAGATATGCAAACGTATGAAATAGTATGTGTTAATGGTGGTAAAGTAGAGCCTGTTTACATGGAGCTTAACAATGTGACGAGTAACGAAAAATCAGACACGTCTTCACCCAACGGCTTGTTAGACACCGCGTCAAATTTTGCTGACACTAAAGAACATACATTGAAACGAGCTGCAAAAACAGAAAAGTCACCGAAAGAAACATCTGATTGTTCTGATGCAGATGACGAAGCCTCAAAAGATATCTCGCTTGATGCACCTTTTAGTAGGTTTAGCATATCTGATACTTTCAGACCCGCTTCTTATTACTTGAGTGGTAGCCGAAGTATTTTATCTCGTCAAGATAGTTCCGATAGTGAAATAATTTCTCCTCCACCTATTCCTAATTCTTCCCCGCCATGTGACGATTTATCTGATGACGCGCTTTCTAAATATATTCTGGAAAAACTTGACAAATCAGACATGTCCCAGGATAACTCCATTCTCAAAATGTTAACCAGCGAAAACCAGAAAATGAATACCGTGAAAAGGAAAACGACTTCTTTAATGATTTATGGTAGCCGCACTTCGATTCATGACACACTGACACGCGGAGAAAAGATAAGAAACAGTAGAGCAAGTCTAACCAGCGACAGAAGCAGAACTAGTGAAACGACTACGTCTAAATTATTCAGTAATTCTATTTTGGAACACTATAATTCTAGCAGCATTGAAACCGACTCTTTAAAAAGCTACAATGCTGATAAAGCATCATCACGTTTATCTTTAGAATCAGATGTTAGTAGTAAGTTTGAAATGGCTCCATCGAATTTGTCTTCAGAAGTGGCTAGTTTAAATGGAAGTGAAACAGCTGTAGATATCGATCTAAGACATTCATTTGGATATCGTGATCCAGAAATGATGCTTAAGAGGAGACCATTATCTGACGACTCTATATTTGAGTTAACGAATGAAGAAACTCCCGTTCAAAATGAAATTCCCAGTAATATTGACTTGGATAGGTATTTAGACAATTTACAACCAAGTACAAGTGAAGCCAGTAATCTTAGTCAAGAAAATTTATTATTTAATATTTCTGCTGGAGAACATACAAACAGAACTAAAGATAATCTTATTCGAGCTGCTCATATGCATACTGTTACATCTCACATGCGATGCTCAAGTACTCCAGTTAGTCAAGGTTCTAAATTTGATTACGAAAATAAACATTGTACTAGTATGCAATATAGAACGTTAGCCGGCCATAACATGTCGGGATATCACGGGTCGCAAAGTTCATGTAGCTCAGTTGGAATGGCCAAATCACCCATATCATACTATTGCAAAAGCTTTGATGAAGAAACTGTGCTTAGTAAGAATTTAAATAATGACATTTTAGCTGATAAGATTAAAGAGTTCGAAAACGAAAAGTTGACGCTTAAAACTGGTAACGAAACAAATGCTTCTTCTACTACCACGGGCTTCCATAGTAGAGAAAGTTCTGCAGAGCATAGCGCACCTTATTATTACTCTGACCTTTCATCGCAAGAACATATTAATTTACTGCCTACGTCTCATTACTTAAAGAACACTAACCTTCATCGGAAACTAAATAATCAACGGCGAAGAGGGCCTTTACATAAGAAAAATGAAATATCTCACATTCACAATCCTATTCGTAATAACCAAGTATTAATGTCAGATCGGCCTTTTGAACTTGCTGCCGCAAGAAGTGTTTCAGTAGAATTCCTAAGTGCTGCAGATAAGGATCCTGAAATTGACATGAAAAATATTTACGAATCTACCGGTGGCAGAAATTCAAAAATACCTGAATCGATGAGTCTAATTTCCGGACTGGGATGTAAGAAACATTCAGGTAACGTAAATAACACTGACAATTCGTCACCAGATTCCAGTAACATGCATCGTGGTAGCTTAAATGCAAGCTCCTGTCTAAAAGTATCGACTGCCAGCATGTCATCGCATTGTAGTGGCAATTCTTCAAACACGGTATATTATGACGCTGAAGCAGAGGCGAGTGCGTATGAAAATGTATTATGCCATGGAGAAAAACATTGGGATGAAGATTCTTTATGGAGAGATAATTTACGAAGAGTATCACATAGACACGCTCGATCAATGGATGACTTGGACGAGTGCAGGCACAGTACTCCTGAGACATCAATCAGCCGAGCGAGCGATGTTTGTGGAATGAATAGTATTAAGAGACTTAAGAAAGATCATAAGAATAAACCAAGCAGAAATGTAACTTACGTTAATTGTGATATTCAAGGCCAAGTATTGAGGCGCAGGGAAAATAATTCTAGTTTTCATAATATATATCTCGAAGAAGAAGAAAAAGCAGACGATAATGATGTCTACGTAAGTTTAGCAGAAAACGCGGAGACTTCGTTGGAACCGTCGGATGAGGGTGTTTATGAGCAATTAGCTGTAGATAACGTAACTAATTCACTAGTCAGCACACGCGCAGATAAAAGGAGAGAGTTTCAAGACAAGAACAAAAAGAAGTTTGAGATAGATAGGGAAAAGCTTAGGCAATGGGATTTAATGTCGAGTGGTCTCATGAAGACTGGGGTAGGGAGCGTGCGGGGTGCGGGTGGCGGTGTGGGCACGGGCGATGCTCTCAATAACATGGACAACGGAACTGACAGTGCAAGCAATGAAGGTATCCTCTAACATTCTTGGTCCTGTAAGGTACACTATGTAAGTTCTATTTCTATTACCATATTCAGCAAAGCAAAGTCATTATGATTCTGTAAATACAAATGTAGATTTTATAAATGTGTTCTCAAAGAAACTATTTTGTTTCTTTGAAGGGTTTAAACACGATAAGGTGTATAGCAATATTCAGCATGATATTTATAACCTGGATTGTGTGTAAATAGTAAATGACCATCTACTAATACGCATCGAAGCACACTTATCATGTTTATACCGATTTGTATTATTTTTTTCAGTTCTTAATGATGTTAAGACAATTGTTACATTATAACAGCTGCTGGACTTATTTATGAATATTCCTTTCAGCTTCAATGACAATGTCAGGCACAAATGTAGATCCATCTTTAAACAATAACCCAATAAATCAGCAAGCATTGTCAAAGAAAGCTTTTCTCGGAAGTAACACATCCATTGGAAGATCAAATAGAGATGCTAATATACCAGTACGTGCAGTCAGCCCCAGAGTCAGATGGGTAGAGGAAAAACCTGCGAACGACAATTATGGGTCACAACAGTTATCAACTTCACAACAAAACGTAAGATTACCACTTCAGCTACCTATGATCTATTGAAAGACCTAATAATACAGAAATCTGTTTCCTCATTCACTACGATGGTGGCTCGGAGAATTGTCATCATCTCTGGTCATGCCTAAGAGAGGATGGTTCTACCTGAAGTTTAAAATTATTGTTTAATTTAATTTCAGTTAAACGCACTTACAACTGAGGATTCTTGGAATATGACACGATCTCCATCTAGAGCTTCCCAGCAGCCCATAAGAGCCGTGAGCCCCAGAGTCCGAAGGAATACTGAAACAGATGACTTGGTAAGGAAATTTGTATTTACATAAGAAATGAGTAGTAGAGATCCGTAGTCGATTATAGAGGTATTTATGAGGGTTCTAATACTAAATAAATAAATAATACTCTTAAAAAAACCACATGAATTCACTGTAGATAATTTATTGAAAATAAGAATCAATTAAAAATCTCCAAATCAAATTTAACAATAGTTGCAATTTTCAAAACAATATTTGCCAATCAATAGAACCGGATCCAATATTGCTGAAAGTAGTTTATGTGGTTAAGCTTATTTTATTCCAATGTTTAAGAGTGTTATTATTTTTTCGTTTTTTAAGCCCTTTTATGTTAGTAGCAAAAAGTACCTAGCTTTCAATGTGTTTAAATAGTCACGCATACTTTTGTTTGTCCTTTGTCGTATATCGTTTGCTTTGTTGCTTTACTATTTGTGTTGCATTTGTTTCTGTCACCATTAGCCGAGGGATCAGCGTCGTGATCACTTGGGCGAAGTCCCGACCGCCGGGGAGCTCCTGGGTCGGACCCACGAGGAGTTGGTGCTGCTCCTCATTCAGTTGAGGCGCCGCCACGCCGCCACCCACCGCGCCATTGAACAGTGTCGTATGCAGATTTGTAGCGTTGAGGTGTTTGTCTTTGGTTTTTTTTTACTTTATGCTTTTTTGTTTTGTTTTTATTTAAAACATTGTTTTGTTTGGGAGAGGATAGGGGAAGACTTGACTTAACTAACAATTATGAGGATAAGAAAATAATTTATTTGGACTCATATAATAATATAAAATTGCTTTTAGTATGAATTTGCAGTCGCATTAAAGGAATATAAATTCTGTACTGAAATTTGGAACTGTATTGACAAACTTCTTTTAATTTTAATGTCATTTATAACCATAATATCTGTGGAGCCTCAATTGAGTTGCAATTTGAATTAATAAGACTGTGAAATAATTGTCACGTTCATTTTGTAACGTAAGAAAAAGAAAGTGTTTGTAATTAACAAAATGAAATTTATTCAAAGCACGATTACCTTTTTGAATTGTTTCAAATATCTCCATCGACGGATTACAGGACAGCCTCAGCTCTCTCAAGGCGATGGAACGAGAAGAAAACCTTCAACGCTTGGAACAACTGAGAATGCAACTTATGGAGTTAGAGCATCAGTATGAGAAGAGCAAGCCTCTCGTACAGTTGGTGGATAATATGGTCAAACTGGGCTCCTTGTACAATAGACCAGGGTCGACCGTGGAACGGCTGGAGAGGAACCAGAGGCTAAGGCAGAAGGTGTTGGCTGAACACGCCTTGGAGCAACAACGGTGAGTCCATTTTAGAAATACTCGAAGGTTACTTTTAGCTTATATAAAAATAGAGATAAATATAAAATAGTAACAATAAATTTCTGTTGATGCAAAAAGGCACTATACTATTGAAGGCCATCGACTAAATTGTATTTTTTCTTGGCTCGGTGTGGGATGAATGTGTCCATAATTTTGGTCGTAATAAATCTGCTACTGTGATCGATCATGTGAACATGATCTACTGAGTCATTGACATTGTGTAACGATTAATTTAAATGTATCTAAATATGAATATTATGCGTTGAAAGCAGATGACAAACTTTGAGCTAGACCCGGTATTGAGAAATTGAAAAAAATATTCGATATATTGATTTTTTCCAATATCCAGTATAACGACACTTGGTTGTTACTAATATTTTTTTTTTTTTTTTTTCCGTTTATGATGTATTTCCTTATGGATAAATACGCCATCAAAATTACAATCTAGTCTTAAAAGACTAATAAGTAATTTATGTCTAACTTAAGCTGCTAAAATAAAGTAATGTCTAAGAATGTGTCCATTAGCACTTTTCTTATTGTCTCTATTAAGGGGAAGACACTTTGTTCTTGTGTTCATAATGAGTGGCACACACTTCACTTTTTGTCACTAATTTACACTAACTCAAAAGGTTTTGTCCTTTTGAGTCTCCTCACTGTGTCCGTGTTGTCGAGGAGCTGGATAGCCTGGACATTCACGTGATGATGAAGTCGATGTTCATGAGCTTCGGCGAATTTCTTTATAATGTCTTTGACAAAGTCTACTTTAAGGTCCCGGTGTAGGTCTTCATTTCTGACGTACCAGGGTGCATCAACGACACCTCTGAGTACTTTATTCTGGAAACGTTGAATGATCTGCATATTACTATATTTGGTACAGCCCCATAGCTGTATACCATAGGTCCACACAGGCATGAGGACTTGTTTATATAAAATAATTTTGTTCTCAACTGACAACGAGGAATGTCTCCCAAGCAGCCAATACATCTTTTTATACCGAAATTCTATTTCGCCCCGTTGTGTCTTGACATGAGCCTTCCAGCGAAGCTTTGCGTCTAGTGTCATGCCAAGATATTTGGCTGTATTTTCGTAAGGTACAATATGATTATTGATGTAAACCGGTTGATAATTCGTTTTTTATTCGTAAAATCTATGTGGACTGATTTTGATTCATTCAGTTTAATGCGCCATTTCTGTGTCCAGTTAAAGACAGTAGTTATAGCGGATTGAACCTTTGTTACAGCTTCCTGGTGGGTAATTCCTATAGCCATAATAGCCGTGTCATCTGCAAAAGTCGCAATAGTGTTATCTTCCAGTTCTGGTATGTCACAAGTGTATAATAAGTACAGGACCGGTCCCAATACACTTCCCTGTGGCACTCCAGCCTTAATTGACATAAGGTCTGAGTAAGTATCTTCTTGTCTCACTCTGAACATTCTGTCAGTTAGATAAGACTTTACTAAGTCCGAAAATTGGTTCGGAAGCAAGTTTCTAAGTTTTGTAATAAGACCTTCATGCCACACTTTGTCAAAAGCCTGCGCGACATCCAAAAAGACTGTACTACAAACTTTCTTTTCTTCTAGGGCCTTTTCAATGATGTTGGTAATCCTATGTACTTGGTCTATAGTAGAATGTTTTTCTCGAAAACCGAATTGATAGTCGGGAATTAACTTTCTTTCTTCAATGATCAAGTTTAATCGCCTTAAAAATAGTTTTTCGAAAAGCTTGGACATGACCGGCAAAAGTGAAATTGGTCGGTAAGAAGTTGCTTCATGGGGTGGTTTTCCTGGTTTCAGAATCATAATGACTTCGGCTACTTTCCACATATCAGGAACGTGTTTTAATCTAAATGCTGCATTTATAAGCGTGGTCAGTTTAACGATGGCTTTACGTGGAAGGTTTTGAAGTACTTCCCCAGTAATAAGGTCATACCCTGGCGTTTTCTTTTTACTCAGTCGTTTGATCTCATTACAGACTTCTCTTGGAGTAACTAGTCTTATTTCTAGGTCATTATGAGATTTTGGACTTAAAGTGATACTGGTAGTTATTTCGTTGGGTTTAAATATTTGTTCCAAATGAAGAGCAAATCGTTTAGCTTTTTGCTTATTATTTACTGCCCACTGTCCATTAATGTCCTTTATTGGAGGGATCATTGTAGTAGGTTTCTTTAGATTTTTTGTTGCTCTCCATAAGGAGTA
Source organism: Maruca vitrata (assembly GCA_039566165.1). Taxonomy (NCBI): domain Eukaryota; kingdom Metazoa; phylum Arthropoda; class Insecta; order Lepidoptera; family Crambidae; genus Maruca; species Maruca vitrata. Next base: position 6,749,699 of record CM076932.1, read on the forward strand.
ATTTGTAGACTTATCGCTTGTTAAGTCACTGAGATAGGTAGTCATGCGCTCACTATTGTATTTCTTAATAGTTCTTTTAAGTTTTTGGGTGAGGTTGTTTAACAGAGTTTTATCTTCTGGGAATCTAGACTGTTGCCATCGTCGTCTCTGTTGCCTCTTTTCAGCGATCAGATTTCTTATTTCTCTCGGGTAGCAGTTACCTTTAGGTCTTTGTTTTAATTCAGGTGTATTCTTCCATGCACTTTGCTGTATATCCCTTGTGAGTTTAAAAACATCCAGGTCTAATTGCTCAGGGGTTTTCAGTGAAACTTTAAGGTTAATGCAGGCGTCTAGATCTTTTTGAAAACCTTCCCAGTCAGTTTTGTTATTTACTAGAGTGGGGTTTTCTTTTCTTTGTACTATAGAGTCACTAAGAGTTAATATAATAGGCGAATGATCCGAGCTCATGTCAAAACCTTCCTCAATATGAAGAAACACTGATGAGAAGTTTTTATATATGAAAAAATCAATCAAATCTGGTATCTTCTGTGGGTCTGTTGGCCAATAAGTAGGTTTTCCTGTAGAAATCGTGTTACATTTCATTTCTTTAATAGCATTCATCAGTTCTCTGCCTTTTGTTGTTGTAAGTCTAGAACCCCATAATGTATTTTTGGCATTAAAGTCGCCTCCAAGCACAAACCTGTTGCCAAGTTTTTCGAATAACTCTGTATATTGTTCAGTTTTCAATGAGTATCTTGGTGGACAGTAGATAGAAGATATCGTAACAGGATAACTTTTTGTTTTAATACAGACTGCTACAGCCTGAATACATTGTTCTTCGCACTTATGTAGCTCAAAATGGGAGATGCTATCTTTGATTATGACGGCGCTACCCCCTCTAGCTTTGTTATCAGGATGTAGTGCATGGTAAGTTTTATACCCACTAAACTGAATGTGAGATTCTCTTGTGAAGTGTGTTTCAGAGATAAGGCACACGTCAATTTTTTCTGTATTTAGGACTACTTGCAGTTCATCTCGATGCTGTAAGAGTCCATTAGCGTTCCAAGCCATAATTTTAACGCTATTCATTTTGATTTGGCTTTTTGAGATGTAGCAGTTTTGTTGCTACGTTGTTCTAAATGTTTTAGTCTTTGATCAAACGATGTCAGGAGACTCAAGATCGTGTCTATTTTAGAATTTGTAGTCAACTTTGTATTCGTTTGTTCAGTTTCTTTAGCTGGCATTGCAACATCTTTTTTATGAGCAATTGACGATGACTGAGGCGGTTTAGTCATTTGTGCATAAGATATATTCTCTGACACACTTTTGTACGACACGGTCTTTTTGTTGGGAGCTGGAGCATTTTGTGGTGCAGTCTTTTTTATTTCGGTTGTTTTTGATGTTTTGCAACTCTTTTGCTACTAAACATCCTCTGTAGCTGGCAGGATGTGGTTCCCCACAGTGGATGCATTTAGGCTTATCCTCTGCCGATTTATTGCAGTCTCTACTAAGGTGTTTTCCAGTGCACTTTACACACCGGGGTTCCTTAGAGCAGTATCTCTGTGTGTGCCCATATGCTTGGCACCGTTTACACTGAGGAATCAGCTTTGATGATTTGAGAGGCTGTATTTCTATTTTACAGCCCAGGACACATTTAATTGCATATATCTTGTTAATGTCTTCGTCCTTTTGGAACGAGAGCATAAACATGTTGAGGGGCTCCTTGGTCTTCCAACTGAGCTTGTTGACGGCATTTTCAATTTTGTAGCCCTGAGCTATTAAGTCATCAACTATCCTATCAGGCAAGCAAGACGAATGTAAGTTTTTTGCCATGACTCTAATAGGCCTGTCCTGTTTATTTTCATAGGAGTACCAGAGGCAATTGTTTTGCAACAAGAGTTTGGTAATCGCCCTATACGAATCCCCATTACGGGCGTTTATTTTGACATTTTCCCCATTTATCATTTTAACCGCAAATGAGTTTTTGTCAATTTCCCCACCCAGTAAAAAATCATAGAACTTTTGGTAGTTCTTGACATTTTCAACTATGATCGGTGGTGGTTGCGGTGCCTTCTTGACATTAGGCTTATCTTTAGTTACCTGGTTGGTTTCACCAAGTTCTTGAGAGGGCGGGGACAGTGACAGGTTCAGTTTCCTTTTCTTCCTGCTTTTCTGGCGTACCCACTCTGTTTCTCGGGCGAGTTCCTCCTCGTCGGTGTCATATTGAACCGGTTTGGGAGGTTCCTCGTTGTTTTCCTTTATTGGAGCAACATTACTTTGCTCCTGAAGATGTTTCAAGTGGCTTTTAAGTTGCTCTATTTGATCTTTGAGATCACTGACCAACGTTTCCAGTTTCTGACGTTCGTTTCTTTCGTCAGTTAGATGTTTATATAACAAATGTTCTGTTTCGGTTTGTAACCTAATAGACTTTGCCGGCGAACCCATAATTGTAATAAGTATAACTTCGCCTTAACACTTGTTTACATAAGAAATCACTTTTCACAACGTAATGAAATTAACTGAGTCATCGCGACGGTGACCCGCAACGGCTCGCGCGCGACGAACTAGGTTGCTGCTTCAGCGCTTTGCTCGAGTACGGACTAGAGCAAGTGCGTCTGCGACACAGCTGTTCTCATCGGAAATCGAACGATCACTGACTACTTACTAATATAATCACAGATGACATGAGTAATAATATTTATCTATCTATAGAATTTAAGAGCTTTGTTATTTTCGGAAGACCGTTTAATCTTCATAATATTTACTTTAAAGTGTTGAATATGTTCTAGAAATGCCACAGAAGATAACATAATATATTTACTTTATTCTTCCAGCTGGTTGGAGAGCGCAGCAGCTGGTAAGCCTCTTGAGACGGAGGCTGCCAGGGCCCGCGTGGCTGAGTTGTGGGCGCTAGAGCAAGAACTGGCTGACGAAGCCTCCATCCTGCAGGGCCTGAAGACGGATAAAGACGCCATCGAGTCCTTGCTTACTGGTACGAGAGTGTATTTTCTTCTGACTGGGTCATTTCCTAGAGTCTTGTCTGAGAACTGTAATAAAAACTCGAGGTTTCAAGTCTTGGTAGTTTTCTGGAAATAAAAATTGCGTGGGTACTTAACTAGGCAGATTTACGGAGTAAATGTAACAAGGTTATTCTAACAGAAGATTATATTTATAAATAACGCGGGCACTAGGATAACTAGCAAATACATACGTTAAGCAAAGCAACCAAATAACTTACCAAACGACTTTTCACTTCGATATTACAGGCTCTTTGTGTTGTATTTTTCTTAAATGTGGGGTACTTTCAGTACATCAGTTACATTTGCAAAGAATATTAAATGAACCTATGTTAACAAAATCTAAAAGCTCATTTATCCTGTTCACCTGTGTTTCGACAAAAGCTGCCAGCTCATTTATCCTGTCCACCTGCGTTTTGACAAAAGCTACAACCTCATTTATCCTGTCCACCTGCGTTTTGACAAAAGCTACAACCTCATTTATCCTGTCCACCTGCGTTTTGACAAAAGCCAAAAGCTTATTAACCTGTTTCCCTATTCCAGGAGTCCGCGGCAAGTTAGACAGCGTGCCGCGCGGGGAACTCCCTCCCAGGTCTGCGCCCGCGCCGCCGGCCGGCCTCGAGGCAGAGCTCGCTCGCGTCCACGCGATGTTGGCGCACAATTCTAAGGTTTATAAGGTTTTCGGATATACAATGCACTTTATATTTTATTATTAGTTGTACCTTTTTGGAATTGCGGAAGGGGAAATCATTGGTTGGTGATGAAGGAGGTTTTTGGCGACTGTTTAGTTACTTGCAAATAGGCGGAAAGATATTTTTTTTTCTCGTTGAATTCTTCTAAAGGAGATTTGGATACAAAAGCAGTTGTTATTTTCGAACTATAAGTCAATAAACTCAATTTAATCAGGTCGCTGCTTCTTAAGTAGTAAAACAATATATTGTTGAAATAATTAATGCATGAAATAAAGAATAAGACATTATCAATGTTTGAAACACACAATACAAAATACCAAGATATTTCCAAGATCAATATTTTATTCTTCCGCATTCCGAATTTCCGAATCAAGCTTATTAAAGCACTAGCAGCAGTCTTCATTTATTTTCAAGCATGTTGTTTATTTGACTTTTTAATTGAATTACATGAATTACCTACATAACGTCAGCATGGTGAGGTGGTGAAATACTTGTATGCAAATCGGAGTCTGCACGCATCAATTTATGTTGCACGATCCCTTGTACAGTTGAAAAATTGGTGTTGGTATTTTTTTTTTATTAAAGACTACACTAAGATTAGGAGTTGTATAGCTTCTGTAAAGGCCGATTTTTGTAACTAAAAAGGAATTGGTAGGTACTTCAGACCGAGACTATTGGTGGTTAAAATTTCTGGGGTTTCCCTGTACCTGCTCTGGCATAAAAGCAACCATTTGCACGACAAGATTAACAAAAGAAACGCCCTAATAAAAATAGACCATTAAACAACCGTATTAACAAACTGTCGAAGACAAGTTCTTTTAAATTAAGTTGTATATTAATTTGTTTAAACAGAAACTCGAGCAGACCGTAGCGGACAATGCCCGTCTAGAGCGCGAGCTGCAGCAGCTGCGGCGCGCGCTGCAGGCGCGGCGCTCGGCCGTGCCCGCGCACCCCACCGCCATGTTGGAGGACGGTGAGTGACGACTGCACAGGCTCTAGAGCAGACGGTGGCGGACGACACTAGTCTAGAGCGAGCTGCAGCAGCTGCGGCGCGCGCTTCAGGCTGATTGGAGCTAAGTATATGGGGCGGTTGACCCGGAAAATACGTTAAGCCAATGGTCCTGCGCCTCTTATCGTTCTTGTCAGATTGTTGTCTCGAACTAGGAGAGCGAAAGAACAGACTCATGCACTTGTTTGCCTGCGCTGATCTTCATCATCATCATCAGCCCATACACGTCCCCACTGGTGGGGTACGGGCCTACCCTAAACTAGGGCGATAAGGTCTTATTCAACCACGCTAGATTTTCCTCACGATTATCCTTCACCGTTATCCGCATCGAATAATCGTACATGTGAATGTCAATTGTGAAAAGCACAGTGGTACGTGGCGGGGTTTGAACTGGCTCTCGCATGGCAAGCAACGACCTTAACCACTCGGCCATCGACGCTTTTTTCGGCGATCTTCAAAGATATCGGCTAAAACGGTACGACATTCCACATATCAGTATTAACTTACTTACCTTACGGTTGTCTTTCGCAGAGGTATCCCGAGTGCAGCAGCTAGTGGGCGCGCTGCAGCGGCAGCGGCAGGAGCTGAGCCGCGCCGTGCGGCACCTCACGCACCAGTCGCGCGCGCTGCAGGGCACGCACGACGCCATGCCTGGTAAGCTTACACAACGCTACAGGTGTTAGGGGTGAGAGCCATCCGCTCCCCCGCAACTGCGGTGATGATCTTCTTCTTCTTATCGTATGGTTGATGAACAACCTGGTGTCAGAGTTTTAAACCGCCCGTAGGCCTCTGACATGGCTTCACACACCGTTGAAAAATCTCTCAGGTGTGCTGGTTTCCTCACGATGTTTTCCTTCACCGTTAAAACGTCGAATGATGGTACATATGAATTTCAAATTTTGAAAAACACATTGGTACCTGGCGGGGTTTGAACTGGCGACCCCTCGCATGGCAAGCAACGACCTTAACCACTCGGCCATCGACGCTTTTTACGACGACGCGTGATGATGACGAGGCTACTCGAAGCCATTATCGTCATTTAGGAAAAAACATATTTACAAGTGTAACACAAAGTACAAAAATATGTAGACAGTAGTTCTCGTGAATATTAGGTAATGTCTATTTCATTACTATGATACTACATTTCATCAATGTAATAACTGTTCTGTGATATAAAAAAATCTATAGTTTGTACCAAAAAAAATCATGAAACAACGGAAAAATGCCTGTGCTAGAATGACCGTCAAACTAAAAAAAATAATTATAATTATTGCAAGTAAAACTGCCGCAGTGTCCCATACTTATAAGTTTGCAACTAAATCTTCAACCTTACTTCACAGGCAAACAACGCCGTCCCCACTCCTCCTGGCAAGAGACCAACCTCGACACCGGCCACACCATCGACCATGGGCAATCGGAGTACGACTATGACGTCACCGGTCCCCTCATGCCTCCGGGCCACTACGAGCACAACAACATGGACACACCGTTGTACGTGGACACGAGGGCTGCAGGGAACGATGTGACGTCACCGATGACCAGTGAGGATATTCAGCTGGGTGGATTTGGTTAGTATGAAGAATATGTTATCTACTTTTTAAGTGTCAGTTTTCAATAAACTGAGAAAATGATCTGATTGCTTAATGTAGATTAAAAATCAGGATAATGTGATTATTCTTGGTGATAAATGGCCCACGTTATGTGACTATTAAGTTTACCACACTTCATAGCTTTAAACTGCACGTATTGAATTTTATTAAATATATGTAGATGTAAATAATGTTGAATGTAACTGAGGTCCATTTTAGCTTTTCTATGCAAGAAAGAAAGAAAGAAAGAAGAATTAATATACAATATAATTTTGTTGCAGCAAACCTATCAAACGTAGAAAAGCAAGAGATCAAAACAGTCCGGATAGTCAAACGGGAAAGCGAAAGGCGCCAGAGGGACAGGGAACGCTCACTCCAACCGATGGCGGACTGGCCGAGCCACAACATCACAGCCAACCTGGACCAGTTCATAGAAGAAGAACTAGTAACATCCCTGAACTATGGCAGAGCACCCACAGCGCCTATGCCCGACTACAAAATCGAAGACTACCACAACCAGCAGAGGATACATCAAGAACCGCCAAACTATCTCCGCCTGAACGATAGGAACATGGAGCTCAGCCCCAAATACCCATCGAGTCCTTCCCTGTCCAACTACGACTACTCGAGAGACATGTCATCCCTTAGCAGCAGTTACCAAAAGAGTTACGATAGATCGATGTACGATAGAACGGTCTCACTGTCTACTCAGTACCTGAACAGTCCTACAGATAGCGCTAGGACTTTGACGAACGATCCGCTGTCGAAGACTAGTAGTATCGTGAGCCTGACGAGGTCCCATATGGAGTTGTCGCCGATATTCAAGAGCGAGGCGGCGAAGCAGATCATCACGGAGATGTCCGAGCCGAAGACGGGTTCGCTGCACCGCAGGCCCGTGCCCAAGGAGAAGAGGAGGCACTACACCGCGCCGCATCACCTCAGTGCGAAGACGCTGAATGAAATGCCGAAGGATGCTTACAACCAGGATGTAAGTACATAAAGCGCCTATTAATTGCGTTAACAACTCACAATTTTTTAAACAAAATGCTTTGACTCCTTCTGGGGCTCGAAACTCCTCCACAACACTTGGTGCCAATATAAATAAATGCACGATAAGTACTCGTAATCATCGAGTCGTAATCTTTCGTCATTCTACGGATTGCCTTCACACCGAACTGTGATGTTGAGTGATGGTGAGGGAGGAGGAAACCAAAGACAAATTTATTGCGAGAGTCGTCTTGGTAGAATTTGCAATCTAAACTGGTAGAAGAATGATTCTACTACCAATTTAGATGACTATCGATGTATAGACAATTTATAGGTGCACGTTCAATCCTTACTTCCTTACCCTTACTATTATTATAAATGCGAAAGTTACTCTGCCTGTTGCGCCATCACGCATAGAGTACTGAACCGATTTACATGAAATTTGTGGAACAGATATAGTCCAGAGCTTGCGAAAGGACATAGGCTACTTTTTAACTGACTGCGCTACAAATTAAGTAATGTTTTAACCGTTAAACATCTGTACGAAGACGGAGTCTATATAACAAAAATCTTTTTGGTTTTGACTCATTTATTTATCTCTAGAAACTCGGCCGCTCCCTCGACGACGCGGACATGGAGCGCGCGCTGCGCTCCGCGCCGGCGCCGGACGTGGTCCGCTCGGCGCTGCCGGCGCAGGCGCACCGCCTCGCCGACAACACCATCGACCAGCTGCTGGCCGCGCCGCAGAAGATACTCATCCCCGAGCGGTACATACCCGAGAAGGTAAGACACATTTAAGAAAAACAAAACGAAAAAGGGAAATTTTAGGGCCATAGATAGTTTCTTTTTATTTCGTCCGCGTTTGCCCATACTTTTTACACTTCTTTGCTCTTGTTGATCGCAGCGTGATGTTATAAAGCCTAAATGGTCTATCCAACACAGAAAGAATTTTTCAATTCCAGCCTGTAGTTATTGAGATATAGCGCGTTCAAGGAAACAAGCAAACAAACTCTTCAACTTTATATTAGTAAAGAATTAAGACCGATTCCTACATCTCAATCTGAAAGAGGAAGTGGTTTGTCTTGGGATAGTGGGTTGACACTTTGTAAATAACGACTTGAAAAACTTTTCCAGATTAAGATTATCAGTTGATAACAAGCCTAGTATTCTTTTAATCTGGCGAGTTGCAGCATGGTTGAAAACATTTATTCTTTACAGCCTCCAGAATTGTCACCTGAAGAGCAACAGAAACGCCTGGAGAAGGTGGAATCTATCAAAAAGATGCTTACTAGCTCCTCCGCCGATCCGAGCAAAGTGAGTTTTTTTAGTTGCACGAATTTGTCTCAATTGTAGATGTTGACTTTTTCCGACTGCAATATTTCTTCAAGACTCTTGAATTTATCATTTTAATTCTTAATCTTTCCTCTTAGATATTAATACCTACCTATATGTTTATTTATTCTAATTCGATGTTACGTTAAAATTATTAAAATTCGTGCTATCAACATAGAAAATAATTTTCTGTCTAAATCTGTATTTCTTGACTATACTCTAATATCTTTGAGACTAAAAAAAATTCTGCGTTGCTTTCTCATCACCATCATCATCATTTAATTGAATATTAGCTATTTTCTAAATTTATGAAATTAAAAAATAATGTAAATGTAATTCAAATGTATAGGTATGTCATTTTCATTTAGTACTGTTATGTATTTCGCACCTAAACTCGCTCGCTCCGCTTTCATTGTTGTCTTGAATGACTTTTCTATCTTTTCTTACAGCATGACTATTCTCGTCTGTCTATAAATAAATATAAATAAAATAAATTATAACGATATAGTTCATTTTCTGCTTGTGGATAGAATTCTGTAATCTACTTTTTATTCGAAATTACTTGCCTACTTACTAAATACACAGTAATCACAATTTATTTGTGTAGTTAGCAATAAAGTGTAGTCAATTTATGAATGAAATAAATTGTATTTTACCTTTTGCGATTTTGAAAGGCAAAATTGATTGATAAAGAAAATTTGTCTAACTAAAAAAAATGTTCACAAATTCTATCTGCAAGTACGTACGTACAATCGAACCCAATCAAACCCACCATAAGCTAATTTTTCTTATCCAGGAAAGATATAACATAATAACTTTCCTTGAACCTTGTTATAATTTTGAGACACTATTCTTAATTATAGTATTGACTCAATTATGCTAGTGTTTCATACATCTTAAGTGCATCACACTAGAAGGCTTTAAAACATTGACAGTTTTAACCGAAGTAACGATTAAGTGGGTAAGGATTTATTTGGTACGATTGTACATTTGCTTATAGCCGCCTAGATGTTGGCTGTATATATCCTACATGTGTGCTTTGAACGCTAGAGCCCGGATGGAGAAGAAAAAAGGCAGCGGGAACATTTGCTCCAGATGAACCAGATCCTGGCCAGACAGGTCACGGAAATGAGCAAAATCATAGCGGGTAAGATCCTTTTGTAAACCTTTTTGGAACCGTTTTTGAATCAATGTTCTTTTCACTACGTTTGAATGGCCGGATACATTCAGCTGTAAGCGTCTTATTTGACGCGGACAAAGAATTTGTATGATGATTTGCATGAAACACATTACCATATTTTTTAGTTCATGTCATCTTTATGGAGAATCATTTTGCATGATGCATTGGCATTATTCAGTCAAGAAAAGAGTTATTTGGCTAAACATTTGTAATTACTATGTATTGATTTACATTCTAATGGTAAATATTTGATTGAAGATTTTTTTGAAATTACATAATTGATACTTTACAAAAATATAAATGTACAAGTGAAAGTGTCTGTTACAGCTCAATGTATCTGTTTTGTGCTACATGGCCTATAACTTCACATAATATGCCAGCATTGACGATTTATTAATCATTATCCTTGTTAATAGTTTTAGCCAGTTTTGCACTTTTATTTGCAATTTTGATTTTTACATCTGTTATTAGTGTTGTATCAGAAGGATGTACTAGTGTATACCTATAAATCATCCAAAAATTAAGCAATCTTTAAACCATGATATGAAATATGTTAACCCCACGGCCGCCTTCCTTTAGGTGGAGTGAGGTCATGAAAGCCTAATATATGAAAAAACCCTTTGAAATCCTCAAAGTACTTTTGCTGATCTTACAACTTACAACACTAATAACAGATGACCGTTTGGTGTGACTAACACACGAGTGTCCCACGCATGTAACAGCGCTTGATGTCGTCTGTCCCATCTTCACAGGAACCAACACTGAGCAAGGACCGTCCACCACAAACTGATCCACACTTAACCATCACAAACAATACTCATCGGTGTAACTAGGGTGGGGCAATTTCAAATCGGATACCACATGCATCATCAATCAAATTGGGTCAATTTGATCCTGACAAAAGAACAACAGTAAAAGTTTCTTCTTTGAAGGAGCTTTATTTGTTAAGCAGCAAAATTGGGGATCCATAAATTGATGCGTCATCAATAAGCATGACAATTTGAAAAATTTTAAACCTTTCTTGCTCTTACCAAGTTACGCCTATAGATCGCTCCACACATTCATAACCCTTAAACTAAGTTAATACATACAAGTTTGTCGATGTTGGCTGTCTGGGCGGTCCTTAGAAGATTCCTGCTATCCTGTGTTGCAGCATGATAACGTTTTTTGCATTCAGTTGTGAGTAGACATTTGTTTATTTTCCATACTTTGCCCAATGCTGTTCGCCGAAATCATTGAATTTTTCATCACCAATTCTGTTTCCGTTACGATCATCTTTTTCGAGTGAAATGATTTTGGTGAAGCTTTGAATGTTTTTTGAAGTTTGAGTTTTTTTAATCGATGTTTACTGATGTTGTATTGTGTAATTTAATTTTTTTTTAAATTGTCTTTTGATATCTCCATAATCAGTATCGCAATTTGAATGGTTCTGTTTTAAACATGTATATTTCTCCGAACAGTTAAAGCGTTAGAAGAGCTGCCACAAAACGGCAGAAACGACGATTTGGACGATCGATCACCAGATGTTGAACTCCCAATATATCAGCAACGGGACAATTTCTTCACTTAGAACGTTATATTGCTATGGCTTAAGGGAGGCGAATGAATTACGTCATCATTACAACTTGCAATGATGGCATCGTAAAATTCACGAATTTCTACATGCATTTTAAGAGACTATAAAAATCTTAAAGTTATAAAGAACTTTATCGACATAATGTTTTATTAGATACTTTATTAGAAAATGGTGTAAGTTCTTTATTATTTTTGAGAGTTTTATATTCAGATTAAAATACGCAAGTAAAGGTCCTCCGATTTTATTGCTATCGATTGAGTCGATATTCATATCTAGATAGACGAATCGATTATAGTAAATATCGAATTTCTAGCGTGGGGCCCTTTACTTATATCATTCGGAGCTTTGTGTGTCTTTGTTATTGTCTAATAGATAGTACCTACTAACTTATATCATTATACGTAACATATTGGACACCGACTGGTGTTTTACTGAATTTACCCTCATGCAATTAGCAGTACCTTATCGATACCGAGTTTAACACTCTTGAATATATAATCAAGTTCTGTGGGCTTTAATATATTGTAAGCTAAAGTAGTATGTTCAATTATTAGAGTTATATAAAATAGGTGTTTGTACTTACTGTCTACCTTCAATAGGACTCTGCTAAGACCATGCTAACTAGTACCTAACTAAGGTTTGTACATGAATTTTCTATAGAAGACTATTAAGACAACTTGTCTCCAAAGTGATTGTATAATCTTAAAAGATCCAAAATCTGTATGAACCAATAATAAAATACTTGACTTCTACTAAAACGAGTGGGGTTCTAAATACAAACAAATAAAAATGTAGAACCTTATTAGTAGTATAGCTAGAAGTTAAGTTGGTCGTTAGTTGCTGGCAGCAAATAACCTTGGAGATTAAATCAACAATATTCTACAAAATTATGTTTGATGAACGAACTCCTTTTACAGCTTCCGTTGACAGTCAATTTATTAATGTTATTAAACTTACCCAGAATTTATGGAATCAAATGACTGAACTGAACTTGTGATTTGTAATGTGAATCTGCGAGATGTCGTAATTTTATTTGTCAAACTTTGTTGTTTGATTACAGTTTGACGTATTGGATTGAATTTGACTTTACATTTTTTTTAAATAAGCGCAATAACTGTGTAAATATTCAGTTTTCTTGCTGATTTCAATGAATAGCAATATTTTAATTTACTGGTCTATTCCCATTTCATATGTTGTTTATTACGTTGTCATTTACTGAAATATTTTTTTTTTATTGATACTGACAGTTGAATATTTTTTGACAATTTTATTGCATAGGCTGCGGCAGCATTGATGTATTTGTGTCATTTATTAAGTACCTTCGCAAAAATGTACTCAAATGTACGCAAGGCTATACGAACGGCATTTTTAAACGACGAACGTTAACGCGTTACGCTTTAAACTAAATTCTAAAATGAAATAAATATGTACACTTGAGAACATTTTGCTGAGCGTTTAAAAAAGCCGTCTGTGTGCGTACCTATACTTTGTGCATACATGTACTGATAAATTAGTTCACATTATACATTATTGTATTCGCAGTGTTACACTCATGACAATGTCTGAACAGTTATGCACAGACGTAAGCTTATCACATATCTTGTGACGCCATATCTTTCTATTTAAATGTAAAGCTTAGCCAACTATTTATGTACATACAGAATTTTTTTTTTTAACAACGATTGCTCAATTTTGATCACATTCCTATATTAGTTGACTTTCTTATTGAATATAATACTAGTATTGTTTAAATTTCTATCTATTGTAATTCAGTTTAAAAAGTATTTTTTAGAAAGAGAATCAAAGTTAATACTAAAAGTCTTCTATGTAAAGGGCCTTCAATTGTTACTGTAGATGTAAGTGTATTTATAGCAAAATGTATTAATAGATGATATTTAAGACGATGCCATGTTAATCAATTAATAAACGTATACCGTAGCTAAAGCACATAATATAATAATATTATTTTATTATTGAAGATGTAGTACGAGTTTTACTTATATTAAGTTAACAAAACGAATAACAATGCGTTTTAGTATTATTTCGTTTATATTATTTCTTGTATTTTATTGTAAATAATTAAAATATTTTTCCTTAATTTTCGTTTGTTTCTTTTTTATTTAAATCACTATTTAGGTATTTTTCGTAGCATGCACATATAGATAGTTGTCAATTTTAGATACTTACATTAATAATTAGAGATTTTTTTTAATGAAAAGAAACTACTTTGGGGTTTAAATTAGACATTGTTTACACTGAAATCGTTGACAAAACATGACATTGTCATAAAGTACTACACTTATCGTTGGTTGAAGATCTGGTTAAATCAGATAGGCAGACAAGATTCAGACGCTAGTATAATACGATTTTGTCAACTAACATTAGTATTCTGTCTCCATATTAGTATATAACCATTATTTGTGTCTACAAGTATGCAGATACAACGAAGAAAGTAACACTTTGTGATACACCATTCGAACTAGAAAGTATACCAAAATATACCCCAATTAACATTCATACAAGTAAGTTAAACTAGTAAAATGTTGTACCTAACTCTTAACGCGAAGTTAGGACAAGAAAATTTTACCCAATTATACTTAGAATTTTGTCACACTCCCATAAAATATTATCATATTAAAATAGATACCTATCTACTATTAAGTACCTTCCTATGTGCTAGATATTTTCATCGCTCATAATGCTTTATAAACCTTTAAATTATATTCTTATTACTCTCGTTACATAATAATGATAAAAACTTTATTTTTTATTATTATATTTTGATTTGCCGAAATTATACAAGTCTTTTTCGTTTAAAAAGTAGTAAAATTTGTACAATCATGAAAATTGATTTGTTAAACATGTAAATATAGAACTGATATAGAATTTATAGACTGAATAAAAATATATTAACCACATTAGTTATGTTATTATGGTCATCATGTTCATTGACTTGTTTTAAAAACACGATAAAATAAATAATTATTGATGGTGTATAGCTGCATTGCAATCCTACCTACGTAGGTATGTAGCTTTAATGAAATATTTTTCATTAGTACGTCATCTACGTAAATTATGATAAATGTTTAGAAAATCTATTACAACATTTTCATGTTCTTTACGATATTGCTGTTGACCAAAGTGTGTTAAAATATCAATTCATTAATACATCTATTACCTTTAAATATAAGAATTATCTAATCCTTATGGATCTTAAAACAGATCCGAATCAAATGTTGCACCTAGATTTGGCTATCATTTATTTAGTATGATGCCGTACCTTAACAGAGTACCTACCGCTTGATAATACCTATCATTCGTAGGCGGATTACAGTAAGGGATTTAATATTATGTCTATTTATGTCTACCTATAGATTGACGATGATTGTTGAGAGTGGAAGTTTGTATGGGTTTGTTTATAAATCATGTAATAACATTCTGCAAAGGTATTGTTGCTAACTTGTGCCTAAGTTATTAAACATGGGAGAGGCAAGAGTAACAAACGGATTTATAATATAGCCTTAGGTACCTACCTATATTAGCGATGTTCCATGTAAAGAAAATATCATAATAATAATGAACAGTGTAATCTCATCAGCTTTTTAGAAATAGCACCGAGCCATTTTACATTATACGATAAAATTATTTTTTTACCTCAAGTAAAGGATTTGTTATTCGTAACTTAGGTACTTTAAAACTCAGAGTGCATTTATGAAGCTGCAATGAAAATTGTATGACTGTATGCTGCAATTTTGTACATGCAATTATAATTGCATCCAATGTATGTCTTTTGGCTTGATGGCTCATTTGGTAGTGCCCCCGTCGCTTGCGCCAAGAGCCGTGGGTTCGCTGACCGCGCGCTTACCATCGGCTCTGAAGGTCCAGCCATAGAGATATAGGGACCGTTTTCAAGTATCGCCGGATACAAAAATCTATCGGTGCCGAAAAGCGTGTCGTCAGCGCGACTATAAAACCAGCCTTAATTATAGTCTTTTTCAGCTAAGATGATCCCTGTGACACTTCTGAATTACGCATTTTACGTTTGACAATTGAAAATAATTTTATTGCACACTTTTTTCATTTTCTTGCGGCGTCATTAGGAAAAAAAAATTAAAAAAACACCTATGCAGTTTGTATACGTAGAATGGAATGTAGTAAGTTTCATTCTACGTATACGAACTGCTTAGGTACTTTTTTAAAATTTTCTATTACATTCAATTAAACTAAACGATACTGTTTCCCTTTTAAAAGTTTAAAATGATTTAAAATATTTTTTTTTCTTATGACGCCGCAATAAAATGAAAAAAGTGTGCAATAAAATTATTTTCGTTTGTCAAACGTAAAGTGCGTGATTCAGAACACAATGAAGTGTCACAAGGGTCATCTAAGGTGAAAAAGAGTATAGTTACAATATTTATAAATGCTCACTGAGGTGCCGTACAGTCAGTAGTTCGTATCCAAAAGTGTCACTTCATTCAGCAATCCTGACCCACGTTTCGCAGTGTAGTTTTCGATTTAAGAAGCATTGAATGAGCAATCTACTATGGAATATATAGTAATGACAGAAAGTCCGAATTTATACATAATACCAGCATGCTCAGTGCATAAACAAATATATACTTCTATCACAAATAACATAATACTATATTCTACTATCCCCTATCTGTGCCTAAGCTACTTTGCCCCACGTACCATGGTTTCGACTTTCGCCTTAAAATGAGTTGTTGTGTAAATCTACAGGGAAATGTGCATACCTACTGTTTTATATTGATTCTGTCCTTTACATGAGACCTTGTGTACCTAACTATAGTGCATATTTGATCACATCTGGAAATAAATGCTAATATCTGAAAATGTATTTTTATTTTTATAACCTTTGGCGACAACTCCTCTAATTGCCGTAGGAAGATAATCACCCGCACCCGCAACCCGCATTTGGCCTGCGTAGTTGACTTAGGCCTGGTCATCCTAGTTAAGGAACGTATAAGGACTGAGGGCCTACCATGATGGTCCAAGATCCCAGAGCTGCCAGACATCACTTATTTTCTAATGGATAAAATATATACGATTGAGTAGTGTTGGGGTGTACTATCATCATATGACTAGTTGCTACCTGGACCAGACGGCCATTTTTCAGATATCAACCAATCAAGGTACATAGAAACCCTGCTCACCTCACTTAAATTCTGATGGCTGATTTTAACATATATTTCACACAATATCATTAAAAATCAGGATTCATTACTCCCAGACACATGCGGTCGGCGGTTTTACCTTACAGACGCTTTAAAGGTATGAAAAAAATTTTACTTTTACTTATTTTCTGATGCTTGATTTTTATATATGTTATTCAAACAACTAAAAATGCTCATCTGACCGCAATAATTATAGAATTGTACCATACAAACTATTTTATTAGAAAAACTTAACTAAATTCAATTAAAAAAAAAAATCTAAAACAGTTGGGTCTGGTGAATGTTTGGCCCCTTGGATCGGTCTGTCCGCTTGCAAAACGTTTTAAAATAGTTGTTTGAATAACATATATAAAAATCAAGCATCACAAAATAAGTAAAATTAAGTAAAAGTAAAATTTTTTTCATAGCTTTAAAGCGTCTGTAAGGTAAAACCGCGCGACCGCATGTGTCTGGGAGTAATAAAACCTGATTTTTAATGATATTGTGTGAAATATATGTTAAAATCAGCCATCAGAATTTAAGTGAGGTGAGCAGTGTTTCTATGTACCTTGATTGGTTGATATCTGAAAAATGGCCGTCTGGTCAAGGTAGCAACTAGTCATATGATGATAGTACACCCCACCACTACTCAATCGTATATATTTTGTCCATTAGAAAATAAGTGATGTCTGGCGGCTCTGGGATCTTCCTCTATGAGTTGGCTATTGAAAACTTACGTACGTTAAAAACCTATCAAGTTGTTTTTTTCATACGGCCGATTTTAGTTCTTCGCGTAACCACCAGCGACGCTGTACAAATTTTTCATAGACATATTTACGTAGGCGATATCGAGTGCGTAAGTTTTAAACTCATGGTAGCCCTACTGATTAAAAAAAAATTCTAAAAACTTTCAGTGAGAAGTTTAAAAAAAAACATTCAGTCGTTCTTCACTAAATTGTTTTTTTTTTGTTTATTACGCATTAAGTGCAATAAATAATATACCTACCTATCTATAGGTACCTATTAAACAGCCACACGTCGGCCAAAATTACTGTACCGTACAGTGGCGTAACTATACCCGTTGAAGTCCGTGGCAAAATTCATCGGTTGGGGCCCCGTGCACCCCCCGTTCTTTTTTTTATAATATTGTGTATGTGGGTTGGCAGATGAGATTCTCCTATGACCGGGGACCCCTTTCGGCTGGGGCCCCCTACCGGGTGGAGGCCCGTGGCATTTTGCCGACTTGCCACCCTGTAGTTACGCCACTGGTACCGTAGTAATCCTACTGAACCGTAGGACTAATGTCCCATTTGGTGGAACTGTTCAGTAGGACCGAAAGAAAACGAAAAAGCTTAAAGGTTGTATCGGAAAAAATCAAGTTCTATTAAGACTTTGTACTTAAGCCGGCATCCAGAAGGGCTAAGTCATTCCATTATGTACGAGTGGCTCAATGCATTATTCAAGCCGTGATTCACGGAGGCGCAACGATTCAATAAACGAATCATGGACATTGTGGTTTGCTTTGTTACTTCTTTATTTATGAATTGCGATAACACTCGATTCACATACAGTTTGCGGTAAGACTTAAACTTTTCATAGTTTCCTTAAAAACACTTTAAACTTAGTTTATTGGAATAACTTTAATACGTACCTATACTTTCAAGCTTGGGTTAGTTGTATCAACAATTAATCTTTAGGTACAATTGACACAGATATTAGTTTTTGAAAAACTGAGAAAGTCACAATCCAGATAATCGGAAGTTGTTAGGAGAAAGTTTTCTTTATATACTGAGCACTAGTGACCTAGTGAGACAAGCCCTCGCTTCACTATACCTATATATTAAAAATAACCGCATCCGCATCTTAAAAAATCCATTGTGTAATTTCAGAGATGTAACATAATTATATATAATACACATACATACATAGAATCACTTCTTTTCCCAGACAGATAGGCAGAGCTTGATCACTTCCTGCCATATGCTACGGTACTGGTAGGTACACCACTTTCTCTTCTTCCACATCCATCAACCTCTTCATGAATGCTCGTCGATTACGGGTACTTTTGATTAGACCTTTCGTCAATATTTGACCTATGGAAGGTCCTTCATGGTCTTCCTCTGTCGAGATTTCCATTTATACCTACTTTCCGTTAATTGTCTTTCATTCATCCACTCAACATGAACTCTCAACCAAACGATCTAAGCATATCCTTCTCAACCCTAATCACTACATCTTCTTTGAGACCACCATTTAAAATACTCAGTAATTACCTCTGATTAGCTATAGACATTTGCGTTTCCCATTGTTTGACCCCAGAATATCAATACTCGTATATGTTCAATATGCAGATGTTTCTTCTAAAACTATCACCGGAAACATACAAGTCATACAACTGATATCAACTGTTTGTGTTATGTTGATTCAAGTGACAGCACCATACGCGTGAATGCGTTGTCTCTATTGTAATAAATAACACAACTTATTGAAGTAGGACACAGGAATGCTAAACCTGCTAGCAGACCAATCACACTGTAAGTAACTGTTTAGATAAATATAATATTAATTAGAATATAAAAGATTAATTTTTTATTCGGTACATCATTATCATGATCAGCCTATTTAAGTCCGCACTGCTGGAGCACAGAGCTACCCTAAACTAGACTCAGGCCTTAGTCAACCTCGAAGTGCGGGTTGGTCGACTACACAACCTCAGGATACCTATTTGGTACAGATATCATAAAATTTGATTACAGTTAGTCTTAAAGGAATTTTAAAAATTATAACATATAGGACCACCTAAAATCGCATAATACGTTTTGTGTTATCATCATCAAGTTTATAAAAGTATTCTCATAAGCGCAATGTTAGTTAGTGTACATAGATCCTTAGAAGAAAAACTAACAATTCGATTGGGTGGAATTACTCCTCTACAAATATACTCAAATTTTATTCTTTCTTATAATTTACTTATAAATGCGAAAGAAGGTAGGTACCTATCTCTATCAGAAATTTGGTATGTATACAGATATTCCAGAGCCTTCGAGAAAACATTACTACTTTTTAACCGACTGTGCTATAAGGAGAATCGCAGGAGATCAATACATTCAAATTTAAACATTATATTTTAGAAAATACCGGTAAATTCAATTTTAAAACAAGCCACGATTCGTTCGTCATTTCCTATTCCTTTGCTCTTTAGAATTCAATCTTGAATTTTCTCAAGAAATTGAATACATTACCGAAACGTTGTTTCAGCGTGCGTCGTGTGTTTAGGGGTCGTTAGCTTATCTCTCTTCCCGTAGACAACACCGAAATTTAAATACGGCGCACGGACGACGATACTAGCCATAAGCAAAATCAATAACGTCTATATTTGCTTCGAAGTTCGGAATGTTATTCCACCTCAGTAAAAGTAAATATTTTCATTTTTCGAATAGGTACGTGTCTGTCGAGGTGAATAATAAAGGAGCTCGTGTGATAACCTCGGAGCTAGAACCATTGACCATTCTTGTTTAGAGGGCATTATGATTAATCATGTTCGATGTTGGGAAAGTACTTGGCAGCTTCGATTAGAAACAAAACCTAAATAAAAATTAAATAATAACACAATACAAATTACACATGAAAAAGAGAGGAGACCATTACTCATCAGTGGGACGATACAGATAATTTTTTTTTAAATACTTCTATAATTGATGAAGATATCGGTGAAAATACATAAAAAAATATTATACATACGTATTGAGAACCTCTTCCTTTTTTGAAGTCGGTTAAAAAGGAAATAAAAAAGAATTTATTTTTGGCCAGCACTAAAAAACATACATCCTGTGGTAATTACTACGACCTATTTACGATTCATGAAGTGACTACCGCCAAGGCTTAGTTACCGCTTTACCTTTTGGGCACAGGGCCGGAAAAGGGTTCATGATATAGTTAACCGAATGTACAGTTTCCCTGAATCGTTAGTGTGCGTTTAAGCTCACCACGTGTTAGACTAGCTATCAACTAATGGATGTAACGGCTCACACTTAGATTCCATTGGTGGTGCAACTAATTATAAAGAAATAAAAAAACGTTGTATATTATGTTTGTTACTCGTTCATACAAAAACTACAAAACGGATTTCAAAAATCAGAATAACACACAGGCTACAGTTCATAAAGATAATATTGTTTAGGTATTATCAAGAAATATATTATCCAGAACATGAATTTCAAGTATTTACTACTAATTTTACGCGCGTATTATTGAATCTCGTAAAAGTAAAACTCGTGAAAGTTCTAAATCATAAGAACTGTTTTAAGAATTGTTTTCGTTATCTCAGAGACGAAGACGGACTTCGATATCTTTTTGCTATTTAGCGATGTTACTTTGTCTAAGCCCCTGGGGGCTAACTACTAAGTCGCGTTCCTAAATATTCATAAGTAGATTGATGTCGCTATGGTGTCCCCGTGGCACAGACCCCTTAGGTAGCTTTTTCACCCCATATCGATCGTTTGCGCCTCCTTGATTGATCGAAACACCAAACCTGTGGCACGGAAAGAGTTTTTGGCGAGTTCGGGCAATTTAATGGTATCCATCAAAGTTGGAAAAGCTCCCGGTAAAACGCTTACCGGATTCTACACTTGTATGCACATCCCCAAAAAGGTTTTGTGTTATAATAACTTTTATTGAGACGATCCACTTTCTGAGATGAAAATATAGATAACTTCGTGGAAGCTGCCAGTGATTCTGGCCGTGACCTACTTACTTGTTTATGTTTAATGCTTCTTTACGTTTAGGAAAACTTACGTTTATAAATGAAAATTTTATTACAAGCAGGATTTTTTAAGCCTTTGTTGTTGGACATACGATTCCAGATCTATCCACTGCTGTCTAACAAGTAGGTTTCATTTTAAACATTACCAGTAATTAAGACCAAGTCCATGTAATCAACAACAGAACTATCATAGAGGCGCTCAGTATAATTTTCTTTTTAGTTTAATCTATTTATGTCAACATATTGACATCCCAATGCTGCTCACAGAACTCTCGCATACCTGACCTGGTGAAAATTGGGATCAGCGCTCATGCAGGTAATAAGATAAGCGTTTCAAAGAGTTATGCACATTTGCATACGATTTGACAGCTGTTTACTGACACAAATAATAACTGGGTAACTGGTTTCCAATCTTCGAGTCATTCGCGCCACCTAGGGTTGAACGAAAAAACTACATAAATAAATCAACAACTGTTTGCTTTGTCTTTCATCTGTTTAGCCGTTCCAAAAGTGGGTATTTTTTGTTTTAAATTGCATAAAATATTATACACAAGTTTAGTATTGACTGAACTACTAAATATGCTAAATATACTGCTTTATTGTGTGTTACATTAAACACCACAGTTTATCTTTATAACAAACCTTTAATGATTTTTAATTCTCTTGTAAATTAACTAATGGGTAAGCATTCAATATTTGATTAGGAAAATAAAAATACGTACCTAGGTCGTAAGTACTTTATTTTAAAATCTCCAAAATTAAGAACCACTCATATCATACATATTCGTAACAACCCTACTTCCACCTAAATAAAATGAGTCACATCAACACTCTTTGTGTCTTTTGTGATGAACGATTGTGATTCGGTGCGCGTGCTCAACAGTCGCAACCTTCCACTTCCATATTGGACTCTAAGTCTTAAGCCATAAGGGTGTCGTTAAACTGCTATTAGCGTAGCTTCCTTCCGTTAGACGCCTGCGCCGACCGGTCTCAAATGTCAATAGATCTGGATCAATAGTACGAGATGAGACTTGCAACATTAGAATGCGCATAGTTAATGCTAGAGGTCGCAGGGACGATCCCTGATTGGTACTTACAATACTATACGAACGTGCGAAAAAGTCATGATATTACAAAAAAACATCGTAAATGTTTGATAACTTGATATTTACTTCAATTTGGATACATTAATTATAGGTTAGTTTGGCCAGCGTGGTTGACTAAGGCCATATTATAGCACTAGTTTAGGGTAGGCCCGTGCCGTGCCCCAGAAGTGGGGACGTATATGATTATGATGATGAGTTATATATAGGTTGTGAAAAGTTTCAAGTCTAAGATGCTTAACATTCTAGACAGTAAAAAAATGTATTGCAACCTTTTTTCGTGATACGAAAAAATAAAAGCACTTTTATAGTTGTTTTTAAAGAATTCGATTTACATCAAACTTTTTTCAACGGTGGCAAAAAAAGCGGTAAAAGGAAATTAAATTATCAATTCTACCGTGAATGAATCATGGGAAGGACAAAATAGGGTGGAAATTTTAAAGGGAGCAAAGAATTTTTATATAATCTCAATTATTAGATTTAGTGCCGTTACTTTTCGTCATGAGTAGAGTACAGTGTATTATGCAAAAAGTTCCGCTATATATTTTCGGATGAAAGATAATTATGTTCGGTTAATACATGTTACGATACATATCTCAAACAAATCAATTTACGTAATGCTGTTTGATTTATAGGAAATAAACATATCAGCTTTACCAAAACGTAACACAATAGATTATCTTCTTTTAAAATTCCGACCATCGCAAAGTTAAGTTCAGGAAGAACGTCTATGTAACCAGATATTATTTATAATGTGTGTAAGCATCGTTACAAATGTATGCAAGCCATAATTAATATCTGTTGCATGTTTAAAATAGGCATTTATGTAAACTAATAATCGAGTTGTGCAGCTGATATTATTATATTCTATACTAAGAGTATACTAAAATATAATATGGAGGATTCCAGCAATGAACGGATCTATTTATTTCAAATATTTTTCTTCCGGCCAGTTGGGCCTGCACTAGTTTGGTAGGTACTTTGGTATGGTTTTTGGGTTGTTTAAGTAAATATTTCCTATTTATTCCTGTCAGAGCCCACTCGCCAGAAGAAAATATTTCTTTTTTTACGGAAACTATAACTATACAGGCCTTCAGGGTGCGGCGCAGACTCAATAAGTAATGTGGTGCCTGTCGACCTCATATGTGGACCTCATCACCGCAGGCCATCACAGGTGAAGTGATCGGGTAACTGGGCCCACCGGTCTGCCAATATTTTGCCGGCGTAATCGCCGGAAACCGATTAGAGGATTAGGTACTATGACAACAAAGCGAACGATTTAAAAAGTTTTTAATGGATAACCGTATTACCGTATTTTTTTAACAAAATATTTATGATATTATCTTTAGAAGAAATTAACCTAATAAATACGATTTGGGCCGCGTGGAGGTATTCATGTCAACATTCATTAGGCTTTCCGTAATTAACTTTTAATTATTTTGTAGACATCGATTGTTTATCGATGAAAAGGTGTGTGTGGACTCATGCGCAAAATATGTTTTATTGAGTGGAGCAGACACGTGGCGTAGCTGGTTTAAGGAAAATGCATTATATTGCATTCATTATAAATATCGATTTCGTTTGTTTAATAAATGGTTCTTATTTTGGGAAATTTTAATAAATGGCTTCGTTTCGAGGTCGAGGTCCCTAGGAGTTTCAATTACGAATAGTGTTATTTCTTTTAGTACCATACCATTGCTGTTTAGAGGTGGCGTAAGAGGTACGTAGGTCCTAAGTATTGTAAAATTCTTGATTTTGCTTGCTATGAATTCATGTGATCATTTTTAATGTGTTTTTTCCTTGTTACTTCTAAGAATGTATAAGGGTGCATTGAATTCAAAGTAGTACCTACTCGTATATGATAAGATATAAGGTAGATACCTACACAGATAAACCATAGCCTAATTCCAAATTAAAAAAAAGGCTATAAATGGGTCTACTTACGTGCATTTATTGTTCAAAACATTATTATTATTCTCAGACAACATTGTAGCAAGGATGCGCTGTACTAATAAGGGCTTGAATGTCAAGGGTTACGGTGAACGTTTCAAATTCCGTCGCCCAGTTTTCGGATGAATGCTCTAGCGTGATAGGTGAGCCCCCTACCGGCGTTCGGCGGTACTGAGGCCAATAAACAACCGACCGAAATGTTGGCACTCAGATTACAATAAATTACATTTGCACGGATTCCCGTTGTTACAATACCTAATTGTTGGAAGCGTTTGTTGCTGTTTGCTAGTTTATAATAGTTGGTTGAAACATGTATTAATAAAATTAATTTGAATATTTCATATTCAACATGGCGTGTTCGCTCATGTAGGTGCCTACCTGATGTGTGACATGATTTAGTATATAATAGTCATAAGTGAATATTAATTATTGATTTCAGTCTACGAGTAACCAGAACCATATAATATTACATTAGAGATCGATGATATATTGACCAATTATTGTAAATGGCATTTATTTACCACGGATTGAAAAAAAAATTATAATACCAATTTCACCTTTAATTAGGGTCTGTGTAACTCATAACAAAAACACAGAAGTGATCTTTATTAATAGACAGTAAGATAAAACTAGGTAACTACGCGAAAACTGTCCAATATTTAAATAGGTAGGTATGTAGGATCTATAAATTGTATTCGTATCCTCTTTGAAAGTCATATTTTATTATGGATATGTTAAATATATCTAAATAATGTCCCCTGCTAGTTGGGGACTTGTTTTTTGTATTAGTCGATTTCTCTCTGATGGGTAGAGAGTAGGTGAATATCGAAAGTAAATAATGTAGTCCTGGCAGTGATATCTTTACAAGTAAAATACATATTCATAACGTATATTAAGTTAGGTATATTAAGACTCTAAGTATACATTTTTCTAGTGTTCGTCCTACTTGCTTTATATCTAAAATATTCTGCATACATTTTATCTTGCAATTGATATTCTCTATGCCTCTTCAAATCAATCATAAAATGCAATGTAAATTTATTTTAAAACTGTTTCATATATTTGGGACAATAACATAGAAAGGCTTTTATTTTGGAATTAAAATAGATATGTCATATCAAACGAAGAAGAAGAAAATTAAATAAATTATTTGATTATTATTAATTCAATCTAAGATATCTAAAGGTACTTTTTGTCAAAACAAATTGAGTGGGTATAAAAATAAGTAATTTTTTGCCGTTTTTAGGATATTTTTACATCAAAAAGTCTTAAAAGACGACTGGCAGTAAAGCTCCGTTCGTAGATATAAAATTTAACAGGCCACTCACGGATTTTCAATTTTGTGCGCTCGGACATTGATCCGACTTTAAGGGCCTGTGTTGTTTGCGAAAAATTATGCTTAATAACCTGCTGGTTAAGAAAAAAAATATTGAAAAGGCAAAGTAGATATTTATTTATAACATTTTCTGATGAATATCGCAACATGATGATTTAATGTTAGACGCCTTAGTCACACTTTCTTGCAGTTGTGACATCTTTGTAAGTAACTATGATCTAGATGCAAAAAAATTAAGATTATTATCATTTACACGTGAAATTAATGTACTTATGAAAATATCTAAACGTTCACTTTGTATTTTTTTTAATTATTTAAAACAATTCGACTTTTATTTTATTTATCAAGGTAGGTGATATGTTTATAATTGAATCTTTAAAAGTCTTGATATGTATCAATAACTATCACACAAACTTCATCAACTGACTTTACAATATGAGTCCTATGTGTCTATGTGTATCTTCTTCTAAACAACATTGAAATACTATCATGAAAATAGTTTAATTACCTTGAAGAAGCCATTACAATGATCAACGTACAGGACTTAAAGCGGAATGTATTTACGATGATATTTTGCCGTTCGCTTTTAGGCAATACGAAAGGGGAGATTAAAAAGTGGGGAGCGATCGTTTCAGAACGGGACATTTTTACGCTTACGATAAATTAAAAGGTAATAAGGCGCCGTTTCCCTGCATACTGGTTTCCGGACCGTTGGTCGACCCGATCCCATTGTTTGATACATTGCACATTTCGTTTTGATTGTACGTACAGCATCCAACATCTACGTATACAGGTTGTTGAGTTTTTGAATGATTAATTACTCACGTTAAAATTACTAATTAGAGTTCTGATACGTTACAAAACTAAGGCTTATTTTTTCTACATATGAAGAGAATTTATTTCAAGACGTAAACCTGGAGCTATCTGCTTATATTTTTATTTCCATTGGTTATGTTCAAAAGTTGAAGTACTTTTATTGAAATGTGTTGTATAATGTTGTGTAGATAAGGATAACTTATAATGCATTAAGGTGCACAAATGTGATGCTGATTTGGTTGCATCAATTCAATAAAACAATTAATATCCGCCATTTTGATAAGATAGCAATGAAAAGTATGAAATTGTTATCTAAGGATTATTAAATAAGGATATTATTATAAATAGGCCACGTTTTGTAACGATTTATTAAATCTTACAATAGGCATGCAATGTTACTTTACTAATGACGCACGTAATTCGCAATATTCCTTACGATTGTTATGACTGGGTAGGGTCAATGTACTTTATCGTGTATTGCCTACTTACAGAACATTTCGAAAAAGCATTTTATTATTTAAATCAGGGACTATTAAAAAAGAAATATTAAAATAAAAATGATTAAAACTCGACCCTCATAAAAGTTAGTCTACTTACAAATCAGTAACAAGTCAAATGTCATGAAATCATTAGTTTTCTACGATCAGATCAAGAAATTTTTGGTAGGCATTGACAGAAGAACAGACAAGGTAGTAAAGTAGTTATAGGTACATCGGCGTGCTGTAGCTACAAAAGAGTTATCTTTTACTATACTTAGTACTGCAGTACTTCGGGAGTCCACTTTAAATCCACTACCTACCACGATTTTATCAAATTCAAAACAGCTGTTTGTTATTCTGGCAATTTTATTCGAAAACTTCCTACCGGATAGTTTATTTGTATTCCACTGTCGCTCCGTTCCGACTCGAGTAAACATGGATTGTTTTGTTTCTTTTTGATACTTTTGCTGTCATCGTTATAATAATATTGTAAAATGGAATCAAGCGCATTTTAATGTCTTTGTTTCAGAGTATCAGATCCATCAAAATATTTTAAAATTGAAACTTAAAACACTGATTATATACTTAAAGTACGTATTTGATTACTATGTGTAGATGCATTCTATGTGTAGGTTTTATCATTTAACAATCTCGATGGGATGTTGATGTATAATTTCCTCAATTTTTAATAACTCCAGCTCCACCTTTCTTTATTTTTAATTATTACATTCAACGTCAAAGGACTGCGGTTTAAGTTCATCTTAGATCTTATGCACAGGTTTTATATGTAATGTAAGATTTCCAAATTTTCCAAGTTTAATACTACGAGAGATCATTAAGCTAAGAATATACCATATCTACATATTTATATACAATATTTCAAGCTTTGCGCTGTATAAATTTCATTCAGCTGCATAAGACGTAGGTATTCCTGCGGACATTCATCTCTGACATGTTATTAGGATGCTTTTTTAAGAATATGGTGGGTTTTAGCCCACTGCAATATACAAATTTTACTCGTAAGTGACAATAATCGTATCTTAGCTATGCATTTGTATGCACTTATGCACATGAAGTACAGAAATCATAGAAGATGATATCTTCAGTCTACCACTAGTACAGTTCAAAATGTCGGGGTTTAAAAATTATCATTTGTAAATAATTTCACCCCTAAAATTGGATTATCAAAAGGCAAATAGGAAAATCCCATAAAATTAGTTTCAAAAAAGTATGTTGTCACACCAAACCGGTGGGACATTCTCAGCTCACCCTGTGGTGCTGCATCCCCAAAATTAGGTTATTCTACTTTGATCCACTAAGACACCTCACTAAACGTCAAAAGCAAAACATCATCTTTAGATTAGGCTACTTAAAGAGTTGCCCCCCTAAAGAGGATAAATCCTCATACTTTTTTTATCAAAAAAGTATGCCCAGATTGTCTCAATGTACAGAGGGAACATTCTTAGTGCACCCTGTGGTACTGCATCCCAAAAACTGGGTTATTCTACTTTGACCCACTAAAACCCTAAGGCAAACAAAACATCATCCTTCGATTAGGCTAAAGTCACAAACAGGAAAAATCCTTACTTTTTTTTATCAAAAAACGCAAAAACGCACATACACAACGTACAAGGGGGAACATTCTCAGCGCACCCTGTGGAGCTGCGCCTGCGCATATAACGCGCCGATCCGCCGCCGCCGCCGCAATCCCGCGCAGGCGACCGCACCGACCACGTGAGTACACGCATCGCTTTCAAACCGACTTCGCACGCGATCTGTGCCGCGATTTGTGACTGATAACAACACTAACAAGTGTTTTTGTTTTTTTTTCGCCGAAATTCGAATTGACTGTTTGCACGATAAGTGTTTCGAAATTTAAAATTACCCGTTTGATTATTTATAAGTAAGTACGGAACAATAAGTGATTTTGAATTTTAAAAATACGAATAAACGCGCGTTTTTTACGATGAAGCCGGAATTATTTGGCACATGACGTTTTGCACACTTTACAGCGATCGGTCTTAAGTAAATTGTCATGGTTACACATAATTAAACTAAAAATGTTCGGGATATTTATCATTTAACACGAAACAGTGAAACATTTTCAGTTTTCGTAAGCAAATTATTATTTTTTTCAAACGTGTTGTGTACGCCTTAGTAATAGACAAAACTTTGATAAATTTTGTTTCCACCGAATTTCTTAGTAAAATGATTAAAGTTAAAAAAAAATTATTGTGTTAAAATATACCAGGAAAGGTGTTGAACATTTTCTGAAGTTACAGGTGTGAAAATTAGGTAAACAATTTGTAAATTCGAAGAATATTAATATTTTATAAACTTAGAATCGAATTCTGGGTCTCATCTCTCATCAGCTAAATGTACGAACGCTTATAGATGAAAATATCCATAAAATTAAAATAACATCACTATCATCTTTTTTATTTTATTGAAAGGATTGAAGAATTGATAAATGAAAAATATTACTAAATATATTGCTAAGTGATACAACACAGTTAACAGTTATATCAATAATGTAACTTGTATTAAATAATAAAATAAAAGTAAATCTGTTGAAGCTCACACATAATAATTTTACAGTTTAGTAGTGTTAGTATTAGCGTCATTATTAGCTAATCGTTTTGCACAATCAATTTAACTAGCTATAAAAACATAAGAACTTTTCTAACAGAATTGAATAACATAAATTATTACTTTACTTTCCTTAGCTGTGTATCTTTTTATTAGTGAAAAAAAGGAATAATAAGTGATTTACGGCTTAAGTAGAGCCGACGACGTAAGAGTTCATAAATATCCATTGCGGATCGGCTACTTACAATACAAACTCGGCATTTACGTCTGTTATCGAATCGATACGTAGTTATTTGATCTATTTTATGACCGCATACTAAAACGCTGTTTACATTTTTGCCAACTTCTTATACGCAAATCAATTATCATTATGATATATCCTAGTATTTTTGTAAAAAGCATTTTAGTAAGGATTAAATTTAGGATCATAAGCAACTTTCAGACGAATTGAGAACCTCATCCTGTTTTAAGTCGGTTAATATTGATTACACTGGTCGACAGGATTTTGTAAAAGATACCAATTTACTTTATTCTGAAGGTTTTTGATGTGCTAAATATAATTCTCTTTAGCAGTATAGTTCTACCACATCAGGTTTTCGAGTATC
Organism: Maruca vitrata; assembly: GCA_039566165.1. Classification (NCBI taxonomy): domain Eukaryota; kingdom Metazoa; phylum Arthropoda; class Insecta; order Lepidoptera; family Crambidae; genus Maruca; species Maruca vitrata. The sequence continues at coordinate 6,779,874 of CM076932.1, forward strand.
ATGACCCTAAAAATCCAAAAAATGCGTTTTCGGGTCACTTTCTGTGAAGTGTAGGAAACCTGATATATTTTCTGACAAACATTTACAAAGATAGTCATTTAAATATAACTCTTGAGCCTTTAGATACCGGTGAATTTGCTCACATATCATTTTTCTTCTACAAGATATACAACTTTCAAATTTGTGATTTTTTTTTCCATACATTTATGATTGTCCTGTTTGTAAGGGGCGAAATACAAAAATTTCAAAATTGAATATCTTGATTTAGATAAAAGGTATCTAAGCAAACCCAACAGTATTTATAGGAGCAATATTGATTCTTAAATGACATGTTTGTAAATGTTAGTTAATAAACATATTAGGTTTGCTACAAGTACCAGAAAGTGACCCAAAAGCACATTTTTTGGATTTTTAGGATGAGATATCTTATAAACTTGACGTGATAGATAAAACTTGTATAAGAAAACAATGTTTGGCGCATCGAAAACTTTCGAAAAACTTTACTTTGGTTCCAGATATTTAAAAAAGGTCGAAATTTGTCGACCAGTGTTATCAATGCTCTGAGTTCTAAAAATATATAACTGAATAGATTACGTACGAACTTGACCTTTCTCTAAGTGAAAGTATCTGCTATTTATTTGTTTACATTTTTTGCATTAGTAATGTGATCACTGATCACTTTCTGCTTTGAAAACTGGTTTATGAATAAATATGAATAATGCTTAACACATGATTATGTCCTGTTTATATTTTATTTATTAACTTTTTTTTATTTTTTTATGAATATGTTTTTAAATATTGTCCGGTCTTAAAACAAAAACTTACATTGGGCAAAAGTGTGACTTAATTTGTTATTTCTGGTCTTAAAAATGAAAATGATTTAGGATCGTCTGCTCAAACAAAATCTGAATCGTTAAAATTATTACGCCACTGTATATACTTAGGTAGGTATTAAAAGAGTAACCTACTTTTTACCACCCACATGATCAATGATCATAGTAACTAGAACTCAAAATACAATTTACCAATTCATAAAAGTGGTTTTATCTGTAGTATTAGTAATTTCAAGTCGTTCATTTTGAGTGAATAAGTGGACTCTCAACACTTTTCCAATTGAAGTTTACCAAGAACACTAATAAGTGTTGATGTTCTATCAGTACATGCCATCACATTCACATGTTATGTGCTATCTAAATTATCTTTCACTTGCGTCATTTCAATAGAGGAAATCCTGGATACCTCAACATAATAATCAACTTTTTTTTGTAAATGGGCTAGCATGTGTATCCATGTATTATTAAATTCTTAATAAAAGTTTTGTTGTTCTATTTATTTTAACAAAAGAGAAGAGCTGCTTACTTAGTAAGTTCTGATTAGTTGATTAGAAATTATTAAAGCAGTTCTTAAGTATGAGAATATACTTCTTCCAAAGCTTATTTTGTCCTAACTGAAATACGATGATGGCTTGGAGTACCTTGTCATCATCACCGGACTTGCGAGGGAGCGGATGGCTCTCACCCCTATTCTTACAAAGCGTAACACTAATTTGTAGATTCAGATAAACAGTAACACACAATATGCGAATATGTTATTTAGGTTACTATTTGTTGTAATGTAATAAATACTCTCTATTTGCTGTAAATATAAAATACAATTTTGTATTACAGATTTATGATATAAGTTGTAACAATTGTGTGATAACAATCCATAAACGAACTGCAAATATGACGTGTGGCTTGTAACGTACTTAGATGATACACTAATGATTACATTTAGCAAGGTGAAGCATATTTTAAAGTATCGATTGCTAATAGATCGTTATGTGTTATTGTTGTTATTGGATAACATTGAAAGCGATAGCCGTCAGCTCTTTCTACGGTCGGTTAGTTCAGTTCAAGACCTACTGTAGTGTACACTTAATGGGTGCATATGCCGTGGCATCTCGCGTTAGTGGAGAAAAGTTTGTGGTTTCGAAAGTTCTTACGATAGATGCGAAATAGTATGATTAATTGCATATTGTAAAGTAGTTTACGTATTTTGTTCTACAACAAAGTAGGTACAATTTATGCAGTTAGATATTTAGTAATCTACAACAATTTAATGTCCACCTTAACCCATTTAGAGGAACGGTCAGCAAAAATATTAGCTGAACACTCTGTACAGTTTCACTTGTTGTTTGAAAATTTTCATTCGTTGTTATGTTAAAGAATTTATTTAACTTTTACGTTAGAAACCACCCTACCCTTAAAATATCACTAATGACAAATGCGAGAGGAATACGAAAGTATTTTTTAATTTTTTAGAAGTTGAAATACAATACTTACAATAACCAGAAGAGATGACGTGTTCTTTTTATTCCCTTAAAAGCATTCAATGTCAACTTAGAGGTGTGATTGTCTATACACTAGGCCTGTTCTTAGTGGAATGAGATACGACTTTTACAAGTTACGACTTATTACACATCTGTGTCATCTGTCGAACTGCACAATAATTTGTCGGCAGTATTAATGTGTACTTCCTTCACTTTACTTTTTGCTGACTCTACGTACGTGTATCAATAATAACATAGCGTGTACCATGGCATGTGACAATATCTTTGGCGGCCGGAGCCAACCGAGTCACGTCACTTAATATTCCTGCGGCGTCTAGTTAGCCGCAAGTGCAATACTTAACCAGGGCTGACAGTGAATCGTTACTCATCTGGATAAACCTTGATATTAATCGTAAATCGTAATAAGCTCAAGTTCACCTTATCTTTAAAATGCTTTTTTGTTATTTGAACATCGTTGATATTAATGCTCAGATATAAATAAACATAGTATCGAGAAAATATTGGTTCGGCCGTGTCCCTTTGCTCCAGATTTGGCTAGGGCACTCCTGATAAAGATTTCGGGTATACCTATCAACAAAATATTTGAAATTAATTTCAATATTTATTTAGTAATTTTGTACAAATTATATTTAGCGCGTCAATTTAGCGCTACAATTTGCGTTTGACTCTATTGGTAGTTTAGAAAGAAAAGACGTAATTTGATATTTTTTTGATACTAAACGAAGCGTTTTACGTAGCCATCGTGTTAAGAGTACTTCACCAAGCCCTTTTGTACTTTGGAAGATATGTAAAATTGGGTGTACCAATGACATTCGTTAAAAAAGCCACATCAAAGCTATGGGGATATAAATGACGGTACCATGTTACCCAATTAGCGACAATTCGTCATCCATTTTGAAAAGAAAGGGGATCATTTCGTTTTCCTGGCGGATGACATTTTTACTTGTGTCAAATTTTATTTGTGTCAAAGATTAGACAGATCGATGGGGAATAAAAAGGGTTTTTCTCACTTCGTAACGTGACACGTTTTCTGTAAGACGTATTATTATGTTATAGACATTAATTTATCTGTCTAAAGATTTCCTTCGTGTATCTCAATATTAACAACATTTTGTGGAACTGGCTAGAATATAAACTACTATCTACCTACACAATGTCAAAAATATTTCATAATATCACAACCCAATAAACATAAAAAAATTCGTAGCTTCTCATTTGATTAAAATGTATTAGTAACCACATAGTTCGAGTTTTGATTCTTCGATTTTAAAAAGTTTTTTTTAAAGTTTACCTTTTTTCAATTAGCCCTATAAAATCGCTAATAAAAAATCCGGAATCTCAACCTTGTACTTTTATGCAGTTGAAATGTCACAATAATAGCCCGTTTTCCTGCTACACTTTTGTGCACACTGTGTCGGTCGCAGCCCTGCTCATCAACAGCCGGTGCACGCGCCGATTGCTGCGTGCGCGCACCGTGCTATTGACATTAGCGTTTGAACCGTATCGCAACACTACCGGTGAACGAACGATGCGATATTCGCGAGGAATTCGGACTTACGAGTTGTAGCGAGCGGTTTAGAGCCATTCATTGGGAGTAGGGTTGCTATTATTGAGCGAATGTAAAAAAAAATAGTTTTTTAAAAAAATAATACCTTTTTCAAGCCACCAAAGCTGAAAGCTAGAATCATCTATTTCTGACATGTAAAATAGAGCATAGGGACTGAAAAGAAAAAAATATTTTTTACCGGGTGGAAAAAATATATAAAAAGGGTATTTAAAATATGCACGCGATATTAGAGCCACAACAACGTCAGAGAGTTTGTCTCCACGATTTTTTGATGGAAAGGACACGATCGTCCAGCAGTAAAATATTTATGGGATGTTAACGATAAATTGATTATGCATTTACTGGAAGAAAGTTTCCATAATAGCTAGACCGGTAGTACTCGTAATAATTAATTTCATGGAATATTTTTATTTACTTTGAAAATTAAATAAGATACATGTGTAAAGTATCAAATAATCTTTATCAATGCAAATTTAACTAAATAAGATTACCGATTTCTGATCAATAGCTGGACAGAGATCTAACTGGTCGCCTTGGTTCGATTTGAAACACCCACATTGAACGCCCTTTTCACTGCGATTCTTCCCATGCCAACATAAACGTTTACAACGTTCCATGACTGATAATTGCAATGGAGTTGTTGCCTTTATCATCATATTATTTCTTAATGTAAATCGTGAACCGTAGATATAATGATAAGTACTTTGACATTACCTTCCTCCACCTTAATACACACATGCTCCTTCACACACACCATCAGTGGCAAACGATTTCTCGACTTTGAGACGGGTTTTCTTTGATATTTTCTTAAATCAAAGGAATTGCACAAGGAAAATTGTTCGCATTTACGTTACTTTTTATTCTACTTCATTCTTGCATATTTTTGGTATGGTGTGTGGTTGCGACTTAGAATTTGAAATGACACTTGAATAAAGGAAGAAAATGAACCTTTTAAGTCATTAATACTAGCTAGTAATTACTGAAGTATTGTGTTATTTTGTTTTGTCTATTTGATTTTTTTACAAGCAAATTAATTGAAATAATGATTGATATTTCAAAGTTTATCGTGAAAAAGTAAAACAGAAATTTTTAATTTAAAGTCATGTTTATCAAAGTTTGTTTCGCCACCATAGAAGACGACTACTCGCATATAAAAACAACGACTACAATATTATTGTAGGTATGTATGAGTATCAAAATGAGTTTAAAGCTTTGACTATTAAAGTCAAAGCATTAAAGAAATATAAGATAAATTGGTCGGATAACTATGTTTTCACATTAAAAATACTGCAGACTGCGCTCTTAAGCTCATAGGGGTTGGATTATAATCCGCCCCGTCTAACAACTTTTGATACGCACTATTATTTTATTATCCTATCAACACGCTCCGGTCATTGGCACGACTTTTCTTACAAGTCGTTTGAACTTTATCGCTTTTTAGCAATAAAGCGCTCCCGTGGAATACCAATGATGGCTCCGACTTGTAAAATTTGATCGGACGACTGGATGATAGAAAGACTCGTGTAAAATGTTGTTCGAGCGACAGAAACGGTCAACATTGTAACTCAATTTGATTGATGCGTCTCGGCTCATATGTTTTGGTTTACTGTTTTTGTAGTCGAAGACGCGAAGGTTTTATGTGAAAGGATTTTTATTAAGCTCCTTTTCAGAAGAGTTCATCATTCATGTTCATGTTGTCAAATATAATGTGAGTATAATGCACAAGCCTTAATAAAAGCTTTAGAAATGTGGCAAAATCCACAAAATAACGTTATTCAGATAACATATAAACGCTATCGGAATTTCCTTAATAATCTCCTCCAAAAACTGAAAGCTCAGTACGAAAATCAACTACTTCAGTCCCACCAAAAAGACCCGAAAAAACTATGGAATTCAATAAAAAGTATATGTCAACTTAATAAATCACACAAAAGCCCCATAGAACTGTTACAATCACACCCCAATCCGTCGGCCTCGCTTAATGAATGCAACAATTATTTTGCTAATGTTGGAGAGAAACTTGCCAAGAAAACACTAGAGAAACTTAACCAGACCCAAGAATCCCTGGCAAACAAGTTTAAAGCCAAGAAATCCACCTTAGACTCTTTGTTTATGTACCCTACAGACGAGGACGAAGTTTATAAGCTTATTTGTGACCTTAAAGTAAATAGTTCCCCTGGTATAGATAAATGTCACCCAATGTTGATTAAAAAAGCAAGACTAGGTCTTATTACTCCATTAGCACATATCTTTAACTTGAGCCTTGCTCAAGGAACTTTTCCCGAATGCTGGAAACTAGCCATAGTCACCCCAATACACAAAGGAGGTGATAAAGCTAGCCCCTCTAATTATAGGCCTATCTCCCTGCTCACCATTTTCTCCAAGTTTCTGGAGAAATTAGTAAACAGAAGGTTAGTCGACTATCTTGACGAACACAGTCTAATCCCAGACAGACAGTATGGTTTTCGCCGAGGTAAATCGACTGAGGATGCGGTCCTAAAACTTACTAGTATTATCTCCTCTGCCTTAGACTCAAACCTCTGTTGCATGGCCGTCTTTATCGATTTAGCCAAGGCGTTTGATACTGTATCAATTCCCATACTTCTAAAGAAACTGGATCATCTCGGCATCAGAGGTACTGCTATGAACTGGTTCACCAGCTATTTAAACGACAGAAAGCAGTGTGTACGTGTGGACTGCAATTTCAGCGACCAACAATATGTCAGATTTGGAGTCCCTCAGGGAAGCATACTTGGACCTACGCTGTTCCTTATATACCTAGCTGACCTCCCAGAAATTATAACAGATAACGGCGAAATACTTTGTTATGCTGACGACACAGTCCTGATTTACGAGGGAGAGAATTGGGATAGTGTCTTCGCAAAGGCGGAACACGGTCTAATTCAGGTAGCCGATTGGTTAGATGTCAATTTACTCACCTTAAATTGCAGCAAGACCAATTACATAACATTCCACAAAACTAGCTCAAGTAAAGCCCCCTTATCAAATCAGCTCATCATTCACTCCTGTAAAAAAACGTCCCAATCTTGCAATTGTCAGCCCCTTAATCGCATTGAAACCTTTAAGTATTTAGGTATCCTTATAGACCACAGACTTTCATTCAAACAGCATATCAGTTGCCTATCAGGAAGGATCCGCAAAACACTCTACTTAATTAAAGCACTCAGACGATCTGCACCCAAAGACACACTAATGATGGTGTACAAGGCTATTTGTCAGTCTCTTCTGCTGTACTGCATACGTGTTTGGGGTGGGGCTGCTAAATCCGCTTTCCTAGAAATCGAAAGAGCGCAACGCTCAATCCTTAAAGTTATGTGGAAGAGACCTTTAAGATTTCGCACCGACCAGTTGTATAAAGATAGCAAAATTTTGAGGGTAAGGCAACTGTTCATAATGAGAGTAGTTCAATATATGCATAAAAAAGTAATTAACTTACCTGACTATAATCAGCTACTCCAGCGTCGAGTTTTCAAGATTCCTGTCCCCACAGTCCAAACCACCTTTGCCAAGAGACAAGCACTCTCCCTTCACCCACGCATTTACAACAACATAAGCCGTAAAATTAATCTTAAAAATATCTCCACTCATGAAGCGAAAACAAAGACAGAATCTTTTCTAATGACTTTAGACTATGACCTAACAGAAGAAATTGTGATATAATTTATCTATCCTGCAATTCAAATAATTCTCTTATCTCAGACCTCAATCACACACCACAAGCCGCTTTACGCCAATTATATTATACCTCCCCACAAGCTCACCATCCCACCCCTCCCAAAATTTTCATACGACTCGCCACATCACCCATCCAGACACACACACGCACACACACACACATACACACACACACACACACACGCACACACACACGCACACACACACACGCACACACACACACGCACACACACACACACAAAATGCTCATACTTTCTTTTTAAAATTTATATGTTACAAAATTACTTATATATCTTTGTTCTATATTACAATATTATATGTTAGCCTAAAATGTATCTAATACCGTGCGTCCAAACTAATAAGTCATGTTATTATTATAAAAGATTGGTCGCCGCGATACAAGCTTGTGCTTAGTGCAGCGACCGCTTGATTTTTCGTGTAATAGTTTTAAGTTTTTTGTGAAATAAAGTATTATTATTATTATTATTATTATTAAAAATAAATGATAGATACGTCTTGCTACTCAAAAACGTTACATTATAGTTATTTTCGGATTATTCTTAGTCATAAATCTAAATTCTTGGTTACAATTATTATTTTCTTAATCAATTTGACAATTAAGAAAATCATTGCAGATGTAGTAAACCTTTTAAAAAGAGTTAAAATTATATTTCATATGTATGATTATTCGACGCTTTAACGGTGAAGGAAAACATCGAAAGGAAATCAGGATACCTACGAAGAAATTCTAAGGTTGAGTAGTCGAACCGACGAATGTGGGCTGATAATGATGTCATATTTATAAATGTTTGTGACTATTTTTATACTTAAAAATAATAAGAAAATATGTTCATATTATTTTAATACAGTAGTTCGGTCATTTCTCGCATTAAAAGTATCCAAGCAGGCTAAAAACTTTGCAACTGACGGATTACACCGAGGTTTTTGCGTGGGAGTCCTCAGTACATCCCAGTTAATACATTCACCGTTAAAGGCTCAGGTTGAACGTAAATAATTAAAATTAATTAGTGTCGTGCTTTGTTCGTTCCCGCGAGGCGGCGGGTAACGCAAATTAATACCAGACATTAGTAGGGAAATAATCTTTGAAGTTTGCTTTTTATGGATTCCGTGGTAGTCAAAGGAATGTCTGGTTACCGTTTCGAGTTAATAGGAAGCCTAGATATTATGGTGCTTGTAGGGTATCTACAAATTGAATAGAAGATAAAAATGTGGTGATTATCAAGTTTTAATCACAACATTCAACAGAACAATACCCACCGAGACTTTAACAGACGGGATTGCTATTATTTGCAATCAGAAAATGTGTAACTGCGACATTTATTACTTAAATTGTATTTTCGGGATCTACTCAACCGATTATATCACATTATTGCTGAGTATTATAGGTTATAAAAATACCGAAAAAAAAATTACGTGGTAAATAGTCGGTTTTGCAAAGGGGATCGGATAAAAAATGGACGAATGAAAGTATTTCTTATGAACGCTGCCTTGACTATAGAACATATGAGGGAGGAAGGTTATATGCGAAATTTACCCGAAGCAAAGCGAGGGCGGGTCACTATCCTTACTAATATTATAAATCCGAAAGTAACTCTGTCTGTCTGTCTGTTACGCTTTCACGCATAGAGTACTGGACCGATTTAAATGAAATTTGGTACAGATATAGTCCAGAGCCTAGGAAAGGTTATAGGCTACTTTTTAACCGACTGCGCTATAAGGAAGTAATGTTTTACCCGTTAAACGTCTCTACGCGGACGAAGTCGCGGGCGGAAAGCTAGTATGTAATAAAATTAAAATAAAATATAGTCAGATGGATAGATGGATGGATTTTTTTTTCGAGGAATAATTTGCGTGATTCGATAGTATTACTAAAGGCAAATCGTTCTGCCACGGGGACACGACCACTAAAATTTCACGGTGTATACTCGGGTAGAGTAAGTATGGACTACCTATTTAACTAAATGTTGTATCTCAAAAACTTACAATGATAGCTAATACCAAAACAATACCACTGTCATTCACATACTAATACTGCAAGTAGCAATGCATGTGTTAGTAAATTGAGACTCGTTCATACACCGCAGACCTCTGAGAATACAGCCGGTATTAAACCCAAACTTTTGGTCTAATTAAGCCGGCTTGCTAATGTTGTTATGATAATCCACAGTTAGCGTGTTTCATTAAACTCTGGCCACAGATTATACGTTATAGTTCGTGACGTGTTTCCATGGTTTCATTAGCGGGGAAGTTTGCGCTATTTATTTGAGAAAATGTGGAATGTGCTCTTGTTAATGTAACCTGTTGGATCAAGTTGGGATTCTGAGTGCAGTAGAGACATCTTTTATGTACAGTAGAGACATATTTTATCTTCCAAAGGTTTCTTTTTGATTAAGGCAATTAAAAGTTAGCTGGACCGCAGGGGAGACAGTGTAGAATGCGTAAGTGTACCACTGTCGCCCTACTATCAAAGTTGAGCAGGAAGATCCCGCAGGTAATAGCCGGTAGGAGTCCGTCATAGTATTTAGTGAAAACAACTAACAATTTTGCATACGAAATATGCATTATCAAACTTCTTCAAATCCATCAAATATCAAACCGAAACACAAGACGTTTTAAACGATTTTATGTTAAAAAATACATAAAAAGTTGTAGTTGTGTAGTTTTGCAAGACGGAGTCGGGTAAAAAAGCTTGATGAAATATTAAATGGCGCTAAACAGTGCACTATTTGCGTGTTTCCTGATTAATTGGTAATTAATTCACAATTCAATATTCACACCAGCCCGTTCATCTGCTGAGTGAATGTAAACACAAATACCTGAACAAAGCTCCGTCCAATTTGTTGATTATCAATTCGAAATTGTGTCTAATTGGGACCATACTTATTAGTTGTATGTAGGATGTTTAAATAGATATATAATAAGTATAATAGTATAGAAATAATATAATACTATGTACCTATATGAAATGATGAACGTGTATGTAAGTATAAGATTTTAAACCGAACATTATTTTGATGGTAAATTACGATGATGGTAACCTTAAAAATCTGCAGATATAAATAATTTGTAGATATCGTAGCTGTCAGAAATCCTATCTTACGTTTCGTTTAAATGTTTTTTTAACCCGGTGTAGTTTAATTGCTTTACCTAGATGTAGGCAAAAAACATCAAATCTTTTTCGTCGTAAAGAACTACTAAAAGAATTCATAGATTAGTCTAAACAGGTACTGTTATCATATTAGTAAGCCTGGAAAAGAAATGTAAAAACGAGCTTCACATCACAAAGGCTATTTCGTTTCAAGTCTAGAAACATGTTATCCATTCCGACATTTTCAGGTCAATCCAAATTTTAAATAACTTCTCAAATAAAGCGCAGATATCCGTTTCCACGGGAAATACGGGCATTCTCGTTGCAACTTTTTGAGATTTGAATACCTTACGTAAATAAAAATGTAATCTCTACCTACAATTTCATATCGGTATAGAACAGAAAAAATATCCTAAAAAGCCCCAATTAATTATTCTATATTGTAAACGACTGAAAACAGTAATTTGAATTAGATATAATATAATGGTTTATTTTTGAACTGTTGTCTGCTAAAGCAGTACCTATATTTTGTCACATATCTATAAACTATGATATATCAAACCCTTGTGTGAAGTTCAGACATACTATATGGCTAATTTAGTAATCTGTATTGTACTAGTGATTTATTAGCGTAATTCGTTGTTCAAAAGAAATATAAACATGATGACCTAAGAAAGAAGAGTTGAATCAATACGCTTTAAGTATGGACCATTGTTTACAAGAAGCGGGCTAGACTAGCGAACACGGTTACAAGCGGGATGACAAGTAGACCGATATTACCGTTAGTGCTACAATCGGTGTCAAACGCTGAGGGCTGCCACCGTTATACGAATTCAAAATTACGCCAAGAACTAAAATCGGTCGTATGAAAAAAACAACTCGATAGGTTTTTAACGTTTGTAAGTTTTCGATAGGCAACTCATGGTACCGCTATTGAAGTCAACTAATATTAGTGTATGGTACAAACTAGGTATAAATTCAATTAGGTGTTTGGTGTCAACCCTGTGTTAGCATCGTTGATCTGAGTGTAAAGAAAATAAGAGTGTTCGTGCGGGTTAGTGGGGTGTTTTTTTGTGCGGCAAGTGAAAGTTTGAAGGAAGAAAGCTCTTACAGTAGCTATCCCTATGATCTCTATGTGATTTTTGGTACCTACTACATATTTGTATCACGAACCTGTCAAATGTTTTTTTTATATCACCATTGATCTATCACATAATTTATCAGCTAACTTAATGTTTTACCCTTTCTTAATTTGCAATAAGATCGTGTATAGTCACCAGAATGCTATTAAACTTTTTCAAGTTCACCTGAGTAACAAATATTTTTATTATGAGTACCTAGTCTAATAATAACCGTGACGAAAATTTGTTGACATTTCCGAAACAATAATCAAGGCGCAATAAACTGGTCTGACTAGAAAATCTTGTTAAAATGGCAGTCAGTAGTAAATAATAACGAAGAGACAATACCTTAAAATTGTTGGTGATATCGGTGAGTTGGTATAAATTGACACAATCGCCATTTTTTTCTATATGTAAAAAAAATCACCACTCCAAAAAACGAAACGAAACTGCACAGAAACTGTAACAGAACATAAAATCAAAGTACCACATATTGTTTTGCTGAAAACACCCCGTCTCTATCTATAAACCTGAAGATCGCGATAGGCATACCAATAGGATCGAATATGTAAGGAATTTTCCGGTAACAATAAATAAGTGGACATCTCATACGAGCTTCCTGAAACGCGCCTTGCATCCTAAGGACCAACGGAAATGAACAATGGATTGGCCACGTGGCTGGTCACAGTTTTCCTGGTTCCTGATTAGTAAACAAACGGTAGATAAATAGTTCGGCTTTGATACGGTTTTACTAAATTGAGCAGAAATACTGAGTCGTTTACATGAAATCGTTTTTATTTTTATGTTTCTGTACTTTTTATAATAAAGTAGAGTAACGGAATGTGTAGGTCTGTATAGTTTTCACACCAAAATAGATGCATACCTAGTCTATAGACTGCGAATTTTGTGTTCTTAGTCTGCAGTATAACATAGGCTTTCTGACTTCGCTAAAATAAGGGAGTAATGTTCTATACGACGAATTTCACGCTCACATAGTCGCGGGCAGATAGTTATTATTTAGTTAGTAGGTGAACAAGTTAGTAGTATTTTGACCATTTAAAATAGATAATAATTATGTTATGAAAAACACGAGAGTTGAATCAGTAAACTTAGTATTATTTAAATGTGCAATATTCGCGCTAATAATAGATGTTAATTGGTTCTTAATAATAATAACTAAATCAATATTTTGTTTGTTTCAGGTACAAAATGAGGGCATTACTACTGACGACGTTGGCCGTCCTGGCGCTGAGTACAAATTTAGCCGAATGTAAGTTTTGTCTTCCAACACGTAGATAACTTTGGCGCTACCATGAGTTTAAAAGTGACAGACTCGATATCGCCTTTGTAAAAAATGTCTATGTAAAAATGTACAGCGCCCCTAACGGTAACGCTAAGAACTAAAATCGGTAGTATGAAAAAAAAACAATTCGATAGGTTTTAACGTACGTACATAAGTTTTCGATAGCTAACTCATGGTAGAGCTACTTATCAAAGACTTCTGGTAGACACTGTTACACAATAATAAGAAATTATACTTAATTTTTCAATGGAGTTTTTACTACACAAGATAACTATTACTCTCAAAATTAATATAGTCTTTAATGTAACACCTGATTTCTTCTATAGATATCAATGAAGTATTCAATATGAAATTTAAAAATTTAAAAATACTAAATAGTATCAGCAGTATTTGCAAACATACAATTCTTTGAAGAGATTCTTCTCTTCTAAGCTCCAATAAAAGTAGTGGTTAAACAAATACATTAGCGCCACTCAAATTTACAGAGCAGAGTAGCTTTACGACATCTCTTATGAATTAATTACCCGGACGAGTCGAAAACATCAACTGATGTCTTATTTCGGTAGATTTTAAATAGGAAAGACATTAAAATATTCAGCATTCATTAAGCTAAAGAGATAACTTAAGTAAAAATAAATTATTATCCATCACAGGAACAAGATCATGTTTCACTTTTAAAAAGTACTCATTCCTTTAAATTTTTTTTCGGGCGCATTTTTATCTAATAATTTATGTTTGTTCCGGTCGAATCTTGTTATTATTTTTAATTCCTTCACTCTCTTTATTGTACAGTTGTCCATAGTTATTCTAAAAGCTGCTCGTTCATAATAACATAATATTGTAGTCAACCGTCATGAAATTCTATAAGAGTGGAATCATAATAAAAAAATAACGGACGAATTTTATAGATTAACTTTTAAATTCCAGCAACATGAAATTTCATTGTTGTCAGTACAGGCTAATATTAACAGATCCTGTGACGTAATTTTCAATTGTTTTTTTTAGCGGACAGCAGAGCGCGCGTAGTATGCTACTTTAGCAACTGGGCCGTCTACCGGCCAGGTGCGGGAAGGTACGGCATCGAAGACATCCCCGTGGACATGTGCACGCACATCATCTACTCCTTCATCGGTGTCACGGAGAAGTCACATGAAGTTCTTATCATTGATCCTGAGGTAAGAGTCATTTTTGCTTGCAGCAGTTTGTAAGGCGTTCTGAGTTCATAGGAGTGGTTAAAAATAAAGTGAGAAAGTCCAAAGCATTGTTATCGATGGGCGCATGGGATAAGGCCCTATTTTCTTGCGGTAAAAGTCGTGGGTTCGATTCCCACTCGGGCTGAATATGTGTGATGAACATAACTGTTTGTTCAGGATCATAGGGCGTGCTTATTATATTTAAGTATGCCAGTGTTATTTCTGATATCCGTAACAAAAGTGTTTAAGCAACTTATTTCGGAATCAGAGAAAAATTTAGTTATAGGATATTGTATGATATTTATTATTTTAATTTTAGTAGATAATCGAAACACTTTGTTGGCAATGCATTTATTATTTTAATTCCGCATGACGTCATCGTTTTATAATAGCCTAGCCAAATAAAGCGACAATGACACAGCGGGATAAAGCCTTTTACGTCAGGTCCAATTTCCAAAGAACAAAATAATTGTCCCTTTTAAATCTGGGACAGATATTTTTATAACAGCTAACGTGTCGCCGGAGGCCGCGCGGCTTTACATACCCACGTGTAGTTTGGAACGTTCACTTGTAGAGGAAAAATGGTATTCGTCTATTCTGTGGAAATTGCAGGTTATTTTTAGGCAACGCATTCTATATAATATACGGTACTAATTTTGTCGTTTTTGTCGTAAAATATTGCTCGATGAAGCTCGTTTCAAGACGCTATCTCTTACTAATAGTTTGAAAATTGTACATTAAGAATCTCCCATATACTGTAGATAAAGTTAAACTAGCAACATAAACAAACAACAATAAAACTAGTGTAAACATAAAATCAGTTTATTATTTTATAAATTAATAATGGTGAAAATGGCTTACTCTTATAATGGTGAGATATATTGTACAATTACAATTCGTGCTGGTTTTCCTATACCTAAAGTTTTATCCAATTTCCAGCTGGACGTGGAACAGAATGGCTTCAAAAACTTCACGGCTCTTCGCACCAAGCACCCGCAAGTGAAGTTCACGGTAGCCGTGGGCGGCTGGGCCGAGGGCGGCTCCAAGTATTCGCAGATGGTCGCCCAGAAGAGCTCGAGGATGGCCTTCGTCAGAAGCGTTGTTGGTTAGTGCTCCGATCCAAAGACGATATGACAACGATTCAAAGGCGATATGACCACAATACGGTCGGGATGAAAACGCGTTTAGGAATCGTTCTCGATTAACTCTACAAACAGTCGCTATGGGAGAGGAGTGGGTCATATGTACTGAATATCCCATGTCGTATACATGACTTTCAGATAGCCAATGGTTTCTAAGGCAAAATGAGGAGGACACTGTTCCATATCTTGATTATACTTACTGATGATGACGATATATAAAGTGATTAAGGACTATGGACCTCATATTTGGATCTCACTACCGCTTACCATCAGGTGGAGTGAGGTCATCTTGTTAGTTTATATTAAAAAAAATGCAAACTATTTCCGATAAAAATCGTGAGGAAACAGCACACCAAAGAAGAAATTCTAAGTTGTGTAGTCGACCAATGCACTTGTCAGCGCGGTCGACTAATGCGTTATCACCCCAGTTTAGGGTAGGCCCGTGCCCCAGGAGTGGGACGTATATGGGCTGATGATGATGATTTCCGATAAAAAAATATAATAAAGATAAAACTGCTTCTGGATGCCATCTGACTACTGTGCGTGTTTTTAAGTCGCTGCAAAATTAAAAATCGAATAAAACACACAATATCACATAACGTCATATACTGAATTTGACACCGAGCTAAGATGTATATCAATTAATTGTGCTATGAACCTTAGGGGTGTGAGCCATCTCATCATCATCAGGCTACTCTAAGCAATCGTATTTCAGTTTGAAAAAAAAGTGTTACGAATATTGTCCAGTGATTAGACAAAAATACTTAAAATATTTCAATAAATAACACATAAATAAATAATATCGATGTTTATCAAATAAATATTTGTCCTGAGTGGAAGTCGTACCCAGAATTCCTGGCGTAAGACAATAGCACTACCTTGCGCTATCGAGCCAGACAGAATAAATAGACTTAAATAATTACGAATTTATACATTTGAGTAAATTCCTTTTCCGTGCCTCTTGGGTAAAGCCCGGAATGTTAAATAAGAACCGGCTGGACGTCTGATTTGGCCAATTTATGCGCAAAGAATGTCCAATTACAACTTGACGGAGTGAAATACTGTAGATAGCGGGATGAGTACAGGAATACAAATAAAATAGGTATTATTTCCGGGAAATTCATTCTTACTTTTAAGGATTTTTTTGTTATAGGGTCGAAAAATGGAATGTGAAGATTTTAATTACTGAAGCCAAATTGAAATAAATGAAGAATTCTGCTGGTTTACTCGTAGTCCAGATTTTAATTTTATATTTTTTCCTGCTTTTTCAGTATTTCTCACTATCAACCTTTTATTCATTTTAAACACGCACGGAATAATATTAGATTAATGATGACGTGTAATGCAATGGGAGTCAGTACATACTCGTCCTTATCACTATAAGATTAAAGAACAAATTTAATTACAGAGTATTCCATATTCCTCCTAATATATCGCTCTTTATTTAACTTACTACGTGCAAACTATTATTGTCTTTTAGCAGGGTTGTAGAATAAAATAAAACGGTTTTAATTTCATATTATCACTGTTTGAATAAATACGAAAGCATTATTAAATGAAGGAATTAAATTACTGGTCCTTAGCATGCAGAAAACTTTTGGACCTTTTGAGCACCTAAATCCTTTATTCTCATTTAAATTAAAATCTTTTTTAGGCACTAGGTAAATGTCCAGTCTTTTTCAGAATGAGGAAGTCATTGTGAAAGAGACCCGTCCAGGCCCGCCCATTGTGTTACTGTGAAAAATGATTTCGTGGTATTAATTTGTCCAGGCATTCCCTGACACGAAATATGGCCATAAATTTTGTAGAGTTATTTTTATTTGAAATTCGTAATAACTGTGATGACATTCATGCGTTAGGTGGGCGCGATAGAATGAAAGGGTATGCGCAGTTTATGGGGTATTTTACAGTTTAATCGTCAGCTTTTTGGTTTGAGAAATGGGTGCCACTGTGATAATAGTATACTTAGGTAATATTTACCCATTAATTACAATTTTATTTCCTTTACTGTTTGTTTGCTTTTTGGGGTTATACAAAAGCTCAAGTGTGCCGATTAGCTTGCATTGATGTACTTTTTAACTTGGAGTAATTATTTCACGGTTCCTTTAATGTGTGGTATTTTAGTAGCATTTTGTAGTCCCATCCCAAAATATTTGAGAGACTAGTGTATTGAAATACATGTATATATAACTACTGCGTTGTGACTGTATGTTGTTTATTTTGTTTTATCTCTTTAACCTTTTTAACGTGACCTTAAAATTGAATAATATATAGAAACAAAATAAACATAAAACCAAATCACAAACATTGACCATCCGTGCTAAGTAAGATATAATACCAAAAACTTGTTTTAAAATATCAGAAACAACAACGTATTAATTTGTCCTGGGTGGAAATCGAACCAACGGTTCTAGGCGCAAGTGACAGGGTATTACTAAATTCTACATCATCTTCCAGATTTCCTCCACAAATACAACTTCGACGGTCTGGACTTGGACTGGGAGTACCCCGGAGCGGCTGACCGTGGAGGCTCCTTCTCGGACAAGGACAAGTTCCTGTTCTTGGTCCAGGAGTTGCGAAGGGCCTTCATCCGAGCCGGCAAGGGCTGGGAGCTGACGGCTGCTGTGCCTCTCGCCAACTTCCGGCTTATGGAGGGATACCATGTGCCTGAGTTGTGCCAGTTAGTATTCGTTTTTTTTCTAATTGACTTACGATTATTGCTTGGAGTAGCCTTGTCATCATCACCGGACTTGCAGGGGAGCGGATGGCTCTCACCCCTAGTATTCATTTTTGATTTGATACTTCAAGAGCTAGCTATATAGCTTAGATTCAACAGGATAAACAGGTTGAGATATGGTATACGGAACGCAGTCCAAAAGAACATTTTCGTGATTTAGTAAATGACTCTTGCGTATCTGAAGATGACACCTTGTCTCTCTAGACACCTTGACTCTTTGTCTGAAATATGAGGTATTAAGGCTAATGCAAGGGTCTGTTATGTAAATTGAATTATATTACAGGGAACTGGACGCCATACATGTGATGTCATACGACCTTCGAGGCAACTGGGCTGGCTTCGCCGATGTACACTCTCCCTTATACAAGAGGCCCCATGATCAGTGGGCTTATGAGAAACTTAACGTGGTAAGGAAATTGAAAAGACTTTATGTTGTTTCAATGGCAATATACAAAATTTCTTCCTATAGGGAACATTCTATGGTTTTTTTATTGATCATGTAATATATTTAATTACACAGCCAGTAAAAGAAAACATTATTGGAAATATGCGGTAAAAATTAATAATTTTCATGTTGGCTTGGTCGTTTTAGGAATTATTTCAAAAGTGCTTCCTGTTAAAAGAAATTAGAAGGTAAAGCATCATGATACCTTATGTACAGGAACAATTTTATACAAGTGTATAGCCGTAAAAAAGTACTTTGCGCACAATGTAAACAAGAAAGAGGATGATGTAAATTTAAGGATACAACAAGATGCTACAAAACATCCCAAAATAAAGTTTAAGCGCAGAATAGATGGTCTATAACATAGGATTTAAAAAATTTAGGGACTCATAAACCAACAGGTAAATTTTATATTCTCAAAACAGCGTAGGTAAAAGGTAGGTTTTTTAACAAAATAATTACTGCATTTATTGCTGCTTTTACTTTTGTGGTAAACATTGTTTTGTTTATGTTGTTGTTAAAATATATTAGCATAATCCGTAAAGGGTTTATGTAAATAAATTTCAATGCACCCAAGTACGCCCAACCTTAGCTAATTGGAAACATTTTTAGTTACATTTTAATGGACGTGTCTATAAAAAAAGCATTTTACAGAGTGTAGCGACATAAACAGAGGTGTTTAAATAAATGATAGATAATGAAATATCTCTAACTGTTTATGTAGTTTTTATGTACGAGGAACTCATTGAATAAAGGCTATGGAAATGATCTATAAATAACTGGTAACTCACTTGAATTAATCAGTGTAACCTGTTATTATCAATAGGTTAACCTCGAAAAACTACCACAGTTGAGAATATCCCTGACACGCATGGAAGAACTTCTACCTTGACGAACCCCACGACTTAGAACTTAAGTCCAAAAGTTTAATCGCATGTTATTTTTAACCGACTTCAAAAAAGGAGGAGGTTCTCAATTCGTCTGTATTTTTTTATATTTGTTACCTCACAACGTTTTTTATCCTCAGAACGATGGTCTCCAGCTCTGGGAAGACAAGAACTGCCCGTCAAACAAGTTGGTTGTCGGTATACCCTTCTACGGACGGTCGTTCACCCTGTCAGCTGGAAACAACAACTACAACCTTGGCACTTATATCAACAAAGAGGCCGGAGGCGGCGACCCTGCCCCCTACACCAATGCTACTGGGTTCTGGTCTTATTATGAGGTAAGTAGGTAACTATTTACCAATCGTCATCTCAAAATTCCCCGGCTTATGGTTTTAGAATGCCGTACCCGATGAGTGTTAACGGGACGCTATTAATATGCAACCGTTGTCTGTCCTTCACAAAGACGATTACCTTATCAATACATATCCCTAAAGAACGATTACCTTATAAACCGCAAGAGGTAGACTGCTTTAACAGCAAATATAGCAAACAAATAAGAATATTTGAATATGGTGGGGACACTAAAGATTTTTTTAATATAATGGTACAGAACTCTTCATGTACGACACAGACTCGTACTTAGCCAGCTTTAAATATATCCAAACATTCGCCATAAACTATTTTCCGTCATTCACCGCCCAGAAGCATGCTTAAACTGACTTATTAGAATAACCATTAATTCCTAAATTTCAGATCTGCACAGAAGTAGACGCAGAGAACTCCGGCTGGACCAAGAAGTGGGACGATCAGGGCAAGTGCCCCTACGCTTACAAGGGCACCCAGTGGGTCGGCTACGAAGACCCCAAGAGTGTGGAGATCAAGATGAACTGGATCAAGGAGAAGGGCTACCTCGGCGCCATGACATGGGCCATAGACATGGACGACTTCAAAGGCCTCTGCGGGGAAGAGAATGTGCTAATCAAGATCCTTCATAAGCACATGAGCACTTACACTGTTCCTCCGGCAAGGACTGGGCATACTACTCCCACTGTAAGTATTTACTCGTTATACAAGAGAGAAAAATGTAGAAATGATGCAAGTATATAGTGTGAATATTCTGTTTGTATCTATTTACTTGAATTAGCGAAGTATGTAATTATATTTACTCCTGAAAATTCATTCAAAATAAGTATTTCTCTACTTTTTTTTCTGATGATATTGGTTTTTTTCGGTAAATTGTTGTGATTTATGTCCATACTGAGATAACACTCATGATTATACCTAGTAAATAACCAAAACAAAGCAATGTCCCTGCTTAAAATAAATCACCCCATTAAAAGCATCTAAGATAGCCAATTAAAAATGGTTAAGTAACTTCCTCAACAGCTGATATCAGTATCCAAACAAAACAATCAATTGCTAATACCGAAACCGCCCCTTACTCACCACTAAAGAAAGCCATAAATCCCCGAAACAAATTGCCTCGGTTATTCATTGCGATGCTATCTACAGCCGGAATGGGCGCGGGCGCCTTCCACGCCGTCCGACCCGAGCGAGGGCGAGCCTATCCCGACCACGACCACGGAAAAGGCGACCACGGCTAAGGCGACCACGGCTAAGCCGACCACGACTAAGGCGACCACAGCTAAGCCGACCACGAGCAAGCCAGAGAGCGCGCCACAGTCGACCACTGAGAAGGAAGAGGCTCCGCTGAAGCCTGAAACTCCTGAACCTCCACCAGCGGTAAAGGCTTTTTCTTTAATTAAGTTTAATTTTTACTTTGTTTTAGTAACACTTAGTAGTTCAAATACGCGTTTCAGTACATAGCGTTTTTTTAACGTGTATCTTGCTACTTTACGAGTATTTACTGATTTAGTCGCAATGTGTACCTTATCTAAGGAAAGTCATGTATAAATTCATAATGTATAAAGTCATTGTTTATATCATTTATTGCTACATGTAATTAGTTCATTTTTTCAAAAAACTGTTAAAATTTCACACAAAATTTAAAAGATATTTAAAAGTCCCAATAAAATTTTGCAAATTATTTATGCATTTTCCACTAAACATTATAAAATTATTACAGGAAAATGAAATTGATAACCCTGACATCTGCAATTCAGAGGAAGACTACATTCCTGACAAGAAGCACTGTGACAAGGTATTTTAGTTATTTTTGTTTTATGCATTTACTCATTTTAAAATTTTATTGTTTTGGACTGGCTTGAATTTAGTAGGGCCGAGTCGTGGGTTTGAATCCCACCCGGGCTATGCCGTGTCAGGGTATGTTGTTAGCCCATATGCCTCTACTACTGGGGTACGGGTCCACCTTAAGGCGATCAGGCTTTAGTCAACCATGCTGGCCAAGTGCGGGTTGGTAGACCTTAGGATTTCTGCACCGTTCAAGTGTTGAATAATCGTACATAAGGATTTCAAATTTCAAAACACATTTGTACGTGGCGGTTTTTGAACTGGCGAACTCTTGCATGGCAAGCAGTGACCTTAACCACTCGGCCATCGACGCTTTTATTTAAAATATTTATATTTAGATATATTTGTATATAACACTGTTGTTTCTGATATCCGTAACACAACTGCTTAAGTAACTTACTTCGGAACTACAACAATGTGTGTTTTGCTGTGAAATTTAATGTTTAGATGTTGTGACCCAAAATATTTTTTTTCAGTACTGGCGCTGCGTCAACGGCGAAGGCATGCAGTTCAAATGCCAGCCAGGAACCGTGTTCAACGTGCAGCTGAACGTGTGCGACTGGCCTAACAACGCCAACCGTCACGACTGCCAACTATAGATGGCGCTTCAATCGCCTCGTCTGTACCAGGCCTTATCCGCCTGTTACTAATGCTGGGGCTACATTAGCGAATCACAGCAAATATTCGGGTCACTGTCCCACTCTAAAAGATATACACTGACAGAGACAAATAGAAAACTTCGTGTTTGACCGATAATGTAGCCACAGCATAACAAAAACTGTTTACGCCGTTGGTCTGAGCTTGCACTTAAGATAAACGGCTTATGCTAGTTTGAGGATACTGTTATTTATATCAATGTAATATTGTCGCATTTCGGCTATCCGTCCCAACGCGAAAATATTATCATTCCCTTAGAATATCTCTTTGTGATTTTATTAGGCTAAGTTCTAAATGTTAAAGGTTGTAATTGGAAAATTCAGGTTCGTAACTTAATTGATAGCGACTACAAAAGTTTGTTTACGAAGATAAATCTATCACTGCATAAAGAAGATAAGAAACGTTTTCTAAATATTTCTAAGTTATTTATGAAATTCTTCTTCGTTGCTTTTTATCTGCGAGTGTTATAAAGCTTTTGATAGTCGTTATTGATATGTTTGTGAATAGAAGGGTAAATAGATTGGAAATAATTTATAACGATACATTTGTATACCGTCTTAAATTATTTATTATTTTACGATCGGTTTCATTTTTACGAGTTGACATTATCTTCGTTTCAAAACCAATATAGTTAAGAATATAAATGTCGTTTAGTTACAGCATATACTTCGATCATTAAGTACCATCTACTTTATTAAGCTAATACAATTAGCATTTATTTTAATAAGCAGTTCTTATCTAGAATCTTTTATTGGTCACAAATTAGAATAAAACTAAAAAAGTAATAAGAAGTTGTGCAGGTTACCTACAAGTAAGTTGATAATAATATTCAAAGTAAAATTAGCTACGCTGTGAGCGCGACAACTCTTTGTAGAGTTACGAGTCACAAATGTTGTGCATTTTATTTTGACTTTGGGAAAGTACACGTAATTATAACTGTAGTGTATGTATAGTACATGAGGTGTAAGATCCCACCTATAAATCAAAAAATATAAAAAAAGTAGTATGTATTCTAGATTCTAAAATTGACTGTTAGATTACGTAAGCAGATTAAACAATGTCAATGCAAAAAGGAAACTCAAAAGATGTAAACTCGTAATGAGGTTTAGCATAAATTTTCTTCCGGTACTAACTTCGGACTTACGGCCGGAGGTATATTTATTTGGCGTATAATTCGCCGAGAGACCAATTATACGCCAGACTTCGAATCGGATGAATATTCAGCCTGGCGCTAGGTAACTTTAATTTATTTGCGTAGGTAAGAATAATTAGAATAAATTGTGAATCAAAAGTTGACTTTTATTTCTATTCGGCTCGCATTTGTATGCGTACATTATTTATTACGCTAAACTGAATTAAACATGTGACACAAAACAATTAAACATCTCTTGTAGTACCGTACATGACGATACCTATGAGGTATTCATTTATACTTTTTAATCAGGCTATCTGAAGGTCATACCATTAAAAACTAAGATAGTGCTCACTAGCTAGAGCCCAAGTGTGACACAAGTATGTGCAAAAGGCCACAACCACTAAAACACATTTGTGAAAAAAAAATTATAAAGAAAAGGAAAGCTAAGTTATCAAATCAAAATATACTTAAACAAAGGTCAGCTCTCATCGTGTTTTAGTCATGGCGTAATTCTTCTAACTGACTAATAAATATAATGTCTAAAGAGTTTACTTAATTCTTTACAATTTTTGCACGCGCGAGGCGACTAATATTAGTCCTCTCTGAAAAGGAGGTGTTTACACGTCGTACTCGTAATATTATGAATGCTCCCACGGGAAGACTTATAACAACTTAATGGCACGAGAGGAAATTCCCAGAGGACAGTTTAGTCTCACTGTGATGGTGACGTCCCACGTCAAGGTAAATAAAGGGTACATTTAAAACTAAAGCTGAAAGAGTATTTTCTATTATTTGTGCGAACACTACACATTTTAAAACAAAACAAAGTCATTTTCTCTGTCCCTTTATCCCTATGTATGCTTAAATCTTTAAAACTACGCAACGAATTTTGATGCGGTTTGTATTAATAGATAGGGGAAATCAGGAGGAAGGTTTTAAGTCTACTACTCAAAACTAAGTTTACAGAGTCTTGCCCGTGACCACGAGCGCTGTAAAGAGCCCTAAACGTAGGATCTTTAAGGAATTAGATTAGAATAGCAACACACGTGAGTTTAATCCGTAAACTTAGTATTATTTAAAAAAAAGATATATTTACCTACCTAAATACGCATAATGTTTTTCTCACCACAATACAATTACAATTACAGCTCAATTAGAGCAGCGACTATTACTCATACAAGTTTTTTAAAATTCAATCAATTAATGGCATAAGTATAGTATATTGTGCGAGAAAAGTTTAGTAAAAGATAAAGTTAATTAAATAACTACCTTACAATATTCATAACAGCTAAAAGTAATTTCCTATTAATACGAGAATTTAAATTATAAACAGAATGTTATCTATATCTATACTAATATTATAAAGAGGAAAGATTTGTATTTTTGTATTTTTGTATGTTTGTAATGAATAAACTCAAAAACTACTGGACCGATTGCAACAATTTTTTCACCATTAGAAAGCTGCATTATTCAGAAGTTACATAGGCTATATTATATTTTTAAAAAAATTAGGGATCCTTACTAAAACTCCAATAATGTAACCCAAGGTGTAAAACCTGAAAAATTCCTTACGTCGCCTGCGCTGCGAAAACTATTGAAGATAGAACAAAACCATTTACTAAGACTTTGCAGAACTCATCATTATCTACAAAAAGTGTCGCGACAGCATATGTCTAAATATTATAGTTATGTCACAGCAATCGGTTTTTTATTCTAAAAATTTAATTTATATGCCGCCGCTTGAAAGGGCTCTTTATTTGTACCTTGGTATTAATCCTTAAAAAAAAAGTTACTTAATATTAAAGACGGCTTCAATACCTTTTTATCATTTTTTGAATTATTCAATTCGGACATTTAATTCGGAAGATATCACGAGTTTAAAAATGCAAGTATTAGAAAAAGTCGCGTGGTTGCCGCCACCGCGCTCAGCTAGCCAGCATGCGTTGTAGGCTCCATGTAAGCGTCACTGGGGTACGGGGGAGTCAATGTAATATAATAATAATAATATAATAATATATAATAATATTATAAAGAGGAAAGGTTTGATTTTTTGTTTGTTTGTTTGTTTCGAATAGGCTCCGAAACTACTGCACCGATTTGAAAAAATCTTTCACTGTTGGAAAGCTACACTATCCCTGAGTGTCATAGGCTTTTTTTAGATAAAAAAAAATAGATTTCTGTTACGGGGTTAAAATATATTACATAGAGATAGAGATATCCCCGAAGCGAAGCGAGGGCGGGTCGCTATCTTTCTATATTTAGGTATTTAATTAGTTTCTTGGCTAATTAGATACATAAAGGCTCGATATCTCTTAGGAAAAATTAGATTAATTTATTTTCTTGCTCTAAAATAAAACGTTTGTTGGTGACGAGTCATCTGATTAAATTCCAACATATTGCTTATGAATTCCAGCCAATAAACAAATGAACATTGAGAAGTTGGGTTTTGAAACTACTTAAAAAATACTGTCTCATACTGCCGACCTACTAATTATCGAGATAGATTAATCTAAATAGGGATTGATATATGGCTTTTCCGTGTTCAAGACACTAAGGTCGGTGACCCTAATTCCCCATGATGCTTCTGTCAGAGCCAAATGAATTGAACAGGGAAAATGATGAACGACTTGTGAAGCGTTCTCCTGGGTCATTACTCTAACGCCATTTGTACTTGTATTGAGAATAGCTGATTACTAACAGAACCACTTTACAATACACATAACAATATTGTGTCAAGAACAGCTGATTACTTAACTAACACAATACAATAGGTATAACAATATATTAGCCACTTATTTTTTTCCTTGCTACGATGATGGCTTGGAGTAGTCTTGTCATCATCACCGGACTTGTGGGGGAGCGCTAATTGGGCCAATGATACCGGTCAATAGCCGGTCAGAGGCCACTGAAAGCGTAGAGTTACTAAGAGGCCACGACTAGTTTTTCTATATATTTGTGTTTAAATGGTCCAAGAGCTGGCTGCAAAAAAACGGGCCGATCGGTTAACAGAATGACATGTTTTTTAAAAGTTAGTACTTATATCTAGAATGACAAATATCATTGTGTGCCTGGGCGGAACTTGTGGCATAAGTTTTATACGTGTTGTATCTGGAGCTTTTTTCCGACAATAACTGTACCAATGGAGTAACACTTTCAAATTATTGTCATCAGCATTATCATCGTTATCCAACTCTCTCACATACATTTATACAACTCTGGGTTGAGTTCGCTCGCGACCATGATTGGTGCAACCCAGTCGAATCGTCGGGGAGTACCTAAGTAGCTATGTAATTTGCTACTCCTAATAACGCGTGTAGACCCATAAAGACTAATATTTAATGTGTGTGATGTTGTGTGTATTAATCTCCTACGACATTTAGTTGTCTCTAGCTGAAAGGTAACGTTTGGCAGCTTTTGATCTGTATGAATAGGCAATAGGTTCTTCTACACTATATAATATTATAAAGAGGAAAGATTTGTATTTTTGTATGTTTGTAATGAATAAACTCAAAAACTACTGGCCCGATTGCAATATTTTTTTCACCATTAGAAAGCTGCATTATTCAGAAGTAACATAGGCTATATTATGTTTTTTTTTAAAACTAGGGATCCTTACTAAAACTTCAATAATGTAACCCAAGGTGTAAAAAAATAACCTGAAAAATTACTTACGTCGCGTGCGCTGCGAAAACTATTGATGATAGAATAAAATCATTAACTACGACTTTGCAGAACTCTCCATTATATTCAAAAAGTGTCGCGACAGCATATGTCTAAATATTATAGTTATGTCACAGTAAGCAGTTTTTTATTCCAAAAATTTAATTTATATGTCGCCGCTTGAAAAGGCTCTTTATTTGTACCTTGGTATTAATCCTTATCAAAATAATTTCTTCATATTCAAGACGGCTTCAGTACCTTTAAATAACTTTTTGAATTATTCAATTCGGACATTTCTTTCGGAAGATATCACGAATTTAAATGCAAGTATTAGAAAAAAAGTCGCGTGGTTGCCACTTTGATTTTAACTTGAAGGAATTTTGAATTCGCTTTAAATTCGTTTCGTAGGTAAATAAGTACCTGATAATAAATATTATATTTTAATGTAATATTTTATATAGAGATAGAGGTATACCGAAGCGAAGCGAGGGCGGGTCGCTAGTAATAAATAAAGATATATAATTACTGATTATTTGACTTGTCTTTTAAATTTTTCTCACAAAACTTAAGATTTTTGTAAAGATCCGCTTCCGCATCCGCATCCGCGGATATTTGCCCCCTGGAATCCGCATCCGCATCCTCATCCGCGGATGTGAAAAAATCAGCATCCGCAACAACCCTGGTGTAGACCCATAAAGACTAATATTTAATGTGTGTGATGTTGTGTGTATTAATCTCCTACGACATTTAGTTGTCTCTAGCTGAAAGGTAACGTTTGGCAGCTTTTGATCTATATAAATAGGCAATAGGTTCTTTTAAGATCTTAGAGACTTCTTGTGTCGTTATGTCTGTTGTCTGAAATGCATGTAGTTGTCACCTATAATTAAGTTTGCGTTTATCTAAGTGTTCATCTGGTCATGTTACTTATATCATATTGTTAATGTAATCTTGTTGGTGATCTTAAATAAATAAATAAATAAAGATAAAGGTAACAGATAAAATGAACAAAACAAACTGACTAAATACGTTTCTTCCTACGTTATCACGGGCGAGAAAGTATGTGGGTGTCAAATGGTATTTAGTGAAAATAATTCTAACATTACCTTTGGCTAATAAATATACACAGATCTACCCACTACCTACTACATAAGTAAGGATGATACCCATCGTGTGATGAATTTCTTAGAACACAGCTTTGAAAAGCTCCGTACTCTTATTACATGGGTAATTAGGGCCATTTTAGAATGTCTAAGTTATTTTTAGGTGACTGCGGTTATCTACGTACTTTGTTAGCGCCGTGTGGGTGAATCTGACCCTCGAAGGTATTTTTACATTCCCTTTACACTTTAAAAGTAGATCTTTAATGTTAATGGGTATTTTTTACACATAAAGGTGGTTTTACAACCAATAATTTATTTAAATAAAAAGCTTGATTACAAAGTATTAAAAATATTTTTTTCCTTTCGTGCCATTTTGTTGACCTTTTCTAGAGGTATTTTGATTTCACACAATGTTTTTTTTATATATAATATTATGTAACTAAGAGATGTATTATTATTAGTTTGTGGGAAAACTGTGTTCAATTTCTTGCTATGGATTAAAATAAACTCATTATAAGTTATAAAATATACAATAACTAATTATATTGACAAATAATTGATTAGTTTGCTATACGTTATCAAAACGAGAATATGTTTAGTAAAAAAGCAAATTTATTATTTACTTTTACACAACATCAACATCACATATATTGATCTGATTCCGTGGTAACTTAGCTTAAGGAGTTGTATTACAGATATCAGAATCAACATTGGATACACAGATATATTTAATAACACACCCAGACACGGAACAAACACCGATGTTCCTCACACAAATCGTCGAACACGTGACTCTTGGAACCGTAGGTAGTGACCATAGGTCATTAACCACTGTTCCACCGAGCCAGTATTATTTTAATAAAGAAAATTTAATAGAAAATGTGTCACGTTCGTACATTTAATTAAGTGACTATCCATCTAATAATTCAGTTGTAGACTTTAGGAAGGTAGCTAGGTAACTGTTATTCTAAGCTCCTGAATCTTGTAGTGTGTGGGTTGTGTTTTCAATGTAAATAACCTAAATTAGGGTACTACCGTTTGCCCTTAATGGTTAAGATGTAGGTAGGTACGTAATAAAAACTTCTTTTACAACTCCTCTACATCTTATCTTAATTTTTCAAGCAAAAAAAACGCAGATTTTTTTTTATAGCGTATTTGAACAGGCTATGTTTCATTTAAGTATTTTACCGAACGGCAAATACAATAGAGTATACCGCAATAAAAAAAAGATTTGGGCTCGTCCGGGATTTGAACCCGGGACCTCTCGCACCCTAAGCGAAAATCATACCCCTAGACCAACGAGCCGCTTGTGAAGAATCGTGAAATTATAAGTCTGTTACAATATTAGCTCCGGCGCGACAGAGGTGAAAGGCGCGGGTGACGTCACTCGTTTGGACCGCGGGTATTCATTTGCTCTAATTTCGGTGTGTTGTCGTCAAATCTTCTCACACATGTGTGATCTTAGTTTTTTTTGTTAGTGTTATATCTTTTGGTAGCTATCTTTCTCTTCCAGATAGCAACCAGGTCTCAGACAATTAAAAGTTTATAATAATGTCTTACCAATTATAATTTTCAATTGAAACACGTGGTTAATAAACAACTTCAAATGCAAGTTCTAAACTTTGGTAGCTTAACTTACTTTTTTTAGTTCTATTTTAGTGGTACCTATTTCCAATTAATATTATTGTATTTTCTATTCATTCATTTAATATATTATATTTTTTCCATAGAAAAATATTTCCAACAAATATATAAAAATATGTTTTAAAAGTTTTAATAACAAACGTTGTTTAAAATTACAAAAGTTAGGACGCAATATCGCTAATAATTTACTTTATCTATTGTTTACAAAGTGGAATCATAAAGCGTAATCTATTAATAATGGTGATAAGCGGTTCGATTTCATGTCGTGCATTTATCTATCTACTGACTATTAAATTTTCTGCCTCGTCGTTTATTGGTAGCAAGTGTTGCGGAAAGACCGAGAAATCCCCGGTTCTATTCCCGGGTCGGATCAATGGACTTTGGCAATATTTGCTAGTTCAAATGGTTTTGCTGTTAGTTAAGCTGTATATTGTTAGTTTCTTGAACCGTTCTGGTTCCACAAATACATCTTTTTATTCCACAATTTACACCCAAAACTTATGTATATTTAACGTACAAAGAAACTGCATTATTTGCAATTCTTTGTACGTTAAAAACATTAAAATACCCTTTGTGTAAGATTTTTGTTAAGATTTTACTCAGGCCGGAGCCAGGAAGATGTTGGATCGGAAAGGACGTTAAGCCGGTGGTCCTGCGTCCGATCTCTCCCCGGTCATGTCGATTGCTGTCTCGCCGAACTAAGAGATTGAAGGAAAAGGGAGTACCTACACTAGTGTTTGCGCGCACACTTGTCCACTATTAGATATAGGCAGTTTGCTTTTCTCCATTGATTTTGACCACCATGGCCGTCATCGGTCAGCTCCCTAATTATTATTATCATAAAATTATTCTACACAATAATTATTTACTGCAGAATTTATCGTTTCTCGAAGTTACATTGTTATCTTAATTTATTTATATTCTGGTGGTTTTCGTAAATGATTTATTAAGTTTTTTTTTTAATAAATTGCTAAATATTAAAAGGTCAAAGTTGAAATATAAAAATAATTCGAATTAAAATTGTAACAAAATAATGCATACCGCGCATCGTTTGGCGCACAAGAGCAGCATTTGACCGCGCGCTTACACGCTAGTATCCCTCTAGGTACCGCCGATGCCGCGTCAAGCTTTGCGAGTCGGCGCCATTACGGTTTCCCGCGGAAAACTTAGTGCGTTATAAAAAAAATACACCTGCCAGTCACACCTGTGCTGAAATTATCTGGTCCCAAAGGCGTAAAAAGTTAATCGAAAAAGTTAGACGATGTTTTTTTTTTCGCGCCCGAAATGCGAGGGAAACAATGAAAAGTTAAGGAAAACTTACGTGTTGTACGTAAAATGTGTTCGACTTTAATTGTAAAATCTGATTCGTGTGTGAAACGGATTATTGGTGGTTAGATTGGAGATTTCCGTGTATGATTTTGGTTTTTGGAGATTTAAAGGTAAGTGACGATTTACTTATTATATTGCCTGATTTTATGGAAATTATTTTGAATTTGGGTTTTTTTATGAATTTGTGACATAAGTTGTTCAGTTTTTTGTGGGTTCGGTATAAAAGTATATTTAATGAGATAACTCAATAAAAAAAAAAAGAATTAATTCTAAATACTTACTTCATTAAGAATTACTCATATTATTTACCTACTTATTTACGAATAATGGTTCATCAAATAATATCATAAATAAGCTAATTACAGCATTTGATACCGCCTTTAAGTATTCGGTAACTTGGTAAAATTTCTTTTTGTTCAATAATAATTTAAAAGACATTTACGAAAACAAGAGCAGGAATCATCTAGGGAATCAGAGTTTTAATAAACTTAAAAGGACAGATAATATCTCAACCACGTTACATTATTTTTTATAATTATTATTATTATTTTTTTTTAATGGAGCTGATACTACTTATTGATATTAATAAGTATTTCAGAAATGTCTCATACGGGTACATACTTCTGTAGTACTTTAATATTTTTATTATTAGGTAATAAACTTAATAATGTATTTTTTCTTGGCCAAGTTATTTAATAAAAAAAAATAAGGTAAGTATTTTTTTAAGTTAATATTAAGTAATCTGCTTTTGAAAAGTTATATCTAGGTATATAAAGATAATATATTTGATAAATGAATATCCTGACGAGAACTACACAAAATATAGGGTGAAATAAATATATTTGAAAGTCCACGTTACTTCTGTTTGCATATTAAAATTAATTTTACGTTTCTTTTAAAAATGTATTTAATTTCAGAACTCGAAGTGTTTGTGAGAAACGAAACTCCTTGCGTTATTAAGTGCTAATGGGTTAAGTTGAAACGGTTTGACTTAGCAGTTGCTTGCAACGAGGGTAATAATTTATGAACGACATCATTATTTCTCAAAGAAACCAGCTTGAGGAAATCTCAGAAAATAATTTAAAATTAATTAGAGTAAGAAACTTACGAGTGCAGTCATGGTAAATTGAGGTAAAAAACATTCTTATTAAAAGCTTAATTACCCGCCTACCTTACGTTACCTAGGTTCCCAAGTCATAGAATTAACTTAAAAACACATAAACAAATATATTTTAATCTAACACCCTATTAATTTATTAATCAAATACCTTAAATAATGTAGTACCTAATTAATTTTATTATATTAAATACCTTGTTCATAAGATAAATCGCACGCAATACTTCCAACATTGCATGAAGAGTAAATAATTCCTTTGTGCTTCGTTTCACTCTTTTACGGTGAGAAATTTCCTTATTGAATTCCGAATCCTCTCACATCCAATTATTAGCTATCATGAACTACCTACTATTTTAAGACCACAGGTGGTGTTTGGGAACCCACAGGAATAGCCTAAGTAACATCTCACGCTGTTGTATGAAACTGTGTGTATTTGCTCATGTGCTACTAAAAATATGTATCCAAGTCTTTATTTTATTTGAGTCTATTAAAGCTTTCTTGATTTATTCACTGCTTCATGTAATAGGGTATAAAAGTCCGCGATTTCAAAGTATCACAAAGTTTCAAATATTAAATTATTATGGAAGATGCGATCATGTAAAGTACCTATGATGAAAGTTTTATATAATTAAGGTATTCTAAGTAATTATGTATCCAAGCATATTTAACTTAATTGTTCTAAAAATTAACCACGCGTCAGAACCTAGAATTCTTCAATGTGTCAACTTGAAGTGGACTTTCAGCATTGAATTTAATAGAACGGGAGTCTGTTTCTTATCCGAAAATCGTTTGTCCGAAAATCAAAATCCCTAACACGTTTGCTATAATCATCAAAATCCATAATGTTCGAATGTACGAAATTTCATAATCCCTAATTGTCTTTAATTCTAATCATTTTTTGTCATAATATCGAGTTCTATAATAATCAAATCTCCTAAAATTACTTGCTATAAAGTTAAATGCCCGAAGTGTTACATAGTATAATGTTCGTTACTACGAATGGAGCTTTATCATAATATTATTAGTCCGAATTATGAATGATTATTTATAATTTTGTTTTATTCAAAAAATGTTTGGCCAAAAAATGGTTTCGTCAAATCATCATTTTATAAATGACTTACTTTTTGACCAAATGATCAACAGTTAAATTTTCATTTTACAAATAATTATTTTGCAAAATGAATATTTAACAACTGAGTTATCAAACTACTATTGGTCTAAAAAGTTTTATAAAATGTTTTATTTGACAAAGTGTCTTTTATTAATCGATCTGATAATAGATATTGTACGGGTCAAATTAAAACACAATATTTGGAAAATCATTATTTTGATAAATTTGGTTAGGTAAGGTTAGAATTTTGGTTAGGTTAGGTTAGAACTGGTGACCATAAAACGCGCGAGCCGAGCGAGCGAAGCGAGCGATGCCGCGGCAGCGGCATGGCGAAGCGCTAGAAAATATTTACTACTGTTTAATTTCTATGTAACAGTGGATACACAAATAAAAATAAATATATTTATATATACCGATGTTCGTCACACATAATAAGTCAGTTTTTGTAAGATGGTACTATTGTTAAATGTCTCGTTTGCCAAATGAATATTTAGGATTTGTAAAAAATTATAGAATAGCACTGTGCATTTCACATATTATGGATTGTAATATTTATAGCAAAACATTTTAGGACCTTTAGTACTTTCGGACTTATGACGTTTATGGAAAAGCCTTTTATGTCTTTTAAACTTTATAGATTGTGATATTTATGGCAAAAGATTTTAGGGTAAATAATATTTAGGGATTTCGATTTTAGGGCAAGTGATATTATGATAAATGTAGTTAGGGATAATGATCATTCGGGCAAATGATGATTCGGACATAAAACATTATGAGATGTAAAATTATGGATAAAAATTTTATGAGATGAAATAGAGAACCGATAGAACTCAGCAGTAATTCAAGTTTGTACCTATTGAATCAGATTAATTGGATTAGATCAATCGCAAATCTAAAGAATAACATTTATTTGAGTATTCCTAGTAAAGTAATTTTGTCAGTGGAGCCACTGTTGCTCAGGTCATGGATGATTATTTTGATAATAGGAACATTGTTGTGTTATGTAGAACGAACTCATTTATCTTTAGAGCAACTATCGAGTTTCTTGCCGGAGTCTTCTCGGTAGAATCGGCGTTCCAAACCGGTGGTAGAATCTTTTTATTAGTAATGTGACGATTTATAAGTGCATGTAAATTGCCTATATAAATAAAGACATTTTTGATTTTTTTAAAATTTTAGTTGACTAATTTTTATGATTTGTTTTATATAGGTACAACATGTGTTTATAGTAAACCTATGATTGTGGACTTTAAATTAAAATTTTCGCGTTAAAGAGCGTATGAACCACTTTGTGTGAGAATCCTATTCCCAATGGTACGATTGATTACCGGTTGAATAGGACCTGTGGGATATTACATTCCCATTTATCTGACTAAGCCTCGGTTTACAGATTTTAATTAAACTCGGACAAGTCTAGTTAATTTTGAATCTGATATCAGCTGTAATCTTAACGATAATGTAATTATGTTATTTTTAGTTATGTAAATAAGATTGCCATTCAGAAATTCGGTAAATGAAATGGGTCGACATTGCAGGACTAATAATGTTTTTTTAGAGACATGAATTTGATGCAGGTATTATATTATTTGAATTTTATTCCAAAGCTACATCTAGCGTTTTATACGATTGTCAGTCTATGGGTGTGGTGGGTTGATCTACCTCTTTGGTCTATTGGTAGCAAGTGCTGCGTTAGCACCGATAGATCTTTTAGCATTTAAAGATAGTCAAAGATAACCTATAATTTGTAATCAGAGTACCTCATATGTGAGTGATATCTACTTGCCATAAGATGGAGTGAGGCCATCCTATTATAAAAAGAGTCATCGTCATCATCATCATCAGCCCATACTTGTTCACTGCTGGACATAGGTCTCTCCAAATGCACGCCACTTCTTTCTATCCTCGGCCACTCGCATCCAGCTCCTACTAGCCGTCCTGCGCAGATCGTCACACCACCTGGCCTGCGGCCGTCCTACACTACGTTTGCCGAGACGCGGTATCCACTCCAGAACTCGTCTACCCCAGCGGTTGTCGGTTCTACGGCTGATGTGGCCAGCCCACTGCCACTTCAACTTGCTAATGCGATGAGCTATGTAGAAAAGAGTAATTTATTGAAAGTATGATAATAGCTGCTCTAAAATTGTCCTAGTTACCATATCTGATTTTTGAGGGTTTACGTAAATGCTGATAGATGTTTCAAGAGACCATTTTTCAACTCGCATCGTTAGGCTTGACGTAGCCCGTCTACGTCGTTTTAATAAAATATGATTGTCATTCTAAACACCTAACCAGAATTCCAAGCGCGAGCTTGACTTAATACTTACTCCCATATACAAATATACAAAAAAAGTTATTTAGTTTTACATTTAAATACCTAAGTAAGCTTTCATCGGATAACGGAAGGACCGTTTCGGTCATCGTTATTATCAATTTAGTTACTGATAGAAATTAATTTATGTTTAACATTATTTGGGGCTAACACGAGGTCGTTAATCATATTAATGTTTATACTTCATATTGATTAACCGAATTACTGGGTCACGAGTGACGATTGACGAACCTTCAGAAAACACAAAATACTACAGTAACATCGTAGAGGATTGTTGTTTTTGCAATGTTTTCTTCGAATATACAACACTTATGTAGAAAATACGTGATTTTAAAATAAGTGACAATGAATTTATATCAAACTGCACTGGTGTACTTTGTTTCAAAAATGAAAAATAAAACAAACTTTTTTCTTAACGTAATTGCAGACGTTATGTGACACCTCCTAGTAGTAAATTATTCAAACATTACCTATCTGATCATTAGGTATAACATTACGTGATGATCTCTTGAACTTCAAAATAGTTCAGAACTTCCGCACCACTTTAGGCTGTAATCCTAAATAAGGTTTCATAATAAAGCGCTAAGTAGAATAAAAACTTCTCAGTCAAGCTTAAAGAATGAATGAACTTAGTAACTATTACAAACACAGATAAAATCTGTCTTTGTTCACTAAACTTACAAATAAAGAGAACGTGTTCAGAGGAGGCACTTAGGGATTGCTTAGCCTCGTAGATAACTTAACTGCCTTCTGATGGTTAATCCCCACATATTATGTAAGATATATGTTTAAGGTTTGAGAGTGGAGGAAATTGGACGTAATCCTGCATCTTTGTTTAGGTATTTAGTGTTCATGATGTACCTACCTAATGAAATTTAATTGCATTTGAGTGTGCCCATACCTCATGCGCCAATAAATTGTCTCATCCGGGACAATTTTTGAAATGTTTTGTTAAAAATATTGTTGTAAATACT
Organism: Maruca vitrata; assembly: GCA_039566165.1. Lineage (NCBI taxonomy): Eukaryota > Metazoa > Arthropoda > Insecta > Lepidoptera > Crambidae > Maruca > Maruca vitrata. The sequence goes on from CM076932.1 coordinate 6,816,673, forward strand.
GTCCAATTTTATTTTCAAAATACACGTGCTATGAGGTAATCTACTTACCTTGGGATCAAATTAATGTAATGGTGTACTGATATTTACTTGGTATCTACTGGTTTAGGGGTTAGAGCCATCCACTACCCCGCAAGTCCGGTGATGATGACGAGACTACTCCTAGCCATCATCGTATATCAGTTGGGGTTAAAAAAGGTATCTACTGATTACTACTGATTGTATGGCAGCTATTCTAAATTGTTCAGTTTTTTGTATTAACAAGTAAATTTCCCCAAAATTTTAACTAAAATGTTATATCAATATTAACAAGAAACATGTCAACTATCTGACGAGCCAATTGTTATTTATTGAGCTATTTTGCAGTAGAATGGCTATTGACAGGCGTCCGCCATAACGATCCCACTATCGTTCTAAACGAAAATGTAGTCAATTTTGGCCTACCCAGGCTTATCTAACGATATTCAGGCTTTAACATATCGTATGTCTGACCCCACTACCATAATATTTAATCGATTATTGAAGTATTCAAATGAAGAATCTCTTGTCCATCATCACTTTCCTACAATTTTTAATCTTTAGCTTTCGTGTTCATAATATGCTATTATTACCGTTGAGTTCGTCGACATTAGTTTTCGCGAACTGTAGGTACATAATAATATACCAATCATGTATTAGGAAACGATGAATTTATATTATTACGAAGACGTAGTCATAAGATAATATTAAATATCGTATTATTTTTTTTATTTTTAGAAATATAATAATGGTATATATTTTTCTTTTTGTCCATAGCATTGTAATCTATATGTTATGGACCAAGTGATTAATGCGAGCATTATTAATAATGCCCAAGCATTATGTATAATGTCTAGGCCTATCGGGCCAAGTGATTAATTAATATTTAAACTTCATCATTTATCACCATGCGCGGGCATTATTATATGGCTATGTCATGATTGGGCAATATGATAATTGTGAGTAATTTGAGATGATGCGGGAAATGAAGAACGAGTGGCACGCTTAGACCAATCACATACAGCCGTTCAGCGCGCGGCTCGTGTGACGTACTTTAAATTTTCGCTATAAAAATATTTGAACCTGCGAAAAAAACGAAGCATCCCAAGAAAAGGATTAGTTGTGAAACCAATTCTTAGCGGTGAACTAAATGCAAGATGTCATGTTGCAAATTGACATGCAGTCGCATATTAGTCAACCATAAAAAAGAGACATAATGTTTCTGCGGCGGTTTTTAGACAATGTTATGTTGAATATTTCTGTCATACATGATTTCAATGTAACTTTTACCATTAAGGCTACACACACGCGACGGAAGCTTAAAAATGGAGTAACTTCTTCCGTTTTCCCAACATTTCCGTTCACTAATCTGCTCCTATTGAATGTGGCGTGATGATTAAGTATTCTTTAACCTGCCTAGGAGTATGAAGAATAATTAAATAAGTACCAAGTTTCGTCGAAATCCGTCTATAAGTTTTTATTTCTATACAGAACATACACACAGACAAACATTTTGCTGATTGCATTTTTGGCATCAGTGTCGATCAATTATCACCCCCTGATAGTTATTTTGAAAAAATATTTCATGTACAGAATTAAACTCTCTACAAATTTATTATAAGTATAGATATAGATAATAATGATAAAAAAAAATTCTACATAATATGTTTGTATTACTCTGCCCAAAAGCCCGGTCAAAGTGATTATTTGAATAATTATTATTAAATTGCACTCTCATATTGGGCATTTTTCATAAGGACCAGGCGGTATGTATAATGCCCAATTTATCATTTGGTCCATAACATATACAAATCAATACATACCACTACACTACAATACAATTTATTCTTATAATATAATGCGAAGTTGTAAACTAATTGAAATTGCCGTGTCGTTAGGAGAGCGATCAGTCTATGTATTAGCAAAACTATCTCCAATCCAAACCTTACTTGACGCTACTTTCTTCGTTCTCCGTTTGTGACGTTCGCACGTTGCTAATGGCAATATAAATCAATATAGTAGCAAATGTAGTGACCTCGGTAGCTGTGGAGGCTCTTTGGGCCCCTTCCAAACAGCTCAGGGCGATATACAACATGTTATGATAGTCCGACGAATCGCAGCGTCATCTGCCACGGCGTCAAGATTATTAATACCACACCCTTACTTACTACGTATAAGTTGTGACTCTGTGATAGCATATGAGTCAAAGTTGTCATACGTCGTCTGTAACCCATTCATAACAAACAAGAACACAAATTGTCGCAGTCGGACAATATGTGGTTACTCAACAGATCAGTTTCCCGAAAATCAGTAAATAAATAAATATCTGGGACATTTTCACACAAGGTCACCTGACTCTTCAATTCTCTCAAACTAAGCAGAGCTTGTACTATAGGCGTCAGACTGATATACATACATATGTATTTAGTAATACATACTTAAATACATAATCACACCCCGACATGCAACAAGCACCGATGTTCATCGTACAAATATTTGTCCCGAGTGGGAATCGAGCCCACGACTCTTGGAACCGCCAGCCAGGGTCACTAACCACAGTTCCATCGAGCCAGTCATGTGTCAAGTCAAGTGTTTTGAGAAACTAAGTAAGTAAATGTAAGTAGGTACATGTGTCCATATTACGGTATATGTGTATTAATTTGAAAATTTAGAAGGGCGGAAATTTCGGAAAAGTTTTGAACAAAATACTCGTGCCAATAGTACCAATCGGTAATGAGTACTTAGTCATATTAATTAGACCTAGAATCAATTTAGATCAATCTACCGCTAGAAATTGGCACCATACTAATTAGTGTCTAATTATTAGGTACTATCTAATTTAGGTCTTTGAAATGATTTCATTAAAATGACGACGTATTTTATTTATACGTGTTGAATGAAATTAATATATGAATATGAAAAACAAGATATTAAGGTTTTATTGTGAAGTCTTTCTTGTACTTAGATCCAAAGCAGAAAATATCATATGTATGCTTAATACTTAACCTAGTTAATAAGCTTCCGGGCGGGTAGTTGAGTGGACTACATCAGAAGAGTTCTTCTATCGAGAGTTCTTCTACTTCTAAACAATACCGATGATTTCATTGTTTGTATGCGAATGGAGATTTCCGTTAAGCTTCAACTTAATTATGTGTCGTGATCGAGTATAGTTGGTTATTTTTTTTGTTTATTATAGGAAAATCTATTCCTAACCGAATTTAGCGATTGCTTGATCAACTTTGGCCTATGTAGGAAACAACATCCACTTATTTACTATACACTTCCCATTTACTGATTGTTATCTACATATCTACTCTATGTCTCTAACTACAAAATAACTTTGTGATAGTCATTCCAAAAATACCAAGAAAAAATATGAGAAGCTTATATAGCATACCATAGATAAAGTGAATATGTGCGATTTCCTTACGACCTTAGAATCAAAATTCAAGGCCTATGCGAGCGCCGCTCAATCGCAGCCTTGGCTCGGATTTATTCCTTGGTCCTTGTGAAATTTGGCAAAAAATAATTTGGCTATCCGCCAATGGAGTCTGCACACGCTATCACTGATAGTAAATCTCCTCTGAGCCAGTGGCCGACCTTTCGACGGTTTTGCGCGATAAGATTCGGGACTTGTTTTGGAATTGTAACAAGGAGTATGACACTGATTTAACCCTTGGGTCTTATCGTTAAATGCTTCGGCATTGGGCCATGAAACCTTCTTCACACGAGCTTAAAAGTTGTGAAACTTTTCGTAACGAAATACCCGATGATTAAAGTTCTCAAGTTTCGAAGCCATGGGTCGAAGTCGTCGGGGTAAATAAGTCCTCTCTAGTTGAAAAGGAAGTAAATCCATCTGCCTTTTTATTTGTAGATAGGTAGGTTGGATGCAACTTAGTAATCTGATAAGATTGGTTTCAAATATTACTTATAATAAAACTAAAAAACTATGAAGGCGGAGGAAACTAGAGGGTTACCGTTATTATGGCAGCTTATATTTGAATAACTTATGCTTTGTCAATAAAAAATTATGACGTCACAATTTATTGTTTGACACCTGTTTCATATGATCTTTTTTTTACTTAATGTAAGTGCTGATTTGATTTGATCACAGTAAAGTGTTGTAGTAAGTTATACAATTTCTAACGTAACTGTTCAAAGTAACCACTCAGAAATACACGTCTAAGATGGATTCAGAACCAAGACCTTAGTGACAACTACAAGACTAGGCGATTATAGTGATATATTATTATTAACAGTGACAGAGATAACTCTAGAGAGGGGGACCTCTAGGTCCGGTCTTGCGAAGATGAAAACCGTTTGACCTAAAACAGAGCAACTCAATAATAGTAGGTACCAACCAGCAATAGGACACAATACATTGGCCTTGTATTTTTGCCCTCACAAAACATAACGTCCGTAAATCTTTGTGATATGAAACAAATTGAGCAACAAATTATCTCGGTTGAATTGAGGTATGTTCGAAGTAAGTTTCATTTAATATTTTTTTTCATTATACGAGTATAGAAAGGAATTGTACGGTAATTCATGCTATTTTCTAAAATATTACTAATAGGTAGTGCTTAGATATCAGATTTTTTAAAACCATATAAATTTAGCATTCGTCTGATTATCAAAATTATACGTAGCTAGTATGACCTAAAATTCAAACAAGAATCAATTTAATAAAGAAAAAGACTATGATTTTGACAAAAAAAACAAAGTAAAAATTAACAAGTACCTACCTAATAAATGGCATAAAAGCTATTTAGATAAATATCCGGAGGTGTACATAAAATTTATTTCAAATAAAATGAGTTTTAAAATAAAACTTGTGCAATAAGTACTACAAAGCCTAGATTTACATTGCGAACAGTCCATTGGATAAATAGAATGAGCACTACATTGCCTTGCTACAAATATGAAAGTCAAACGAAACTTCAGTGCTCTCTGTAGCCACAGGGCGCCTCAGCCAGCATATGGAACAACAAATAGGTATTCTACCTTCATTTTTATGTTAATGCTATTTTCCATCCTTACCTGCACACACACATGCATACTTTACTATACATAGCGTGAAGCTTACAAGTTATAGCGTATAAGTTATAACGCTGTAAGTTTTATCATAGAGATTTTCGTTAATCAGCATAGGAAAACAATAGCAAGTTATTGGTTATTTATATTTGTGTACATGAAAATTTTAGTTTAAAAATATCTCGGACATAATTAATAAATATCTGGGACATTTCCACACACGGTCATCTGACCCCAAACTAAGCAGAGCTTGTACTATGGGCGTCAGAGACTGATATACATACATAGATATTTTTAAATACATACTTAAATATATAATCACACCCAGACACGGAACAAACACCGATGTTCATCATACAAATATTTGTCCCCAGTGGGAATTGAACCCACGAATCTTGGAACCGCCAGCCAGGGTCACTAACCACTGTTCCACCTAGCCAGTCAAGAAGTTTATTTATACTGTCCCTTAACGTATACAACCTCACTTTTGTACGTTCTCGTACGGCGAGGTAATATGGAAATTACGAAGACTGAATTACTGTTTTCTTCGGAACAATACGAGTCAGAGAGAGAGTATCAAGAAAAAACCAATTACTTAAGTTATTGTAGGCTATAGGTCAGCCTGTCATTATTCGATGTATAACTAATAGACCCATATTATAGATACCCAGCAAGAGATTATGCGTATTAACATGTTAAATCAGAACAAGAAGCCTGCAGCTGCAAAATAGAATATGGAACATGAAAAATGTTCGCTCCATTTTTATTCAGCGAAAGCATTGTGATGCTTAAAAGAGACACTCAATGCGTAGCCCCTGAATAGTCCATTCGAGCTATCCGCACACAGCTGTATCACGCTGTAACTTTTTTCCATATTAAAATATCAAAGGTCTGGTACGAGTAGGCTGTTCAGAATACCGCAAGCGGCTTAGTATTTCTATACAAGTTTCGTACGGTTGTAAGTAGCTCGCTTGCGTAGTTTGACGAGTATAAAGCGATAATTTAAATGGAGTTGGAGCTTTTGATTGGTTTTAACTGGTTGATACAGTTTTTTTTTTAGATTAACATGACATTTCACGTCTAAAGGGAGATTAGTTCTAGTTCGGAACCATAGGCAATTAGTTTAAATTATTTATATGTTAAACAATGAAATATATCTTTTTCTTCACTTAACAAAGCTTGTTGACTAAATCTTCTTATGGTTAGATTGTGGTAAATAAAACATGGAACTAACGAAACTTGATTCCAGTATGAAAATTGAAATAAAAAACATAAAAAAAACCAATTTAAAATACCGAAAAAGTAATACAAAAGAAAGCAATAAAGTCATCCCGTCTTATTGTCTGCAAATGATAACCTGTTAGACTAAAAAGCCCCTTTTAATTCAACGTCGAAAATGTTCCCTAAAAATCAAAATCGAAGGTAAAAGGCTGATGGCATTTGAAAGTTAAGTCGTCTTAAAAATAAAATATCAATTGAAAAGCCAGGAAAGGCCACAGGCGTTATTGGGCGCAAGGCGTTCTTAGAATCGTCATTAGCCTACTCGGCGCCCGACGGGTGGTATCGATTTTATCATTTTCCAACAGCGAGCTTAATCTTATTGAATAATATTTTTAAGTTTATTGGAGCGCCGATCTGTTTTTAAAGACATCGGGGCGGTGAAGCCGACAAACATGATTGTTTGAGGCTTAATGTGCCACAAAGAATTTTGAGATAGAATTTTGAGCGATTACGCAATTTTGTCCTTCTATTTTGTTTAGATTTTCAAACTCTACTTAAAGAGTATTAGGAGGATATTGCAGGTGCATTACAAGAAGTTCCAGAATAATTAAAATAAGTTATTTAATGCAGCATTATGTGATATTGATTCAAATGGTATGTTATCAATGCTTTTGAATTTAAGGATTGACATGTGTAGTACCTACCTATTAAAGTTATTGAAAAAAAAAGATTGCAAATCCAAATGTCTTTGCATTTTTCACACTTCTTCTTCATCTTCTTCTTATTGTTGATGAACAACCTGGTGTCAGAGTTTTTAAACCGCCCGTAGGCCTCTGACATGGCTTCACACACTGTAGAACATTTTCTCAGGTGTGATGGTTTCCTCACGATGTTTTCCTTCACCGTTAAAGCGTCGAATGATGGTACATATGAATTTCAAATTTGAAAAACACATTGGTACCTGGCGCAACGACCTTAACCACTAGGCCATCGACGCTTTTTTATCCACACTCATAATACGCAACCAAAGAATGTTAATTGGTTCTTGGTAAGCAATAAAAAGTGTAAAACATGGAATTATAATTAATTGGAACATAATGAAGGAGTGGAGGCGCTCTTTGATAAGGCGTTTCAGGTATTCACGAAGTTAGTGATATTTATAGAGTAGTACTGAATTATAGAGTAACGTATCATTATCACAAAGTTAAGCAAAGGATTTGAGGATTTTTAATGGTCAATTCGATACTGAAAGTAGGTACGTGTCGAGTTGGTGAATGATTGGTTTTAAAAACCATTTATTTCAAGCAACATAACACTTCAATAATAACTGACTTATTCGATAACGACAAGTAATGTGCTTAATTTCCTCCAACGATAATGTACTTTCATTAGCAAAAGTCCGTTCCAACGAATTTACTGGCAGAATACGCCATAATTGCCGAGTTTTGATTCGATGATCGTTTATTGGTGAAGAAAATTAGTTTCACGATATAGTAGCGACCCTCAGCGATACCTATAAGTTGCAGGCATGAGCGAAATATTGTTTCGGTTATCGAGAAATCGGAAGCTATTTGTGGAAAAGCAACCACATGCAACAACGGAAGGATATAACATGCATTACATATTCCACATTGCGAGGAAACCTGCACACTGCAAGAAATTCTAAGGTTGTGTAGTCAACCGCTTGGCCAGGGTGGTTGACTAAGGCCTTATTGCCTTAGTTTAATATCTTCATACCCCGAGTTTAAATGTTGCAATAAAATAAATAATAAATATTACACAAAATTACAAAAATGTATCTGATTCTGAGGTGAGTAGCTTAAGCACTCGAGTTATGGTTATCAAAATCAACAGTATACAAAATATACTTGAATGAATATGTTATTATATTATTCTTTATAGTAGTGTGACTAGCAAAATAAATAAATAAATAAATAAATAAATAAATAAATAAATAAGCACACCCAGACACGGAACAAACACCGACGTTAGTCACACAAATATTTGTCCAAGGTGAGAAGGTAGTGAGCCCGGGTCACTGTTCCAGCGAGCCAGTCAATACTTTAAATTATTATCTATACAATAAACATGGTTTTTCGTTATGCAACTTTATTTGTTCTAAGTTTGTCACACCTGAAAGAGTCCTCGTTCATAAACCTAAAAGTTTAATGTTCTTAAAACTTAGAGCATGTTTATTTATGTAGATACATACTAGATAGGCTCCATACGATAATTTTGGCGCTTTGATAAAGTTGTCAAAGCACAAAATTTAAATTAGTTGCTGAAACCACGATACGTGTTTGTCTTTTAAGCGGCAAAAATTCAAACATACAAGTGTTTTAGCAATGACTTAATTAAGATCTCAAAGTAAGTTAAACTTATTAAAAACTCTGCCACGTAGTCTTGGTGTAAGGGGGAGTATAGACTACATCACTTATGTGTTAGGCCGTTATCATTTGTGTGTTCACCATATGGCTTGTTGGGCTTCTACCCAGGGCCAGTGGATTTTATGGGCCACAGATAAGTAAAAAAAAGATCAAAATCTATCGAGATATCTAATTAAACGGGCTGTAAGGTTGGCCCGGCGAATCCTGAGTTAAATTTATAAAAATATATAGTTCGTGGTCAGCTGTATACCTTTCAAACTCTTTTTCTGTCTATCTTGGCTTAGACACCTAGGAAGTACTGCCCTAGGGTCCCCTTACCTCACCCTCCGGACTGGCTCCGACCCATTTGCACGACAACGCGCCAGGTGTAAAGATCCGAACCAATCCAAGGGCGATTATTACTCCGGCACCGTTTGAGGGTGAGAGCCATCCGCTCCCTCGTAAGTCCAGTGAAGATGACGAGGCTACTCCAAACCATCATCGTAGTCAGCAAGAAAAAAACAAACTGCTGCCGCCGCGGCACCAATTGTACGATTTCTCACGTATACATGAAGGTCGCCCGAGTGATAAGTATCACATATTTTCTACTATCTCTGCAATATATGAATAATTTATAATTAATAATAACTGCCTAGTTGGTATTTTGCTAGCAAGCGCTGCGTAAGAACCGAGAGGTCCCCGGATCGAGGAAAAAATTGTGTACACAATACAAGAGTATGACCAACATTGTGATGAGAAAAAACGATTTTGAATTTAATTTGAATTTGAATCATACGAGTAAAATGCACATTACGCTAATGTAACGTGCAGAATTCGGTGTAATATGACATTACATTGGAATTCTCGAGAAAGTGCGCTCCAGTCCATACTCGCCCTTACACAGATTCTAAACTTTCAGTGCATGAAGTTGTAAGATCAAAAGACCCGCACAATATAATTGTATGAGCAAACTTTGGTATAATGATGTAGACGAGTTTAATTTCATCTTTTAGTTGTAATTAAGATTAGAGAACTTATTGTGATGGAGTTAATCGTGTTATGGTATTGTAGATTCCATTAGTGCCGAGTAAAACTTCGTTAGATTTCCCAACTAATATTAATAAATGCGAAAGTATGTTGGTTTATTACCTCTTTATGCTTTTTATACACAATAAATCCTATTGTTATGGTAACTAGGTAATTTTCTAGCTCCTTCGCATACTTAAGATGCGCCGGGTTTTGTAGACGAAAAATAATTCCAAAATGAGTCTGCACATTAACAAACATGTCATGAATATGGGCTCGTTTTTCTATCGTATATATCCTACGATAATGGTGCGATTATACATCGGGTGTGAACAATATAGTAGTAATTAGTATTAGGCTCAAAAGCATGTTATAGACGGATAAATTGAGGATGAAAAATATTCTGAATTAAAGTTTGAAAAGTAACTTAAATGAAGCTTTACGTCATCTCCTTACCCCACTGCAATAAGTGGGTGGTGTAAATTACACTGTCAAAAGCTCTAATATCAGTTTATTATCAGATTACTAACTAGTTCCAGAATCGCGATCTAAATTGGCTAGATTCCCATGTTGGGTAGCGGAGTTAGATCCGATCTAATTACCTACTGCACTTGATTTTAGGAGGTTCGAGTATCCAATATCCATGTATTAGAAATGCAACAATACACGTATCTTAATGATCAATCTTATAAAGTTTTTGATTTAATTAATCTATGAAAAGAAAATAAATATAAACAAAGATTTATTTAAAGACTGTTAGGATGACCTCACTCCACTTGACGGTAAGCGGTCCTAAGGTCCACATATGAGGTCGATTTAAACAACATATCCTATTGAGTCTGAAGACCTGTAGCGCTACCATGAGTTTAAAAGTGGCAGACTCGATATCACTTAAGTAAAATAATTATGTCTATGAAAAACTTGTACAGCGCTCCTAGCAGTAACGCTAAGAACTATAATCAATTCGATAGGAAGGAGGGAGGGAGGTATGAAGAAACAATTCGATAGGTTTTTAGCTAACTCATGGCAGCGCTACTGACCCTGATGGCCTGCTTAGGTGCCGTTTGATTTTGCCAATAAATAAATATCACACAAAATCACATACATTGTTCGGTTAGTGTTACATAATATAGGAAACAAAGTAGTATTCTAATCCTATCTTATTCCAAATTTTTTCCAGTCACCAGTGAATATATAAGAAGAGTTCGCACGGATAAAATTTTCAAATACTTGCACCTTCAATATTGAAGAGAGAAAGCATAAATAAATAAGTTAATGCAAGACACTCACTCACATATTTATCTCTCGTACACAGGTGTTACTTTCATAGAGCGCCTAAGCTCCGGTTCGCTCTATATTTCCAAAGTTATGAAGCATTGCTACAGACCGCTAAGCCATGATCGTGCTTGCAGCAACCCTGCTAGGGATGGGTAACAGAGCATTTTAGTGCGTCAACTGAATAAGGTGACCGACCGTTTTCGGACCATATAATATGTAGATCATTTAACAGCGCTTATATAGTGCCTAAGTGTGCATGTTTACAGTTTTTGACTGCACGGCACACCCCTTGCATGTCCTAATTTCCTGACTCTGGGCTAAGTAAGTTCTTAGTAGAAAACTCACACAAATTTAGCCCGGGACGCAAATCAGGGGCTTCTCGATCGTTTTTCGGTGCTTTCAATTAGACCAAGCGAGGCAGTTCAACTTAATAACTCAAGCTCAGTGGGTTACAGTTACTCACTGATTACGTCGTTCGACTTTCATCGTAAAAGCCTTAAAATACTATATTACATAAATTCGTAGGTGTATGTATTGTTTACCTGTAAAAGATTGTGCATTAAGCTCTTAATATGTAAAAATGTATACTTTAATGTGACAATTGTTGGTAAACTAAATAAATAAATCAATAAATAAATAAAAGTTTTCTGAATCTGGAAGGACGGAAATGTCATCCGATATATTTGACAATATCTTTATTTCTGTACCTATCTAAATTATCTAAATTTATAAAAAAAACGTTTACTAAGCTTAAACGTTTTTTATAAGTACATACACTAGTGACCCACCCTTGCTTCGCTTATATTATACATAAAACCCTTCCTCTTAAATCTCTCTATCTATAAAAAAAACCATCAAAATCCATTGCTTAGTTTAAAACATTTAAGCATACATACGCGGGAAGCGACTTTGCTTTACTACATAGCATGGATGTAAAGAGGTAGTTTTATCGGAACCGAAATCGGAATCGGAGTTTTCAAATTTGGTTTATCGGAATCGGAATCGAAATCGGAGGCAGGGTCAGTTCGTTTAAGGACAAATAAAACATAATTTAAAGTAAATTATTTTCATTTTAATTTTTTATTATAAAATAAGAAACAACTGTGAAAAAAATTGGTATAATTCGAAATAAACAAAAGATAAGATTAATGATAAATTCATTAAAGTTTCATTAAAACCAAAACCCAAAGAAGCGTGTTACATTTGGTTACATTACAATAAATGAACAAAAGCTAAAACAAATTAAATCAAAATGGACTCCAAAAGTAATGTATTGTACTTTATGAATAAAAGCTTTGACGCTTTGTCGCCATGCAACCTATTTCTTAAAAAGTCGTAAATTAGGCCAGCACCACTAAAAAGTTGTTCGCTAGCTACCGAGCCCGGTGGACATGACAAATATTGCCTCGTTCGATCTCCGATTAACATCCGATACAAAAGTATCGGAACCGAAGTCGGAACCGAAAGTGTAATAATAATCGAAAGTTCCGACTTAACGGAACCGGAATCGAAGCTCTGTTACATCTCTACTACATAGTATAGTGATGTGGTGCAGAATACAGCTTACCAAGACCCCTGTAAAGTGCTCGTACCATCGAGTCTCGAAATTATAATGTTTAATATAGAGTTTCACTCATACAATTTTATTTAAAATATCTTGTATTGAGAAAATACCAAAAAAAACTAAAAAATATATAACTTACCTGAACATTTTAGTCAATTATATGAGTCAACTCAGTGAGTTATGGCAGTGCAACGTCGCATCACTACACTGCACCCGACTTTAATGATGTTGGACCGCAGCTGTAACTTATTGTTCTCATAAATTCCACACTTCTGCTCCTGACGTGGTTTTTAATATCGTTAAAGCTACCGCGATCAAATGATCCAGTAAATTAAAAACAATTAATGAAATTCCAATTGAAATACTGTATCGGGAGATTGGTTTTTCTCGCTACTTTATATAAATTAAGCAATGGTTCAGTAAGTAACAGAAAATTTAGCTGGTGGGAGGAAGGGATGGAGGCTCTTAGTCTGATTAAAAATGGCTAAGTTGGATTGTTCGATTATTTTTATAATGAGTGTGATGAAAAAATGTCGATGGTTAGATCATAGTCTGCAGTTTCTAAACCTTTACTCACATTAAAAAATTTAAACTCGTATAAGTAACTACCTCGTGGTTAAATGTGTATCTGATTGAAGTACGTCTATGTTTATTATCGACAAACTTAAATACTGGACTTGTTAATAAATTTATACTTATGTCTTCAACGAATGAAGCATCGGTTCAAATCAATATGGTTCAATCATGCGACATATTGTGACATTATCTAATTTGAAAGCACGTTGTGATTGACTCAACCCCACCCTACATACATACATCGACACGCACGGATAATCGTTAGCTAAGTCATTTGTGAATTTTCCAAGGTTGTCGGACTGTCAACTCATTGTTAACGGAATAAAAAATTTGGCATCAATCATTATGGAATACTTTTAGGTTAATAGAACCTGTAGTAACACGATGGTTGATAAATTTTTGTAGGTTTAGGCTGCCCGTCCAATAATCGGTGACCGATTTTTATCGGTCTAGAAAAATAAAACGTACTATACTGATTGCACCGGAACAACGCATTCACCCTATAAAAAGTCGCTGGAATATTTCATACAAAATCCAATCAGTCTTCCTATCGGTTCTACAAAGTCGGATGTGGGCGGGCCGCCTTAAATTCATAGAAAAAACAAAGAGGAGACTGCATAAGTTATAGTGCATTGTGATCCTCAACTAAGTTGTGACATCATGACGTTAACACTCGTATACACGTTTATAGGCGTAACCCGGTAGTCAGACCCCATTATACCAGTGGACACTTTTGTCAAGTGTCCAGGGCCCCGCGATCGATAGGAGTCAAGCACAAAGTCCTCAGATCCTGCCAGATCACCAATAAATATAACTATTACTTTCATCGTCTTTTTTAACAAAATAATATTTGGACGAAGTAATAGGTACCCCATACTTTTATATGCTTAGTCTCTCCAATAGGTTAAAGATGGCGGTACCTCTGTTGTCATTGCTGCTGTAGGAGTGAGATAAATGAGAGACCCTCACCCACACATCCCTCTCTGTAAATGACACTCATTACTACAAAGAAAATATTAATTACAACTCCTCTTTGTACTCGCGCCGCGGTTTTCACTATTATTCTTTTGTGGAATTTAATAATGATGACATTTTTATTTGAATCGGTACGAATCCCCTTAAGGCTGTGAACGCACTGTTATTGGACGAGTTGCGGTCTGCGTTGCGGCATCACTTTTTATTTTTCATCTAGACGCACTGTCAAAATCAAAGTCTTTATTTATGTCGATAATTTATATATGTTACGGTAAAAGTGGATAGAGCGGTTATTATGTATAATTACCGGTAACTATGCATAATTACTAGTGTTCGTGGTAAAGGTGGTGAAAACTATCGAATTAATCACATTTACCGGTAATTATATAAAATTACCATACCCTTTGTGTAAATGTGGCAAATAATAAAATAAAACTGACTTGACTGGCTCGGTGAAACAATGGTTTTGTTAGTGACCCAGGCTGGCGATTCCAAGAGTCGTGGGTTCGATTCCCACTCGGGACAAATATTTGTGTGGTGATATAGATAATTGAAATTTGGCATGCAGGTACCCTAATAGACTTAAAGCTTATTTGCGATGCGATATTGCAAAATTCGTAAGGGATCGGGAGTTACTGGGAAAAAACTTTTGTATGTAAAATCCTGTAGTCCACGCGAACGAAGTCACGGGCACAGCTAGTTATAAAATAAACCAGTCAAGTATCTAGAAACCAAACTTCATGTTTGGTTTTTAAAAAAATATTATCTTATAAAAATAAAGCTAAATAAAATTAGTAAATTGGCAGGGAATTTTCAGAGGAACTCTTAAAATTCTTTCTCGTCAATATATTTATGAGATTTGAGATTTGTTATATTTGGAATTGCAGAGTACTTGTGATATTTGTCTGCAGTGTCAACATTTACCACAGTCGAGCGGGAGTTTTATATAATTACCGGTAAATTTGAAAAATTCACTACATTTACCATGTGCGTCGGGAATTATCTATATTTACCGGTGATTATAGATAATTACCGATTGTTCACATTGACCGTAACATATACATTTATAAATCTTTGCATTGGTAATAATAAGATTCTTTCTAATATCAGTCTATTGTCGTTATCTATATGTGGTCCTCATTGCAATTTAGAATCTAGAGTGATTCCAAGCAACACCGTTGAGTTGAGGACTCCAAAGAGTTCATTGTTAATTTTGGTGCTGACTTGCCTTACATTGGACATTGAACGGGCAGTTGTTATCGGCTCCGGTTGTTCTGGGGTTTCAGTTAGCCGCATCGGTGGAATTTTGCGGCTCATTGCGCCCCTTTCGCTGCAATAGAACTGAGACTAACCAGTCAGCTGAAATACGGCATGCCGTTGCGGCCGACTGTATACACTGCGGCCTGCCGCACCTGCACGCTGCAGCCGTTTTGTCTGTATGTCTGTATGTGTTAACACGCTAATCTCAGTAAAGGGTGGACCAATTTGATTGCTGTTATCACTAAAACTTTTCCGATAGCCGAAGATGTGTTTGTTTCAACGCATTCGGTAAATAAATCAAATATTTATCTACATCCACCAACGATTTCATGCGGATGGAGAAGCGGATGAAAAGCTAGTTTGTAATAAATAGAATGTACTAATTGATAGCCGGCAAAAATCCACAGCATTGATGTATCGTACAACGATTTGGCTCTCTGCTTAATTTATGACCGAGTTGGCTCTAAATGGCTCGGGCGTATATTACACAAACTCGGCTTTAATTGCAGTTACAAATTAATTTTCAAAATTTAAAGCACAAAATTCAGAATTGTGGTAATAAAATAAATATTAATAATATGGCACAGATAGCCTTAATTGTCCTGTACTTTATTCCTTAATACAAATTGTATTTTAAATGTGTAAATGTGTTTCTACCTATCTACCGGCAAGGCCTATTAAAAATATGCTTACGAGGGGTGAAACTCTAAGGGATCTTTAAATAAACTAGATCATGGTCGATTACTACGTGACATTGACCTAATTAAGACCCAGGCTTAGAATAGCATGATTATGTACTGAACTTGAGAATAGAAGGATAGGATAGGATAAGAATGCAAACTACTCTCATCACATAAATAATCGTTTCTTACAACAATAAATCCGGAAGTAGCTTTGTCTGTTTGTATTGCTTCTCGAACCAATTTAAATGGATTTTGGTACAGTTATGTTATTACGACCCTGGAAAGAGACATAGGCTACAGTTGACTGACTGCTTTGTAAGAGAGAGAATTGATTTTTGCGATTAAATTCTGGGGAGTGGAAAGCCAGTTACATACAGATAATGAAAAGAACACACTATCTGTATTTCAACCGAGAAAGACAAAGGCATTTATTTCTGTATTAATGTTTCTCTTAGTTATCGCACTATACCACCAAAAGGTTGTAAAAAGGGTTTTTTCTCACTAATTCTACTATGCAGATCCGCTCCAGTACAATTAGTTCCACTAAATGTATTGCAATGGAACTGCGCAGTAGAACTAGTGGGGATGTACCGCCAAAAGTGCCCTCCAATAATGCTCATGAGTTCCGCAAACGTCCTGGTTTAAAAGGTCAATCCCGTCAATACCACGGGAGCGCCGATTATGCTAAATTAGACACCGTACATAACGCTAGGCTTGGTTAATTATCCACTCGCGGGTGTAATCCAACCCTTTGTGTCGCACGCATCCAATAAACATATGGTTCAAAGAAATTAGGCTCTACTCCAGTGGAAACAACGTAGTTTGGTATATAGGTCCGTGAGATGACGTCACTGGAATGTTACGGGTGTTACTAATCTGTACATGTATATTATTGTATATAGAGTACCTAGCGACCGAGTATAAGAAATTGGTAAGATCACGTAGATAACTAAGATTTTACAAAAAGAGTATACATGTTACTAATGATAAATTATTTTGTTTTGATTTGATTTTGATAAATTGTAGCATACAATTTTTTCCGCATCAAAACAATAATTTCAACGAAAATTCTTGTTAAAATACAAGACCGTTGATAATGAATGCAAAACGTTCTATTTTATGTTTTCGTGCCATCACAACTCAATAATTTACTCTTCTTTTTCATTTAATTGGCAGAGTTATCAAGTACAAAGCATTAAAAATAATACAACCAAATTGAGAACCTCCTTTGTAGATAAAAATGTCGTTTTGTTTTAGCCTAATTAGTATTCTGGTAGTCTGTACAAAAAACAGTTCTTAAAAGTCCCAAGTTTGGCTAACTTAAACGTCGAGAACAAAAGTGGACATTCAGTTAGGGCTTAACTTAACTATCGTTTAGGTTTGTTGGTTGGTTGGAAGATCGGTATCTCTCCTGATTTCTCTAAGGATTTGGAACACAAAACAAACTTGTAATTGTCTTTTTGCTACTGGGAATCCTGAAACGAGTGTAAACTGATGAGGTTTTAAATCTCCGTGGTTGTTTTCATAACTTTGTTTGTATGGGTGCGTCCTTTGTAAAGTTGTAAGTTCGATAAGGCCAGCAAATCGGGAAGTATTTTGTAGAGCTGCACGCATGAACGCCGTATATTATATTATTTTTCTACGAACTTTCTAAGAACAAGTATTGGGTTTTGTCTTTAGGTTTCAAGATGCAGGTTGGATTTGTTATGGTATTCTGAACATTGTTATCTTGGCTCTCTTTCTTTTGATTTTAATTATAGTAAATACATTTTAATAGTAGTATATGGTTTGCGATGGCACACCCAGACTGTATGACTTGACTGATTTACAATGTATAACATGATGATTCGTTTTAAAAGAGCGACTATCGAGTTTCTTGCCGGAGTCTTCTCGATAGAATCGGCGTTCCGAACCGGTGGTAGAATCTTATTATTACCTACTAATGTGACGATTTATAAGTGCATGTAAATTGCCTATATAAATAAAGACTTTTTGATTTTGATTTGATTTTCATTTTGATTTTGAAGATAAGTATTTATTCTGAAAAATACCAAATATAGTACCAAACTTACCTACCTACTTTTCAGAACGAGAATTAAAATTGTAATTCGTTACAAATAGTTAGTTTTCGACGATATGCTGATTGAATTTCATGTTAAAACCGGCCAAGTGCGTCTCGGGTTCGCACAAAGGGTTCCGTACCATTGATTTATGACAATAAAGGCCTTTTTTAATTTAAGTTTTTGTTAAAAAGATTACGCAGCAATAAGAGGTTTACGATTTACGTGTTATTAAAAAAATACTTACTAGATCTCGTTTAAAATAATTATCGTTAGTAGTTTTAATGTACCTACATCATATGTTTTTTTAGATTTTTCATTTTCTTATTTTAGATATTAGAAGGGGGGTTGGACCAACTTTTTTTCACTTTGGATGAGTCTGTCTCGCTAACTATTCGGTTAAGAAAAAAAAAATTAATAACCTCGATATCATTTTTGAAGACCTATCCATGGATACCCCACACGTGTTTGAATAAAAAATAGAGTTTCATCTACCTAACAAGATTCAACAGGATAGCTCTTATAGTTTCGGAAATACGGACGGACGGACGGACAGACAGACATGATGACGAATCTATAAAGGTTCAGATTTTTTTTTTTGGCTACGGAACCCTAATAAAAAAGATTAAAAGTTTAACTGATTGCTAGTGAAGTGGACTGTATGTATAGTGAGATGTCTAAAGATGATGAAAACACGGAGCTATGATCCCTGTTTTTATTATTCATATCAAGAAATCAAAATGACAATGTTTTGACAACAATAGCTGAAGTTAGACTGCCATAATTGTCAAGTAAAAGAATACATAAAAAATATGAAAAATAGAATGTAAAGAAAATGGCGCCAATTTAGCCAGTAGCCAGAGTGACCAATTTACAAAAAACTTTAATAGGACGGCAAATTATTAAAAAACTAAGCTCCTTTTCATTGTCCAATGTTTTAGAAAATAGTAATTCTTTAAGCAATGTATCATTGAAGCAAACTTGTAAAACGATCTATCTTCCGATACTTGATTGGGTCACAATAGATGCTTCCTATCTTCTTTTTCCCGCCTTGTTTCCAGTATCGTTGCGGTCAACATGTTATTTTTCCCTCCATTGATCCCTATCAGTTCAGTTAACCGATAGTCCAATCGGTCACACAATCCATATTGTTTGATTTTGCTATGCATTCCAAAATAAATGAGTCTGATTATTTTTATTACTTGTTTACTAATTTAATTATAGTAGTTTGTGTCCAACATAAAAAAAGGTAAAACATTTGAAATAGTTCTCAGTAACCTGTCAAAAAGGATCAAACTGAATCAAGCCTAACACACATCCCAAGGTGAGAACTTTGTCAAAACATCGTTAGTTGACTCCGATTTCGTAGAAATCCAAGGACGAAATTAGTTAGAGTTCCTTAAATTAACAATTTACAGTGGAAAATTAAACCCGCCAAGTGACTCTGACCTCTCTCGGTCAGGTCGCGTTCCGGGATCAGCACTGTACGAGCCGGAGCCAGGGGGGACCATTGCTGCGGCAAGCGCCGGACCAGTGGAGTCTTAGCGGCGGTATTGTGCGGGCGGAGCGGCCAGGGAGACCCGTAGAAACGGTAGTGCCTTCCGTTCGGCGGACTGGCCAACTCCGACCCGCACAGCTCAATACCAATGCGAGACTCCACGCCTTGTCTCGTTGTTGCCGCAGCAGTGGTCTCTTCTTTCACGTCCCCCTTTCCCTCTAATATCGATGTTTCGGAGGGAGGGGTGAAACGGCTTTCAGGGTGAGTGCGACCGGCTCAATATGGTATATTGTGCCTGTCGACCTCATATTTGGATCTCACTACCGCTTACCATCAGGTGGAATGAGGTCATCTTGTTAGCTCATTATAAAAAAAAAAACATTAGAACATAATGTTCATTGTTCAGGGCAGAATAAATGACGAGGAATCATTAATTTAGGGTCGAATACAAAATGCATTTGGTAACTATATCTATTGAAGAGCGAGAGTTTAAGAAACTTTTATTCATGCCTTTATTCTTTTCCCATTTAATAGGTACTGAAAATAAAACAAATGTAGGTACATTACGTAATCAAGTAAGAGCTGGCAGAAGTGATATAAACTGCTTTTTGAACTCAGGCAATGCAATATTTGTTTAGCAAAAGGCACTTTACAAATGCAGTTTACGTTGTTCCCAGACTTTTGCGCGAAAATTCTTGTCATTTATCAACTGGTTACTAGCCTCAGTATACAGATAACATTTAGCTTTAGTGACCATTTGATAGAAAAAACTTAAATTGTAAACTTTTGGTACCACAAACTACATTGACTTATCTCAAATATGTAATTTTGGTGGAAATAATTCTGGGGTGAGATCCATCCGCTATCCCACAAGTCCGGTGATGATGACAAGGCGACTCCAAGCCGTCAACGTACTTAATCATTACAAATCATAATAAGTGAACACATATACAATTTGTATGTAGGTTCATGGGATTATGGAATTCAACATCACAGAAATGTAAATCGCGGCAGCTGTTAATTCTTTGAGAAAACTCGACCGCGCACGAAAATGTTTGACTTTGCCGTGCAAAATCAAATACAACTCGTGTCGGCATCGAGTAACGTTAAAAGTTCGGAAATTACTTTGCGGATTGGCCCATACGACGCGCGAAGGCACGTTGGCGAGATAATGTCAGAATTTCGTGTAAATGAGGATTTACATAAAACTTTATCCGGCTACGTGCAAGTGCCGTCATTAATGTTAGCCGTGTCACATGTATTGTACATGCTCCCTTTTATTGGCGATGCGAATGTTTTGAATTAATGAACGACTTGCCGATGCTTGAAAATCTCTAAATATGAATACTTCTTCCTATGTTGCTGTGAATTCACTAAATAAGTGGAGTAAATTGTATTAGTAGCCCTCATATCCATCAGTCACACCTACCATCTTGTTGACATTGGAGTGGCTGAAAATCAGCGCTGGCAAGGATCTCGGTCCCATGTCAGCACAAGCTGAGTCACTTCCATTTGCTCATTACCTGTATTTTTTTTCCTTTTGTAATTGTGCCATATTTTGTAAAATGGCTATGTGAGCAATAAACTATTCTTATTCTTATTCTTATTCTTAGTATTTTATTTGCCATAGATATCGCCATAAAAAGAAGACGTATTGTTTCAGAAAGTAATGTGTAGCCGTTGTAAGATTTTCTGAGGACTCTTGACTGCAGTTGACTTTTGATTAGCAACATTGCTGACTCTACGTAAGAAATATTGCCATCACCATAAAATGAGTAAGAAACAGCTGAAAAAGCAATTCAAACTTCCTACGTGCGTGGTATCATAGCTTTTTACGAAATGTTTTTGCTATGAGACCTTTTCAAGAGATATGTATGGTATTGGATCGTCGTGGGCAGATATGGCCGCAGTCCTCCCCTGCGGTTATTTGAATATTTTTCGTTTCGACACAATGTAGCCAAGCGTGGGATGTCGAAAAATAAATGTCAGGATTGCTAGCTACGAGCTACGAAAATATTTAAAAAGCTTTGACCAACTGAGCAGAACAGTTGAAAACAGTTCCCTCACAAAATATTTTGAAAAAACGAAATAACCTTGACTTGGGGATCGAAATCGCTTCCAGACTAACATGGAATGCCAGTCTAAATACTTAGCTACACACCAAGCTGAAGCAATGTTTTTTCACTCTCATACACACAATTCAAGATTTCTTCTCTATACTAGCGGCATTTCTACGAAAACAACCCCAACCCAACAATCGTAATGGTCAACCGATTATAATAAACCGAACAAACATCAATATTTTGTTCACAAAATGGTCAAATCAGGACTTAAACAGAATAACTTATTTGCTTAGATCGGATCATGTCTTACAACTGGTTGCGTAACAGAAAGGTTTGTCCTAGAAACCTTTTTGCGACATAAATTGCTTACATTTGTCTTGAGATAAGGGTTGTGAGTTAAGTTCTTGTTGTTAAAGACAAACTTATTGTGCCTATGAATAGTCTTATTACAGAGAAAATTAATCATTTTGTATGTAGTTGGATTGGCTAGTAGCCTGATGGCATTTCTAAAGTATAACGTAATAAGTGACCTGACACTATACCAAAACTTTGGGAAACGAAATAAACTTCGGTCCTTTTCAAAATTGGCACAGATAAAGTGACATTTTTTATTAGAAATAGTCAGAGACAACGTCTTATTCTTGTATGGAAGGTTATACCCAAAGTTTGCTACAGGAAAAGATGTCAATTTTGGCGAGGAATGCAACACAATAGCCCTATTACAGCGTAACGACATAGTTCCGACGTTTTTCGCGTGGCTCCGCTTTTCGGCGGCCATAACCGCCCTTTCTTTGATCAAGGCTACAATTGGCGTAGAACCTTCGAGAACTGCGATTTGTAGTACCACAATATCGTTGAAAGGTGTTTTTGCAATGGATTTGGCGCCCTCTCCGCCGTTTCCTCTTTGCGCTGGCATAATAACAATGTGTGTTATGTTGGCAAAGTTTATCAGACTAAAGTCTTATTGTAGTGAAATCACTATTTTCATTGCCAGATCCGAGCTTTATCATCCTTGTTTATGTGGCAACTTAGTCAACATCAAACTCCGCCTATTTTATGGTAGTTTGTAACTTGGTATCTTTTAACGTTATTCTTTCGCCATTATTCATAATTCTGTACCTTAATAAATTTCACGCATCGTAACTAAGTTTGGTGGGAAATATACCTATACTGGAGTAATTCTTTTGCTCCCACGCCCGCGCCTCCGTGGCAGCCGATACTGCCGAAGCTACTAGAAGGTCCCCATAGAACGTAAGGGTTGATTGAAAATAATTGCCTTGGAAAAGTTTTTGGGGCCTCTCGTAAATAAATTTCTATGACTACCCCCGTTGATAGAGGTAGCATTAAATGAGCTCCTAAGGCTCGAATGGCAGTGGACGCAGACAGTTATTGTGACCATTTTGGAGTTTTATTTTATCAATATCTTGCTCAATTGGTTCAAGGGATCTAAGATTAAAACATACTGCTAATACGCAATAAACGGTTTGGTATATTGTATCACATACAACTAAGATTGGAGAGAGCAATTAACTCCACAATATGTAGTTTGAATTGTTTTAAATTAAAGCACCAATCTCTTGGTTATTTTAGCGTTTATCATGTTTCTCATAACAATTGTAATAAATTAACATATAATACAACTATTCCGATTATAAACTTCTAAAATTGCAAATTATTATTATTGCATTACAATTTAATTTTAATATTGTTTTGTCGCAGATAAAAGAGTGTCTATGTTAGGTTATCGTTTCTACTAAAATTTTATGGCTAAGAGACCATGAATAACCGAAACAATAACTTTAGCGCGAGGTGCGTAAAACACTTTTATAGGCAATCCAGCAGTAGTCATAGCGGTAATAAATATTGATTTGATCCGTTTGTCGGAGTTTTTCGGATTCTGCAAGCATAAGACCAGGTGTCAGGAAGATTTTAGTGGCAGTAGGTCACACATATTTAAGCGTTTATTGTCTTTTAAAATAGCAAAAGTTACCTTAAAATTTTAGCATAAACGGAAGCTAATCTTTTCTTAGCACAGAATAAGGTAAGGGTGGTTATTATGTGACTGATTTCAACCTGCTTCCCAGTTTAGGGGTGAGAACCATCCGCTACCACTCATGTCCGGTGATGATGACGAGGGTACAAGCCGTCATCGTAAGTCCTACCTACTTTCCAGTTCAGTTTCGGCCTAAATTTACTGTCTAAGCTTGTATTTCTTATCAATTATATATATATCAGTTGATTTAACGATACAAATTGCATGTAGGCTGGATTGACCTGAATAGTAGCAACGTCTTCCGTATTTCGTCGACGTAGATTTATGTGTTTGTTTTCGATTCGATGGCGCCTACTGCGAAAGTTTGAAATTATGGGTTACATGTTCACACTAACGGACGATTTTCCATAATCATATGCGAGGAAAATCGTGTTTTTTATAATTCATCATTGGTAACGACGATTTGTATTTAGGTAAGTCGTATTTTATTTTTATTCGAGGTTTATGAAGAGAAATTAAGAGTCCTATTCAATAAGAGTCTAATCTAGTAACATAATGACTACTTTAATGTCAGAAAACAAGTAAAGATTCAAGTTTTACATGCCAGTTCTTCCATTTTAAAACTATTCCTTTTTATGATTTGAAGAAACAAATAAAAAATTAAATGCTAACAATATAACATAACACGCGAGTATTCTGGCTAATGTAACTTGATAATGTAAATATTTTTGCGGTATTTGTGATAAATTCGTGCCGGCTTTAAAAAGAATAATAAAGTTTATTATATTTGGAAAGAAGTCCAGTGTAAATATGGTTTGAATATCGAGATTTCATTTATCCCGGCTAGTGCCATCTGGTGCATTTTAATAGAACCGTCGCCGCGGAGTCAGTCGCATTAAAACAAGTAAAAAGTTGCATTGCACGTAGTCTCTTACTTTCCTTTATCTTTCTCTTTGCGCAAACTTTTTTGGAGAGCAGATTTTCTTTTTACACGAGAGATAAAATCCCAAAGTAAATGCTTTTATTCAAAATATCCGCGTGAAAAGACGACGTCATAATTCGTAATGTCATCAGATTCCTTATCCTTTTTCACATGGATTACCTACCTATTAGTAAATACCTATAATAATTAGGTAATATTCCTTATATGAATAAAATACATAATATTCAATAGTAATAATTAGTCTAAGCTAAAATGATTAGATAAAGAGAAGGAATAGTAGCTGCACTGCGGCTCAGTATTAAAAAAAAACTTATGACACCTCGTTAAAGAAGTTGTTTAACTATTGTCAGAACAAAAGATCAATTACCAATTTTATCCCGAAGAATAATTTATGCAAAAACAGCTCCTAAAGTCAGCAGGTATTAGGCTTTTGAGCTAAAGAACTGTCTGGAATATAATAAGAAAAGGAATGAATAACGATCTAGTTTTCCTTCATAACACTGAGCTGAAGAATTAAAGGCCGCTTTAGCAAAATCTTCTTTGGTCGATGAGTAATGTTTACTTTGCGAAATTACTGCTGAGGGCCGGTGACCCTGTAGACCAATTAGGTTGTATGATTTAGTCAAGCGTTATGGTTATGGATATGGCTGTTCCCGTGATATAGCGGTGTCGTAAGGGAGTTGCGGTATTATTAATAATGGCCTTGTTATAAACATTCTCGGGCGCGATAGCCAATTTCAAAGAAGCTAGAAACTAAGAGAGTTTTCAAGTACATAATGATATTTTATGATGTTTATTATTATAATTGAATTCCCAATAATTACTCAAGGTTTAATAATTATTTACATAAAATTAAACATAAAATTTATTTAAATTTAATTATTTTGAATTAATTACAATATTGTCTATTATTCCCGATTTTTAAATTATTTTGTGCTATAGAACTTTTATTTAAAATTCTTCCGGTTATCATATGTTAACTCTAGTCAATTGTACTTTCAAGTTGTATTTGGATTTCACTAAATGTAACTACAGTTACGTGGATACCAGTTCAAGTTCATTCGAGTCGGACTTTATCCTGAGTCGGCACATCACTATAACTTTGTGTATCCCAAAAATCTTGATAGCGTCAGAATTGGCAGGCGATTTGTCGTCGGATCTTGTCACAAATCAGATAACAGAAAGCGAATCTTCCGATCAATTTGGTCTGTTTCGACGCACTATGTTTAGCTAAGGCAAACGAATGATGTCCTTTGGCGGTTCGTTGAGCGTGAAAGAGTATGTGTTTTCCCGTTTTGATTGAGGAGAGTGATTTTGAGTCGCGAACGTCTATTTTCCAAAGTATTCAAGATTAACATATTGTATCAGTTATTACTAGTGAGAGATAGTCCCAACAGCATCCTGAAGACATTGGCGGATCGGTTCACATCGCCCCTCTGGAGATGTTTTGTGCAGAGGGTGACGGTCACGGGAAACTACCCTCTCTCGTGATGGTCAGCCGTTGCACTAAACATTTATTTTATGTTATAGGTATCCTTTAATTTTTATTTTTTACTTTATTTTATTTTATCTTATAATTATCTTTGTGTGAATGTATTTTTTATGGATGTAACTTATCTGAAATAAACTATTATTATTATTATTATTATTATTATTACTGTCATGTTAGCACAGTCATAGCTGTGCTCAAAATAGATCCATTTAAACTTATTATGTCGTTAAAATATTTTATTCTAAAGAATGACACAGTTATTGCGTCGATGCAGAAAAAAATAAACATAGACTGGTGTTAAATTTAACAACATTTTTGACTGGCTCGGTGGAACAGTGGTTCGTGACCCATTGTCACTACCTACGGTTCCAAGAGTCAAGGGTTAGATTCCCACCCGGGACAATTATCTGTATGGCGAACGGTGATCGGTGTTTGTTCCGTGTCTGTGTGTGGTGTGATTCCAAATGTATTGAAGTATATTTGTGTATCATTTATGCTGATCCCAGATATGTACTTACAACGGGATCAGATCAAACTATGTGATGTTGCGTAATATATATTTTTCACTAGTGGTCCCGGCGGATTCCATACCGCCAATACTGATTCTTTTTCTATATTTTCTTATTGAAACCTTCCCTGGACTAAGACGAACATTTTAAAACCAAAATTACCTAAATCGGCAAAAGCAATTCATTTTTATTTATAAGAAGATACTTGCATAGTTTGTTATGATTAAGCCTCCAGTCTCCGGTCGCAGTCTCTTTACTTAGTTGCGACGCGAACCACTGGCTGTATTTATGTATGTTTGCATTATATGTTTATATGCAATCTACATCGACGCCACGCGATTCGCGGCAAGCCGCCCGTGAGTTTTCCGCACGAACTAGCCCCGCGCCTTTTGAAGCTAAAGGAGGCTGAAAAGGAAACATTTAAATACGTAATTGGGTTACGCGCTCGCTGTATTATTAAAAAGTAGCCGTTACGCAAGACTGTTAACGCTACGGACAACGGTATGATTATTTTGTGTAGGCGTAAAGTGTTTAAAATGGTCAAAGGTTCAAGTTGTAATTATCATTCACATTCACAAGGAATGCTATAATCACTATGTAGGCATTTTTTGACTAACGCAAATAACTTAAGACAGTTTTCTTATTTGATTTGCGACAATTTTATCAACATTGGCGCTTTATTAACACATGTTTATTTCATTACACGACATAAATATCTCACATGGGTAATATGACATGCGACGGTAACATTTTTCAACAGGTATTTGAGTTATATGACTATTTGATATAGGCAGAGCAATATATACACACATAGAATCATGCCTTTTTCCCAGAGAGGGAGGCAGAGATCACTTCCTGCCATGTGCTCCAGTCCTAGCACACCAGTTTCGCTTCTTCCACATACTTCAACCTCTTCATGCATGCTCGTGGATTACGGGTAATAGAGCAATATTTGGCAATATAAGTTATAAATAAATATTTCACAAAGTATTACAATAAATGTGTACTATGCATTATCACATAAACTGACCTTGTATACTAAATTTCAGTACAATCGTTTTATGATTAATATTTACCTCAAAATTGGGTTACAAGATTTCAAGACATACAACCTACTACACCTGAAGATAAATATATAAAGGCTTGTAATAAAAAATGGGACAAAACACAGCCGCAATAAAATGTTTCTCGCGTAAATAATGACGCAGAAACGGAAATAAAATATGAAACGTCAGTCTCAAAGCTCACAAAATCTACGGAGCGCCGAATACCCGAAATGAAGCTACAGACCATCGTATGCCAAGCTCACCATGAAATGATGGCGGCTTTAAAAGTGTCTCTGCCTGAAGACACATCCGCGCTCCTTAAGGCGCACACACCTCGAATTTGTCACACTCGAATTAACGCCAGTTTCCCATATTACTTTATAGAGCCATCTATTACACGGTGTGGGAATGTAAAATTATTTAATGCAAGGCTTTTACGAGCGAACGAGAACATTTTCGAGTGAAATGTATAGCTGCATGCGAGTACTAAAAGTTTTTCAGCCGTTACCCTGAAAGGTTGTTTTAACTTGCCGTTATGGGAGTTTCTTTTTTCAAGATTCATGTGTTATTTTTTCGTCTTGTTATTTTTTAATAATTTAAAAGCAAATGCGAGTATTTCTTTGACTGATAGCATACTATAAAATACCAATCCAATTGTGTGTTTACTTCTGTTGATAATGGCGTAGCTTTGGTAGGGCAGTATATCTTTAATCTTTAAAACTTTGTGCAAGCAGTGAAGTTTGTACATTTAGCATGTGCAAATAATATTATTACTTTTGTAGATTTTGTAAGGAAAGAAGCCATTGTTTTTCTCATAATAGGTTATCCGGGTTTGATATGACACACATTGAATTAAAACCTAGAGGGCGTTGTTTTCCCCTAGCTGTAGCTGAGCCCTGTGCAGTTTCAATCGATTCGAGGGTAGATAGACGTTTAATTAATCCTGAACCTTTAGAAGTCTCTACGAAACCTCTACTAGCCAGCCAAAGCTTGATTTAACCGTGTTGTACAAACACTTGTCTAGCAAACATTGGTTTGACACAAATATAGACTAAAGATAACACGAAAATTAATATCGTTAACCGCTCTTCTGATAGGGGTAAATCCCAAATATAGTTCCATATTATCGCATTGTTTTAAAGTTAGTTTAACAAAGTGTAAACATAATCATTTCCAATTAGGCAAACTTGTTAACTCCTACTTTTTCCTAAAACTCCCGAGGTGGGATTTTATTCTTGTTTAAGCTACATGGCTAATTTTTTCTTCATTTCAGTTGTTTATTGCAAGTATAGAATAAAAATTAAATAACTTGTTGGCTTTATGTACATTTTTTTATTTTGATAAATTATTTTCCATTTTCATATCTTAAAATATTCCTAGAAAAAAAGGATATCAAATATCCTACAAATTGCAGTGTCTACCGAATTTGCTTCGTACTTTGGCTGCGTGCCAATATCGGGGATTCCAGTTTTTGTACTGAACCATCACTGCGGGATGAAAGTACTAGTGACCTATTTTTGTCAAAGAAATCTTGGCTGGAATGCCCCCTGCTTTGTACAATTTTAAACGATTACGAATTACGAAAATGGAACAGGAAATATTTTTATAAGTAATAATAAAATATTTATTGTTGTTTTAAAGGCAGGAAAATGATGATGATGAATGTTGAAAAATGTCACGTCCATGAAGTTTTAGTAATATATTTGTAATTTAAATTATTATTTTAAATTTAAAGCAATAATTTTCTTGAATGTAGCTAATAAATATAATATTTAAAAGTAAATAACGCAAATAAACACGGAAACAAGCGAAGGTATATAATGGTACTCTTCAAGTCCTGCCAGTGACAGTAAAAAATGGATTCTTAAGTGAAGCAGACGTAACGAAACCTCTAGCTACCTCTGTACCGCCTGTAAATGGCAGACAGACAGACAGGTGTTCATTTACAGTTTAACACTGTTACATATTAGTGAAATAAAACTAAGTTTACGGATTTAACTCGTTTGTATTGGTATTCTCAACATATTATTTAGAGACCCGACGTTTCAAACTCTTGAAAGCGCTCGTGGTTACAGGCAAGACTCACAGTCTTGCCCGTGACCACAAACAGAGTCTGTACAAAATTCGTTACATAGGTTTAAAGGACTGAGCATACATAGGGACACAGAAGAAAGCCACATCATTTGCAGTAAGTAGTGATTATATCGAGAAATAGAGTATATTATAAGAGTTATACCTATGGATATAAATAGTTAGCTGCTTGACAAAACATTGAAAACTTCCGCTTTCCAATTGGGCTCGATTAAATTAATCTTTTAATAGATATTTTAATGAATATGTTACCGGCCAAACCCGATTTCAGGACAAACTAGTTTAGCCTAGTCCAAACTAGTTTGTCCTAAGCCCGTTAGGATAAACCGGTATAGCCTAGTCCAAACTAGTTTGTCCTAAGCCCGTTAGGATAAACCAGTTTAGACTAGGCCAAACTAGTTGATCTTGATATAGATACGCATTATCTAGGATAAACTGGTATGGGCCTTTTCCAGACATTGTAATATGTCAAGAAAGTCAAAATAAATTGATTATCCAAATAAAATCCTCCGTAATTGGAAAAATAATAATTTTTATTATTTCTTACTTCTTATAATGATTCGTCGTTTAGTTTTCATTCGTACAATCACACTATATTTGGCAAGAAATAAATGTTTTTTTAATAGAAGCTTTTTTTATGTCGTTAAAAATTATGGGTAATAAATGGTAATACAAACAATCATACTTTAACAAATAATAATAAAAAGAAATAATCATCTGAGTATTATGTCAATTATTAAAATTGTTACTTATTTTTACATGTTTTGCTTTGGTGGCATTTAGAATTGCAGAGCAACGTTTAGTTTTAATACGTACAATCATGCTATATTTATACTGTAATCGTTAAAAAACATGTCTAATAGTAAGTGATGAAGTCGTGAAGTGTTTTCTAACACAATGACCTCATATTGAAATAATTTCAACCCTTGAAAATCTTACAAACCTTGCAAACAACCCCTAAATTGAAAAAATACAAAGAAATACATTAGTGTGTAAATATAGAGTAAGTAATATTTTATATTTTCTATAATAATTTTCAAATTTTAATCCCCTTTTGACCCCTGAAAACTACCCCTTGAAACTCTGATTTTTTTAAATTGTAGTAAATAATTAACTTAAAGCTTACTTGCAACGCGATATTGCAAAATTCACACGGGAACGGGAGTTATTGGGCAAAAACTTTTGGATGTAAAATCTCATAGTCCACGCGAACGAAGTCGCGGGCACAATTACTTATGTATATTTATACACAATACAATAGTTTTGGGTCTCTATATTATACTGCGTACTCTCACATTGCTGCAAATAAGCACATGCCGAAATTTTCAGTTACGGAGTAGAGAAAAATATGATAAGTTTTTGACCATAACTCCTTCAATTTTCATGCTATCACAATTTTCAAATTTAATGCCATACCGGTTTATCCTATCTTTATAAGAAACAAGAAATAAGATTAAAGTATAAAATGATTATTTTTCCTATTGCGGAGGATTTTATTTGGATAATCAATTTATTTTGACTTTCTTGACATATTACAATGTCTGGAAAAGGCCCATACCAGTTTATCCTAGATAATGCGTATCTATATCAAGATCAACTAGTTTGGCCTAGTCTAAACTGGTTTATCCTAACGGGCTTAGGACAAACTAGTTTGGACTAGGCTTTACCGGTTTATCCTAACGGGCTTAGGACAAACTAGTTTGGACTAGGCTAAACTAGTTTGTCCTGAAATCGGGTTTGGCCGGTAACAAATACATTCATATCATGAATACTAAACATTCTTATCTAAACGATGTAAGTTAAAAATTTTAATGAGGATGCAACAAATAAATCTGACAGTTTATTTTTGTGATCGGGACATAATTCACCAGCTAAGATTGTCGCTTTCTCCCACCCTCCGCTCTTCTGAATGAGTGCGTGCCAACATTTATTTCCTTTGATGTCAAGAAGTGTGAAAAATGAATAGAAAAATATTTGATTTCATTATATTTTTTGCGAGCAAACTCATTCAAATTTGACACAAAAAGGTTTTTATTATATTATCACCTTAAAGTGAGCATCCTTGGTGAAAAGTAAATTTTGTTTCTTTGGAAGTCTTTCTTCTCTATAATTTAAATCATAAAAGTCCTGTGTAACAGAATCTCGTGTTATAAAGTTGGCTGGCTCGGTGGAACAGTGCTTAGTGACAAATTCTTCGATTCCCACCCGGGACAAATATTTGTGTGACGAACATCGGTGTTTGTTCCGTGTCTGGGCGTGTTATTAAATATATTTAATCCACTGTTGATTCTGATAACACAAGTGCTTAAGCTACTTACCACGGGATCAGATCAATGTAAGTGATGTTGTGTAATATTTATATTTATAAAAAAATTTTGTAAAACCTGCAATTTCGATTTTGTGTCTTATTAGCAATTAGTAGATATTGTTACTCGGTCGGTCAATGTGCTTCTCTATTCTAAAAAAAGGTTGGCACCGACTTCAAAAACTTAATAGAATACTAACCCAGCTTTATTATAAAGGTTTATATTACATTTTATCGGATCGTTGACATTTCCACATAGTCCAGTCAAAATAGACATTTAACCTAGGAAAAATTCGCATAGAGCTGAAAATTGGCATGAATGTTGGGAACACTATTACAAATAATCTGTCAAAAGTCCCCATCGATCCCACGTCTGCAAAAAAAAATAATCAAGGTCAAATGTCACAAATATCAGTTTTATGCACTTTTGAGTGAAACGGTAAGTTTAATCATAAAAGTATGTATGACAAAATTACTTATCACGTAATTATCTATAAAAAATGTCTAAACACTTTGTTCCTAAGATTCACCATTTCAGAGATATAGCGATGCACAAAGTTGAAAAAGTTGTATTTTCAAACGCTTCCAGGCCCCCATGGGATTGTGTTATACAGTTAAAATTTTAACGAATGATGTATCTTAGTTGCCTCTATAACATCTAATACTAGAAACAACATGAAACCAACGTGTAAAGTGGGTTCTCATACAAAACCTATGTTTTTTTTTTCTCACACTTGGGCGGTTTTTAACGTGGTTACCCTAGTGAACCTACTCCAGGTCATATATCGATCAAAAACGATATCAACAGATGAATGCATATTATGTAAAATATGAATTTTCTAATGATTAAAACCACGATATCTCGCGAATGGTGAGTCGAAAAAGAAAAAGTGACTGGACCATTTTTGTAGAAAATTGTATGATCTACAACTTTTGTTTGACCTATTTTTACGATAATACTTACTATTTTCGAGAAAAATGGAAAAATCCTTAATTTTATACTTTTGACCTTGAATAAATTTTTTTGCAGAAGTAGGATTGATGGGGATTTTTGATATTTCGTTTATTATGATGTATTTAACGTCTCTGGCAATTTTCAGCTCTATGCGAATTTTGTCTAAGTTAGCACTTATTTTTGTCTATTTTGACTGGACTAACAGATGATCTGTATTTTGGTTGCAGCTATAATGTCAAAGTATTTAACCCAATGTAGAACTGCGGCTCTCGTTTATGAAATGTGTTTTTTTTTTGTAATTAACAAAGTCACGGAACCCACGAACGGATTCGACTCGCACTTGACCAGTTTTTCCACAACTGCGGGATGAATGTTAAATAACATTTATAAATCTTTTTTCCTTTCAGCCTGTCGGACGAGCCGTTTCACAAAACGCTATCAATTAAAAGTCTGCGTAGGCCTTGGCACTTTGCCTTGCTTGATTCCATTAAGATAACTCGCTAAGCCCCGTGATGTATCTCTGAACCGTTCTATCAACTGACTACTCTCTACTCTATTTGCGATGTCGGTAAAATATTTGCTTTTATATAAATTGTCATGAGCTAGTATTCTCAAAGTGTTTGATTGTGCCCCAGTCTGTAGTTCTGGGTTCAATCACCATGATCTAGGACAAATGTTTACGTGTTTGTTCCATGGTCGGTTATTTATTATTCTAGGCTTGAATCCTAAATCCCTTTACATGAGAGAGACCGGCACACACATATGTAGGTTAATAAATATTGGAATTTGGAATATTGTGTTTTTATTTATCAAATAAAAACACAATATTAAAGAAAAACTAACTTCTGGTGGTTTATTATTATGATGAAAGAAGCCACACAGGTACGCATGACATTTACATGATTTTCCGTCATATTCTCGCTACTTCAAAACAAGTGCATGCATACACTTCATGACACTTCGTACACTTCGTCGTGAAGTACCTAACTTCACAAAAATAAAAATAATTAAATTATTTCTTTCATAAAAAAAAATTAAACGGATAAATTCAGTGCAAAAACGAAGAAAATAACAAAGTAAATAAATACCAATGTAACGAGATTAAAATTATTACACCAAATCGTGGCCCTTGGCTGTTACAGTACATTTTAGTCGAAATCACCTTTTACCTGCACAATAGGCGGCTGCCAGCCTTTCAGAAATGTATAGTGAAATCTTATTTAGGCACTTACCATCGTGGAACAAATAAAATAAAAGGCTAATGCCTAGCAGCGTTATACCTAAATTCGGGTCTGCATTTTTCTAACGACTATGAGAATGGTGACGTGAATAACTGAATAGTACTTTAAAAAGTAATACAGTTAAACTTGATGTGAATTGTTCAATTTGGAGACATTGTGAAGATATGATCAGTTCAGCTAAAGCACTTTGAAGATAGAAAAATTGACATAGTTGGAGTAAAATTCAGTGAAATTATTTTTATTAGGGTCCCTACTAGCACGGCAATGTCATCTAAAATTAGGTACCGTGCTACTAACAAGTAATCACATACCTAGTTGTGTATCGGGGACGTACGACGTTTACTATCATCATCATCATCAAACCATATACGTCCCTACTGCTAGGGTACGGGCCAACCCTAAACTACGGTATAAGGCCTTAGTCAACCACAATGGTCAAGTCCTCTTTAAAGAAAAAAAAATACCTATTTTTAAGCTGCTGTTTTGAATATTTTATTATCTAAATTTTAATGATAATATACCTTCATAATAAACATTAGATTATTCCAGGTTAAGAATTAAAAAAGAGGAATTGTTAAGGTTAAGGTATAAAGCGCTAGGAAAATCGCCTGAAACCCACATTTTCTTTATTTGTCTTATCTGCAAATATTTGTGCAGTTGTGTTCAACTGAACAGAATGCAGTCTCGATTCTGCTTGTTTCTCAACCGATATTCAAAATAGATCGGATTGGCTGGGGTACCAATACTATTTTCTGTGTTCAATATTTATTTTCAGGTCAGATATAAAGCGTCTTAACGTCTTCGTCCACATGGAAATTAAAATAACCTTGTAAAATTGGCCGTTTTAGAGTTTAGCGGGAACAAACAGACAGGCAGACAGACGGTCAAATTTTTTTTTAAGTTATTGGTGGGTACCAATTTATAGATTTTTTTTATACTAAACAAACAAGTTGACCTCACTCCACCTGATGGTAAGCGGTAGTAAGATCCAAATATGAGGTCGACAGGCACAATACATCATATTGAGCCTGTCGCACTCACCCTGAAGTCCTGCTTAAATGCCGTTTCACGCCCCGCCTGAAGAGTCCGGGATCATAGGAGGGAGGGAAAACATGAGCTGGAAGGGCATTCCATGCCTTAATGGCACAGGGCAGAAATGAAGAGATGATCCTCTTAGTCCGAGCCACCGGCGACTGCATTGTATGTGGATGGCACCGCTGTCCAGCACGTGTCGTTCGTGAGTGGAAAGGGGAGGGAGGGACTAGCTGAAATAGCTCTTCAGAGCATTCCCCATTATAGAGACGGTAGAGAACACTTTGACCGATTCAGACCCATTTGGTAAAAAGTCTTTACATTATTATTACAAACAGACACTTGAATTTTACTTAGTTGTATAGATTGGATACCTACTGATACTACCTACTGCAAATCAGCGTACAAATATCTTATTATTGTTTCAGTTTTCAGTCGTTACTTGTCTGACCCAATATTAGATCTTTTGTTGTATCTAGTAACAACAACAACAAATACTACAGTTACTACACACAACAGCAAATAGTGAACATAACCCAATAACAAAATTATTTAGTAAAATTTGATTTGCAAATTGTTTAGACCTTTATGGTAATTGATGTGAAAATAATTATTCTATAACCACGACGAACAACGGAAAATTAGACTTACTGAATATGGATTCATTTTGATGAATCGCTTCACAGTATGGGCCCAAAATAGAATGCCGACCAACCTTCGCGAATCAACATTCACCCCTTTCTTTGTTTACTTCCTGCAAATACATTTATTGGGTGATGTTATGAATATTGGTTAGATATGCGTGTACTTTTTCAGTATTTTGATTTTTCAAAAGTACAATTCTGTGTTAATTAATATTACACCAATCGTTAGACATCAATAAATGAGCTCAATTAATTATATTTTCATGTCAATAAAAATAATGTTGACACCATTATACTTCGGTAAGAAGTTGGGGCAAGTCAAATTAAAAGTAGCCAAAATACAATTACGAAATTTGAGCAAACAGAACTTCAACATTAAAACAGATGTGATAGTAGTGTAGATAAAGTTCCTCAACACAGCCAACCGTTTAGTGTAGTAATTCATCTCTGTCTATCCAAACATTCCAAATTTGCACATTACTCAAACCTTTATGTTAATTGGCGTGAAAACGACAAGACAGCCCGGACTCGGCCTAATATTTAGATCCCAAATGATTACATTTGATAAAGGACTGGTACTAGAAATAGACAGCTCTAACAATAACACAGCTATTAATACAGATAGCGTAATAATAGAAGGAAATTCTAATCAATTAGTTATGTTCCATGAAAGTTGAACTTTCTTAGAGAAATTTAATTTAAAATTCATAAGAATTCCTCCTTTATGAACGAGACACTTGTTTTTGCTACAAGTAATGAAATAGTGGGTACAAGCAATTTTTATGAAGAATTATGAAGAATCAGATATCACCCAAGATCGAAGGTCAGTAGAATAATTATTTATGAAAATGGGTTTTACCAATTTAACTACCGGGGCCCTTGAATTATAATATGATTAATATAAACAGTGAAATAAAGTATAAGGAGTATTCCCGTATTTAAAATTTAAGTAAAGGTTTATTAAACTCGTTAAAAATTACATTGTTGAATGGCCGCAAATAAGGGAAAACAATACACAATTTTTTTTACCTATGCTGAAACTCCGAGACCAAAATTTATTTGACTCATATCCCAGGGGTATTTTTTTAAATCCGGGGATTACTCAAGGGTCACCTATTAGAAAGCTCGTAATCCAGGGATTTTGAGAAACTGCCGCAAATTTCCACGAGGGTGTATCGTGGCCATTAACCTACTTGTAATAACTGAAAAATTACAGCAAAAATACAATAATAATAAGAAAACAAGGTTTTTAGCGCAGTTTTCTTGTGATTCAGAGTCAAAAGTCAAAATTTCTTTATTTATATAGGCATTCACACGCACTTATAAATCGTCATTATATTAAATAAATGAGCAAAAGATAAGTGATTCTACCACCGCATTTGCATATACCTACGTAATACGTATTTTGATTTATTCATGAATAATAAAATAACCATATACGATTTCGTTCAAAATCATTAGTTATATAGAAGCTTAAATAAAGATGCTTTAAAAAAAAGAGTTTTCAAATGAAATCCGATCTTTTTCCACCACTATCAAAGTCCTACATTCAAAAATTGTTTCATCGTGTTAGTGATTCTGAAACAGAGAACTTGACTGTGAGTGAAGTGGTGAGCATTTTTGCTCAAATTCCTGGAGTGAAATGCTGTTTGTGTCTGCGGCCGGCCGGTTCTCGGTAACGTTTGAACTACAAAGGTTAGTGTAGGCTTCGGTACTTTAAAACAATTTTATCGTTTTAAAGTTTATCGAAGGTCAGGCAGGTCATAATAAGTATCGATATCTATATCTATATAAATAAAAATGAATCGCTGACATGTATGTAGTAGTTAGTACGTAGCTTTAATATTAGAACCTTTTTTGTTTCCTAACTGACTAACGATTATGGCTTGGTGTAGCCTTGTCATCATCACCGGACTTGCGGGGGAGCGGATGGCTCTCACCCCTAAAATATAAGAAGCATTTCGCCTGGTAAGCAACATTAAAAAAAAATGAAAATCCTATGTGTACACTTGACTGGCTCGGTGGAACAGTGGTTAGTGACCCTGGCTGGCGGTTCCAAGAGTCGTGGGTTCGATTCCCACTCGGGACAAATATTAGTGTGATGAACATCGGTGTTTGTTCCGTGTCTGGGTGTGATTATGTATTTAAGTATGTATTTATAAATATATATATGTATGTATATCAGTCTCTGACGCCCATAGTACAAGCTCTGCTTAGTTTGGGGTCAGATGACCGTGTGTGGAAATGTCCCAGATATTTATTTATTTATTTATTTATTTATTTACTTAACACCTCAAGTTATTAGTTAAGGTGTTTTTTGATAAACAAAGCAAAATATGACTTTACGTCTTATATCGTAGCACTAAATAAAACATTATTCTCTCTTACATTATGTAGAAATCGTTACAATAGATAAAAAAACACCACTAAAGCTACGTACAATCTCTACAAAACATATGGAGCGATGTTCCACTACAATACGGGCATACAAAGGATCAATTGTAAAGATTTGCCAAATCAGACTTGGGACATTCCACGCAAGAAAAACGCCTTTCTGCCGATTTGCCGATTGTTCACATTTGACCTCTATTTTGATCGCAAAAAGGTAGAAAATGTGGGCTGTAAATCTGTTTGATAATGTTTTTATCTGGGACAGATGTTTCCCTGAGGAACCGCTAGCCGTAACTTGACCCTTTCCTTTATAGCAACTCCATCAATATTTTGGTCGGTTGGGAATCAAACGCGATTGGCTCTTTGTCTGCACTTGTTGAGCGAATATTCCCGGCAAAAGTCGAAACAATAATCGATACTTTTAATCGGGAACCTGGAGTTTCTACAAAGGGGCAATGTTTTATGTTTCGTGTTTTGGAACTCTTTTGTTGAATGAGCAGGGAGTTTAAGGTATTTGGGACTAGATACTTTGTTCATCGGATCACTGTCCTGGTTAGTATTTCTATCTATACTTATAATAAATCTGTAGAGAGTTCAATTCTGTACATTTAATATATTTTCAAAATAAATATCCGGGGGTGATAAGTGATCGATACTGATGCCAAAAATGCAATCAGTAAAATTTTTGTCTGTCTGTCTGTATGTTCCTTATAGAAACAAAAACTACTCGATGGATTTTAACAAACCTTGGTACAATTATTTTTTCTACTCCTGGGCAGGTTAAAGTATACTTTTCATAACGCTAAAATCAATAGGAGCAGAGTAGTGAAGGGAAATGTTGAGAAAACGGGAAAAGTAACTCCATATTTTAAGCTTTCGTCGCGTGTGCAGCCTTAATGGTTAAAGTAACATAGAAATCATGTATGACGGAAATATTGTTCATAAAATTGTCTAAAAAATATCCCGCAACAAAATATGTCTGTTTTTATGGTTGACTCACAATAACACGTGTAACTCCTGAAAGCTTAGAAGTTCGGAGCATTGGAGCAAAAAAAAAGTAGGAATTGTGTGAAAACGGGGGAAAACGCGGACGGAGTCCCTGGCACAGCTAGTAACTAATAATATTGTTTATTGTTATTTTCTATTATAACTAATAATAGGTATTATAGAAAAGAATAACAATTATTGTTTATTTGGTGCATTTTTACCAGCATCATGGCAACAATTAACTCTTAAAACTAAACTTTTAAATATATTGTCGTGAAACGGTAGGTATATACGACCCTGGTATTCTACAGATGATACCTTTACGCGTAACATATAAATAGTGTTAAATATAAAAATAGATCGACACTTTATGATTGCTCATAAAGCATGAGATCAACATAATAAATATAGAAAACATTATAAGAAACGACTATTCGCACGAGAGATAATGATTTAAAAGCGTAAATCTTTAAAGTTACAGCGAAAGTTTTAAATCAACGCGAATGACACCCCATTCGCTAGTCGAAAGAATTTTCAATATCGAAAAAAGTTTAAATCGAAATAAAGCATGTCTATCGATTCTGAAACTTGGCAGAGAAGGGCTAATGGATGAGAGTGCCATTTGTAAAACTTACAAATTTATTTTTATTCTTGCACAAAAAATTCAAGCACATAGCAAAGGCAATATACTTATTTAAACACATATAATTATTTAAAGGAAACTTAGAATACTATTTACTCGTATGATTAATGAAAATATAATTTAAAGGCAAGATTCCATTACTGAAGTGCCTATACAAAAAGTATTCTACTAATACTGTGTATTAAAATTAGTCTTTATGGGTCGATCGCGACAACGATTGGTGTAACCCAGTCGAAACGTCGGGCAGTAAGTAGCTATGTAATTTGCTACTCCTAATATCGCGTGGAGACCCATAAACTAATTGCAGTGTAATGGAACGCGAAAGTCTAAAATCTTAAATACTGTGTATTTATATGTACGAAAAATAAGTTATATGTACAAAACATGTAAACGTAGTATTGTAATACCGCATGAACATTTTTAGTTATTGAATCTGAGGAATCCTCAATGTCTGGATATTACTTTGTAACTGTAAGTTTATTGTCCATACAACTTTATAAAGTTATGTTTATTATACGAGTATATTGATGGCTTTAAGTCTCATTGTGTAAGTGGAAGTAAATCTTGATTTATTGCCTGTACTGTACAATTAATCAGGATCATTAATCTTTATTCGGTGAAGCCGAATGTTTGGTACATGTCTTAAACGAGACAAAGGCAAGCTAATTATGATCTCAATTTGTAAGTTATTGTAAGTGTGACTTAGTGATCTGCATACAGCAAATAATAAAACTTGAATTCAGACCATTAAATCTTTTTTCGAGATTTCACTTCCATTCATGATTCAATGATTTTTTTTTTGGTAGCTGAACTACAGAACCGAATTTCCAACTTTGTGTGTAATTTACTTATGTTATAATGCGAATGGATCTCTCTGTCTGATTATCTGTCGTGCTTTGACGCTACTTTTAATTACTGACAAAACTGATTTAATGAAAATATTTTGTACATACATACAAGTCGACTGAAAGAACATAGGCTAAGTTTTAACCTACTGTGTTTACTAATAAGAGGGTAATGTTTGACCTTTGGAAGTTGGCTGTTGCACGCTTGTGCCTTGGAAAGCTCGTTAAGCCGGTGGTCCTGCGGGCGATTTCTCATCGGTTATGTCGGATTGTCGTCTCGCCGAACCATGAGAGTAAAGAAACATAGAGTAGGGGATGGAGAGTTAGTAGCTTATTGTTGAAGACTCTTTATTATTTGAATGAATTTTCTTAGGAATTTTATAAAAATGTAGAGTCTCAAACTCTTACCCGGATTAGAAGTTGTTGAGTGTTCTGCGTCAGCTAATCTTCCATCGGAAGTTTCCCAAGCTACCCGATATTTTAAAATAAATGAATAAATCATTGTTTGTTTCGTGGTCGTTACGAAAAGAATGAAAGCGAAGTTAGTTAATTTTTTAAGAATTCTGTTACAAAAAGTACTTATGTTTGTTAAGAAATGTTTGAATATCGAAGCAATGTCGACAAATACGATTGTATCTATAATAAATATGGGATGTTTTAGATATAGGTACTAGCTTTGCGCCTGCGCTTGCGAAATAATATATCTTTATTTTCTCAACACATGTCAACAAATTTAGTAACAACAATCATTGGAGGAACAAGTCATATGGTTTGTGTGAGACTGACGCCTATGATACTAATACATAAAAAAAAACATAAATACATAGTAGGTACAGTATGTATTTAGTGTATGAATACATTTATCTGTTAAAGCTGCTGAATCTCTAACTTAATTACCTACTGTCGTCATGAAGTCTAAATTCTGGTACATGAGAGAATTAATTTCGTATTTAGTAAATATACATTTCGTGACAAATCAACATGAATCAGTTTAGGAATTTGTTTTATTTGGTTATGACCTCGTTCATGCTAATAACTAGAAACATCTTAATCAAAGCAATTACAAGCTTGTTCACAATATTTTTGTGAATTTCATTTAGGTTTCGTGCAATAGAGTAGAGAGGTAGGTACCTAGTTAGATTTATTTTAACGGTAAAAGTAATAGTTTATTATAGAAAGCTATCAGTAAATATCTAACGGTTCTACGGTTATATGATAATTTAATAATATTGAAATCATTCCGAACTATCAAAATCACCACAGCCTTTCAAAATCAAAACCTTAATAATATAGTCTTTTCAAAATTGTGTAAGACCGCTACACATTTGAAATAACTATATAAATTATAATAAAATTTATTTATTGAGGCATTTACAAATTACAAAGTATCTGAAACTAATAGATGCATAGCATTATAAGTATGAAGGCGCATATTAAAGATAATGGATCGTTAACGTCTATACTAGTTTCAAAACAAAACTGTGTGACAGACGCTAAGTTTTTCTCTCGTCTGTGAACGGTATATATTGCCAAACACTTAATAGTTCAATACAATATTAATTTAATTAAATTAAATTTAACCTAATTTAATTCAATTTAATTTATAAAATATTCTAATTAAATTTAATATTTAATACTGTGTAAATAATTAGTGTGAGTGAATGTGTGTATGTGTGTGTGTGTGTGCGTGTGTGCGTGTGTGCGCGTTTGTGTGTGTGTGTGTGTGTGTGTGTGTGTGTGTGTGTGTGTGTGTGTGTGTGTGTGTGTGTGTGTGTGTGTGTGTGTGTGTGTGTGTGTGTGTATGTGTGTGTGTGTGTGTGTGTGTATCAGCATGATATCCTAAGTAAGTCCTCCGTTTCGCATTAATTTTGTTTAAGCAACCAGTTTTTGACAGATAATTTAAGTTGAACACGACACAACACGCAGTTTTTTTAAAGCGTAATACTAACAAAACGAAGTAAAAAAAAATTTTTTTTCAAACGCTCATAGTTTACAACTTTATTCGTATAGTATAGTTAAATATTGCGTCTAAGAAGTCTCAGCCGGCTGAAGTTTCCTGAAAACTTGCACACGTAGTTCATTAGTCGTCTCATTTCATTTCTCTAAACCGTACTTACTAACTTTTAATTACAAAGTTCCCAGTTATCACTGGGAACGCTGGCTTTTCTTTGTGCCGACTATTTGTAGAGCTGTAATGGCCAACTAATGGCCCATTTAGTACTGAAAGGTGTAAGTTATTTTCAATGCTCGGACGGTCCCCAGGTATGTTTATATAAATACCGTAAAAATATGGTCTGTAATGGTAGCACATTGTTTCTATTTGGGAAACAGGAATTAGATTGCTCTTATCAACTAGTCTATGAATGTTTTAGTGATAAGATAAACCCTTTTAGTCGCTAAGATAAAAAAAATCGCGGCTCCATTGTCCCATTTAAAGATATTATTATAATCTACAATATAACATTATTATTGCGATCGGAAGCTCATGTCAAGATAAAGCGTCTTGAACACTAATGTGTCTAATAAAAGGCTCAATTAAAAGATTTGGGTTAAAGACACACAAAGATACCAACATTTTTATTCACATTTTTGTCTGACTATTTGTTTTTTTCGGCTAACCTCTTAAACGGCGAGACCGATTTTGACGGGACTATTATTGGCAGGATGTAATAAGGAGTAACATCATAGGTTACTTTTACGTTGAAAAAAAAAATCCTGTAGTCCAACAAACGACACACACGGCATCGCGGGCACAGTTAATAGATTTATATGAAATTATAAGAAAAAAAGACGTGTGGCACTCGGGGACTGCCGTGGTATAGCTATTGCATAGCATCGTCCGATTTCGGAGCAGCTCGTCTCGATTCGTGCGAGTTTCGTAGAGTCGTACAATACGTCTAACCGCACGCACACAAACACCGTACCGAAGTCTACCGAACGGAAACGACGTTAGACGATTGTGAGGTTTTTTTCGTTACGGAATTTCTTGGTTCGGTCGCCGCACTCATAGCCCGCGATAAAAGTTATGCAATAGCTTAAAAATATAGGTACCTACATTAAAGATTCTCTGAGTATCTTAAAGGTACAATTTTAACATGACTCCCTCAGACTCTGCGCTTCAGATGCGATTGGCAACAAAGCTTGAACCCTAAGAATATCGTTAAAGCAAATTTTAATAGGGCGGTGGTGACTAGATGTTTTCCCTCTGAATAATGGTCTCGCGATAAACCATCTCTGAGCCCCGTCTTACAGAACTCGTCAATTTCACTCTATCCTTGCATTGTAATATGTTTTTCTATTATTTTATTTAACTTTTGTTATTTGAATTCGTGTTGTCGTTAAGCTTTCTTAAACAGTGCCGTGTGTTCTTGAAATAATACAACTTAACTGTTCAGGAAAGCAGGTTTTTGGAAAGCTAACTTCAATTAATTGCAGGTAACAAATAATTAAAACGTCCTTTGTCAGATGATAATAAAAAGTGTGTGTACACTATGTTTTATTTCATAAAAAGTGACTTTCATTCGAATTCAATACGCCACATAGAGTCAGTTTGAAATATTATTTTATTCCCTGATAGTCGACATTCGAAATCAAACCGGTATAAGGATTGGAAGTGAAAGCTAAATGATGTTAGCTAGGCTTTATTAAAAAAAAGTCCGAGCTTATCCTCTACAATTTTATCCGAATCGTCTGAAATTCGAGTCCGAGAGTACAAAACTGTTACAAAAGCGACTGTAACGGCCATTCCGATTGAGAGTGCTCCGCATTTTTTCACAAACAGACAGTGTTCTAGCACAAAACAAACTAACAAATCAATTAGAAAACTG
This sequence comes from Maruca vitrata, assembly GCA_039566165.1. Taxonomy (NCBI): domain Eukaryota; kingdom Metazoa; phylum Arthropoda; class Insecta; order Lepidoptera; family Crambidae; genus Maruca; species Maruca vitrata. The sequence continues at coordinate 6,861,236 of CM076932.1, forward strand.
AAAACGTTCGGGACATCGAGCATTTTTAATTATATTGAAAATGCTAAATCTTTCGTATTCCATTAACAAATCAATGGTATTTCATATTCCATTAACAAATCATTCCGTTATATATTATTAACAAATCAATGGTAACATTAAAATTTAAAAAAATTCGTGACCCCGACTGATTGCGATTTTTTTTTTAAATTTTAAATTTACTTTGAGCTTTAATAACACTGTTGCGTTTCTATTGGGTTGTTGTAGTCACGAACTCCGAGTTAGCTCTTATTATTATCTACCATAACAGCGACTATATTGAATAATTAATTTATTTCTTAATTAAAACATAATCACACTATTTTAAAGATCATTTCATTTCAGTTACTTTTTCATGCAAAACTTCTGAAAATAATTCGGTAGATATTGTTTTGGTTTTTAAACAGAACATATAATTGTTACTTTACAATTACGATCATTTTGTGATAATTGTCATCGAACTAAACAATAGGAATTTATATGACAAACGAGTTTACGCGATAAAAATCACCGGCAGAAGCGAGTAATATATCTATATCAATATTGGGTATGTGAAAAATGGGAGTAAAAAACAACGGTTTTAAATAAAAAAAGCTCTCAATAAATTACGTCGTGCCGCGGAGCCGTGCGAAGCCATCCGTCAATGAGAATTATGGAACTAGAATATTATTGGAACCGTTTTGAATGAAAATTTGTGTTTTTACTGATGCCTTTTCATCGAACTTCCGGTGAACAAAATTGTCTGTTTATTCATCTTGTAGATAACATTCGAACGTCAAATTCAAGAAAGTATCTACTGTATTTGAATTTATTTTAGGATTGAATTAGTTCTTATGGATTTCGAAGAGAATACTGCATTTGTTGAAAATACAGAGTTAAGTTCAGCCAAATAAATTGCTATTTATGGAATACAAATTGGTATTGGAACATTGAATTCTATTTTGAAACACTAGTGGTTCCACTTCTTTAGCAAGTACATCTTGGGAACTCGTTCCGTAAACATTAACAAGAATTTATGTGTGGCTAATTTTAGACAGGATTTAAGTACACCTCTTAAAGTCTGCCGAATGCCAACGTAACTCTTGGTGAATACAGTATTTTTATTAGCCAACCCTTTTGCCAACACGATTCTGCTATTTGAAACAGAGCGAAAATGAAAACATAATTTACTTTTTAATTTAGCACGAAGACTTCTCGAATCTTTGAATGCATTATCAGCCAGCTAGTAACTAGTGTCAACATTTTTCTACTACTTACTGGAAAATTAATTAAATTAATACTGAAATCCTTACTAGTCCTTACTAATATTATAAATCCGAAAGTAACTCTGTCTGTCTGTCTGTTACGCTTTCACGCATAGAGTACTGGACCGATTTAAATGAAATTTAGTACAGATATAGTCCAGCGCCTAGGAAATGTTATAGGCTACTTTTTAACCGACTGCGCTATAAAGAAGTAATGTTTTACCCGTTAAACGTCTCTACGCGGACGGAGTCGCGGGCGGAAAGCTAGTGACTTATAATAGACCAAAGTTTTTTTAAATATTTTTTACTTCAGTAGGCAGACACAATAATTCTCCTATTAGGTACTTTAGGGTTCAAATAAGAAAGTCATGCAAAAACTTGAACTAAACTCATTCGTTTCATAAACGAGGAATAAATTTAGATTTATTTGCAGAATAACCTTGCCGTCGCGTAGTGCCAAGTGGGTGTTGTTACTGTGAAGTTACAACACTTGTGATCTTATTGTTTTGGGAATGTAGCGTTAATTCGCAGTAATTGTTTGCTTATTATGGGTTTATTCGATGGCAAAATTATGCATATTAATGGAGACTTTCCCGTTCAATTAGCTTAAATAAACGACGTGCTAGCTATGTATTTGCTATATTTTTTTATTATTTGAAGACCCATTTTAAATATTATAAAGTCCGTTTTCATAAATGTTTTTCGTTTCATAAAAATATAAAAAAAGGTCTCATTTTTCCGAAAATCAATATACTTCGTCTCGGACTTCCGATCAAGACACATCGCAGAACCTGCTTTTCATTTCGCCACCTCGCTGAAGCCCTGCCTAATTAGGATCAAACTAGAAGCTCTACACCTCACCTAGCACCCATCCTAAAATACCATATAATATACATTTAAAAAAGTCATGTTTGCTATAGTACTAGCTCCTATTCGTTATATTGGATACTATATAACTCCTAAGCATTTGTTTTTTTTTGTGAAAAACTATAGTTATTTATAACTAATCTTTTCATTTTCTATTGCAGATCATTTGTTTTGGATTCAACAAGCAGAGGCCAATAAAATGTAAGTTAATATAACACTTGTGTTGAATTTTTGGTATTAATCAAGCCCGTTTAAATTACTGCTCTTGCATTTTATTTTGACGATGATTAACGAAGTGATACGTGATGGTATTCAACTATTCAATATTATTTTTATAATGTAATTATAATGTTTGTCCTGTAAGTTTTTACTAAAGCTAACTGACTATCTTATTTAGGAAGAGGTGTTCCAAGGGACTTCCAGGAAATAATGGAAATGGCTGCCATTTCTTCCCTGGATTCTGCCAGGATCTTCAACTCCTTATAGGTGACATTTGTTTACGAAATTGAATATGTTGTCTATGATTATACCTCAAACACACTTAATTCTCACAACGATGACCACTTTCATGAAATGAATGACATAAACCATGACCAATGAAATGAAAATTAAAAATGAAATGAAAAAATATTTATTTACAATCACAACATTTTCTTTAAATACAAGTGAGTGATAGTGACCAATGACCATGAATTATATAAAAAGCATATATATGCACATTTGTATGCTTTAGCCAAAATTGAGGATACTGTGGCAGGAATAGATTTTTATGTGTATAAGTAATAGCAATGGCACGTGCAAAATGCATTTTTAATGTTTGTTCCGCAATTTTTGGCCTCGTGTGGAACAACACAAACAATGACTTTGCATTGTGTGTTTTTCGGTAGGTTTTGATAACAGTTTTTGTGTACAAAAATGTAACATTTGCGGAGGCAGAAGTAGTGATATTGTACAAGCATTTGTTTTCAGAATAGCAAATCTCAATACGTTATCTATTGAGGATAACAATTATGTAGAGTGAATTTGGTAATTGATTTATTAACATTATAATATATGTATGGCTCTACCTCCTATTAGTTATTTTTGGAGTCAAATTTGCAGTGATTTTACTTGTTGTTTTAGCAGACGAATATTATAAGGTATAATACAATTACAATATAATCAGAAAATTTAGCTTCCGCAAAATTATAGCCATTAATAAAACTAAGCACAGGAATTCGGAATAAAAAATAATGTCATATTTGAAACCAAATTCAAAAGTTAAATTTGCTTGTGAGAGTGTCAAACATATTTCGATCAGCTTTCGTTGTTATTATATTATCATATAACATCGCAAAACTTTGAGTTTATATTGATTCTTCTTCTTATGTAAGATTATTTATTTTTTAAACTTTTTAACAACCATAATAGGTAACTACATAATTTTACGAGATGTGATTTATATCTTTTCAAATATTATCTGTTACGAAAATGTTCTTTTTTTACTCAATAATAAGAGGAGGTAAATAATTACATTAAGAAATTAAAATAAAAAAAAATTCATTTAGATAAATAAAAGTAATATATCATAGAATCGAATCCTAAAATGCCATCCTTTAGACGTCATTACAATGTCTATAAAATCAACAAGAAAATAGACACTTCTAAAAGACAATATTTGAACGGTTTAAGAAACCTGAGAGCCAACATTTTCTCAAGTAACGCAGGAGTCGATCGTTAACGATATCACAACAAGGGTGAATTACTGAAGTGGAATGTTTTTTGAAAAAAAAAATTTATCCCATACTAGGTCTGACTCTACCCAGGGCCACAGGGACTCGAGCCAAGGTAAACTAGGGCTATAAGGCCTTCGTTAACCACCCTGGCCAAGTGTTAGGCGAATTTACAGAACCTTAGAATTTCTTCACAGTGGTGAAGGTTTCCTCACGATCTTTTCCAACACCGTACAAGCGCGAAATAAACGTATATAAAATAAATAATAAATAAATAAGTATTTATTCAGTACCATTATGAAAAACATTACTTTTGTTTTCTTTCTTTCATTTAAATACAGTTTAATATGATTGGAATCTCCTTAAAAGTGCATAGGCACTTGTATCAGGAGATCAAACATATTGAATTTCAAATTTGAAAACATATCGGTAAATTGCGGGGTTGAACAGGCTACCTTCACATAAGGGAAGCCTTAGCCACTAAGCCGTCGATATCCTCGAACAATTGCCAATGTAAAAATCGCATGCTTACCCCTCACTGTAATAAAGTTACAGTGTACGTTACGGTAACTACGGTGGGTTATAAAATGCCCTCTTTATTGTTTCTTAAGTGCTACAATAAACGTTTTGGAAAACGGCCAGCTTACCCCTGGGGACAAGATAATGTTACTTACTTTTGTGTATATTTAGCTGGCCTAGGTTCCCATTATGCTCCACCTAACCAAAAAAGTAAGAAAAATATTATTATAATTTAATTCATAATATTTCTTAATTATGCATAACACGACATTTCTTTTACTTATACAAAATACTATTACTCCCTAATAGTGATCGGTCGCCAGTGCTATCCGACCTCAATAGTTTTGACTCTAGCCTCAAACCTAAACATACGTTTACTTACAAACTGCAGATCATAAATTCATAGCCTTAATGAATCTATATCGGGTACCAATAACAAAACACAATCGAAAAAATGTTTGTCTATCTGTCTGTTTGTTCCCGCTAATCTCCGAAAAGGATGAACCGATTTCAACGGAATGTGAAAGTCTTCCCTAATAAATAACCAGTTTTACAAGGTATATTATAGACTGTTTTAATAAATCATTGCAGTCAAAACCTTTTACACGTGGACGAAGTCGTGGGCGGGCGTGAGTCTTAAATAAACTTACTTCAATTCAAAACGAGTAGGAAACTAAACTTAAAAGAAATAAAATGCTTCTCATGCTTAAAATAAATATTGTACCATAATGTTTATTGTTTATCATAGTCACAGGCTTAAGGAAATGTGGCGTACCGTATGAAAACTTATTATACTGTTGTCTGTTTATCTTGTTAATCGTTACACGTGCCGTTTCGTGGGTGGTCTTTCAATGTTCCGTGCCTCTAGCGATTACTTGATAGTTACAAAATACCATGAACAACACCATCATAACTGTATAATAATACTAAGGTATCCGACCGATTTCGGCCATGATAACTGGTTTGATAGAGATAAGACAACTGCACAGGACTGGCTCGGTGGAACAGTGGCTAGTGACTCAGGTTTACTACCTACGGTTCCAAGAGTCGTGGGTTCGATTCCCACTCGGGACAAATATTTGTGTGACGAACATCGGTGTTTGTTCCGTGTCTGGGTGTATTATTAAATATATTTAAGTATATTTGTGTATCCACTGTTGATTCTGATACCCGTAACACAAGTGCTTAAGCTACTTACCACGGGATCAGATCAATGTATGTGATGTTGTGAAATATTTATATATTTTTTATATATTAAAGTGCACAAGTGTGTGCGCAAATGCAAGTGCACTCTGTGGTGCCTTCGTGTCATAGTTAGGTGAGACAGCCATCCGACACGATGGGTAAGAGATCAGGCACAGGACGTGCTTTAGGAGGCAAGGAGCGAAAAATCGGATTCCTAGTCAGGAATCCGTACTTCGTAAGTAGTTACTTACGAAGTAATTTTTTAACAGAAATATACACAATTTATCCTGTCCCCGGAATGAAACCAGGGATCTGTCGGTCCTCACGCAACTCTTCCTACCAATAGACTAACGAGGCAGACTCATATTAATAAGGAAAGGAGAGAACACAAATGTACAGTAAAAGATAAACTGAGAAATGAGTTCTTAATCCAATTAAGTCAGAATGCAAACAAGGAATTTTAAATCATCTTTTGCTATAATAGTTCTTCTGGGAATAAAATATAATGATCTGCCTTATATGCTCAGTGCATCGTAAAAGGCTCACATACTCGTTCAGCAATATACTACTTAGCATGAACACTGTAAGCATGAATAACTGTGGTCAGCTAGCTACTCATTATGTTTATTATATTGATGTATATCTAGGTATATAGCTAATTGTATAATACTCTTAGAAGCGACTAGCTTCACACGCGCAAGAAAATTATTAATCTATCTCTTTTATTTAAAGAAAAAAGTAAAGGCGTCCGACCGATTTCGGTCATGGCAGCCAATCTCAATTGAGGTTAGCCAAGTGCGCAGGACATATTATAGTGCACAAGTGTGCGCGCAAATGCAACCTCTATTTCCTCACTCTCATACTTCGGCGAGAAGGCAATCCGAAATGACCGATGAGAGATCGGGCGCAGGACCACCGGCTTAACGTGCTTTCTGAGGCACGGGAGTGCAACCGCCAACTTCCTCTGGGCTGTGTAATTTCACACAAATTTTGCCCGACCCTGGACTCGAGCTGGGGACCTCTCAGTCCTTAGCCAGCGCTTGCTACCAATAGACCAACGAAGCAGTTACTATTTAACGCATGTATTAAAACTTGCGTTCTGCGTCCTGTGTCCCCTCTATTTATTAAAAAAATGCATCAAATCCGTCTAAGCATAATATGTAGTGGTGACGATTAATAAAAAAAGTAGATCCATAACTGTAGCGCTACCATGAGTTTAAAAGTTACGGACTCGATATCGCCTACGTAATTAAATATGTCTATGAAAAACTTGAACAGCGCCCGCTGGTGGTTACGCTAAGAACTACAATCAAAACAACTCGATAGGTTTTTAACGAACGTAAGTTTTCGATAGCCAACTCATGGTACCGCTACTGTTCTTGCTAAAGTATTTAAGGCATATTACGACGCAACAAAAGTTCAATGACCTTCTTGATACACTGAAACATAAACACTTTAGTTTCAAAATAAAACAAAATGCGCCTTTGCTCGAAATAGTAACTTACTCGTGGTTCAATGTGGGCGTAGTTTGCGTGCACTTTGTTGAAGGCCATTTGGCATTTGAAGCTCTTCCCACGTTCATTGCATTCATATTGCACTGAAAGCGTAGTTAATCTCAGAGATTCATTTTTAATAAACCATTTTATACCGTTTTATCCCATTTCCATGCGCAGGCACTTTTTACTTGGCAAGAAAACCCTTATTCAGAACGCCTTTCTAGATTCGTATTTGGAAAATCTGTGTCACCGTCAATCGTTACGGATAAATATGAATTAGCAAGCCCGGTGATGATGACAAGGCTCCTCCAAGCCATCATCGTTAGTCAGTTAGGAAAAAAAAAAGGATAAATATGAAGAAAAAAAGGTGTAAATTTATATTGTTACTTAAATCCAATCCGTTTTCGACACGTTGTATGGAAACGTTAGAATCTAAATTTAAAAAAGAATGACAAGAACTTTCGGTTTGGATATTGAAATATCCAAACCGAAAGTTCTTATCATTCTCAACCATCAATCTGATCAAACTTACTGATCTATCAAGGTTATTGATTCAGAGTAAAAAGTACGACTATTCAATCTACGACTAACATAAAATGTACGACTATGTTTTGGAGTAGAAGTTCCTGACATACCTATATACTACTTATCTTTCCGGCCATTACCGATAATGTTATGTAATATTCTGTGAAATGCTACTTCGTCATTCTGAAGACCGCACAATGACGTCAGAGAGGATGGATTGGAATCTATTTTCGGTTTAAGAACGAACAAACTTCAAAAGGTTGAGGAAGGACTTGTCAATGATAACAGAATTACTGAAAGTTGCTTTAAATTAACATTTAAACAATTATCTCTTTGAACATTTAATTAGCACTTCTATCCAGTTACTTGCTTATTGGATTAATAAAACAGCTTTAATATTTATAAAATCAGAAAGAAATCAACTGCTCCATCGAGCCTCGTGGGTGGCCGTTTGAAAATATAAAACCGCTCGTGCAACCTTTAGCACTTAAAAATATAAAAATTACAAAACGGCTTAAAGTTAACTTCTTATAATATTCCAATAAGTTTTTACGACTTGGGCCGTTTCCCACGTATGTTGCTCTATTACATACCCTAGTGTATCTCACACCTAACAATTCAGAGAAAAAATGGACACTTAATTCAGTTATGTGCCCTTTATCACTTGTTTCGATAAATTAATCGCTCTCTTCGCGCCTACAGAGCCGGCCCACCCCCCACCAATTATTACAATCGCTCGAAATTTCCTTATAAACGGACCCTCCTTGATAAATGAAAACTTCCGCCAGCTGGAAACAAATGGAAGTTAAAATTACTGCGATACTTATCCAAAAATAAGCGATGAACCGATATCAATCAGGGAAGGTCAAGGTTTACGTATAGAATACAAGTTGCATCACTTTAAAAATAACATTTAAGTATTGACCGGCTCGGTAGCGTAATGATAATGCCTTGACTCATGCGTCATGGGTTCGCTTTCCGTTAGGGGCAAGTATTTGTGTGATGAGCAAACTTTGTTTCTGATTTCCTTAATATAAGTGTTCAAGCTACTTTCAAGGCACGGAATAGGTTATGGTCTGTATGTATGTATGTATTGATTTATTTTATTGTATCTTATAATATCATCATCATGATCATTAGCCTTTTTCAGTCCACTCCTGGACATAGGCTTCCCTAACTTATATATCTTCTCATTATTATGAAAACTCTTATCGATTTGATTGTCTAAATTCGGTTAACAATGGTGTCAATGTTAAAGTGAGATTTTTTGAATTTTTGAAACTCCACGCTCAATTTTGTACTATCATCGTGCTTTTACTTAATGACGAATACAAAGCCTTCTTATTTATAATTTATGCTTATTTTGATATAAAAAGGAATATTCACAAACGATATTAATAAAATAACATCCATCTCGAACAACTATACCATATTAGTAGAAATAAATTCGTAGTTACTACGCAATCAAATGAAATTGAACGAATAAAACTCTTTACTGACCAAACCTGATAATAAAATAAATTTAAGCAATCTCTTTGTAATCTCCCATTATGGTATATACTGAAGCTCTCAGTAAATCCGTTCGTAAATACCTAAAGGGCAATGACCCTTGAGTAATATACTCGTAATGGAATCAAAATTGTTCAATTGGGCATATCCCAGCGGCAGTTGACCCGACTTGTCACTATATATTACTGATTTATCGCGGGATTATCTTGTTTGCTTTAAATGAATTGGAGGGAATCAAGATAGAGGGAATCAGTATAGTAGTAGTAGATACAAGTACTTATGTATACGTGTATGTTAGTTGGGCCAAAGCATGTCTTGTTTTCTCCTAGTGAATTAAATCTATACTAATATTATAAAGCTGAAGAGTTTGTTTGTTTGTTTGTTTGAACGCGCTAATCTCAGGAACTACTGGTTCGATTTGAAAATATCTTTTTGCGTTGTATAGACCATTTATCGAGGAAGTTTTTTAGGCTATATAACATCACGCTGCGACCAATAGGAGCAAAGATACAATGGAAAATGTGTAAAAACGGGGGAAACGCGAACTAAGTCGCTGGCACAGCTAGTGTATTTATATTAATTAAGCAACATGAACAGTACAGACCGTCTGATCCCCGATACCCAATTAAATATTTTATCTGTTACACTTACACCACAAAACTGCTAAACCGATTTAAATTATAGATAACCTGACCTCATATTTGGATCTCACTTCCGCTGCACGCACCATCAGGTGGAGTGAGGTCATCTTGTTAGCCTTTTATAAAAAAAAAAAAAAGATAAAGTATTTTTCTACAGCCTGAATCTATCTACATGGTTTTCCTTCTTTCATTCAAATTCAAATTTACTATGAGACTCCATTTCAGAATATGAGCTCCACAGTAATTTGCAACTGATCCGAATTAAAGTCATTATTACGTGTCCACGGTTTTATGACCATAATAATACTTCTCAATTTGGAGAAGAATTATTATGACCTTAAACATATTCGGGATAGAATCGAAATTGCTGAATTGAGTAACAACTTGACCTCACAAACTTTTATCTACTGGCCAATCTTGTTTAAACCCGCTGTTTTATCTTGATTGAAATTCGTCGCGTTACATCTGTCCCTTCTATATTTATTTGTTAATAGGTTAAATACATGATTCTTGAATAAAAGCTTTTATATTATTTATCATGTTGACTTGTGGAACTTAAATAAAAAACATTGATTTGTTGTATTAACTTAATAAATAAAAATTAAATGTATTTTCAAGACGTATATTTCTTATTAGAAAAAGAAAATCACGGTTACTTTATTATAAAATTGAAAATTTGTTTGGAATTCAATTGTTCGCGGCCATGATTCGTGTAACCCAGTCGAAACCTCGGGCAGTAAGTAGCTAAGTATTTGATACTCCTAATATCGCGTGGAGACCCATATAGACTAATATTTAAATTGAAAATTGTTGTCATCCCAGATCTTAGTACTACTTAGGTTATTAAGTGTTTGAAAATTTATTTATTTCTCTTTGCAATCAGTGCAAAAGTCAAATACAAATTCAAATTTCGAATCCATTCCAAATTCCCTTGAATATAAAAATAATTAATAATTATTTTCATGAGCATTTAAACAGCAGTCAGCGTCAGAATTAAACGCTTCAAGTATTTGAGCGGCTGTGACAAATCCTTTCGACGTTCAAGAGAGCGAAATATGCGGAAAAAAAAATGTTCTATGAATTGTAACAAATTCTGTACCTCTTTGGTAGAGACATTTCCTGTCACTCATTTTGTCTCGCAGTGAGATGTTATCGAAGGAATGAACGATCGTTTACCTTTTACGGTAGGACGTTGACCTGCGAGATAAAACACTTAGCGGAGATCGTGAAAGTGTCACCAAAAATAAGGGTATTTTTCCTTATTTTTCTGTAAGCATCCGATTTTTCACTTCATCTTGTTTGAACCTAAACGTAAGTATAATTATTTGGATCAATAAACTTTACTAGAAAACTGAAAGTGTCGGGATATTTACCATGTTGTTTTGTTTGAATGAGCTCCCGATATTTCATTAAAACAAAACAACATGGTAAATATCCCGGACACTTTCAGTTTTCTAATGTGTGTAACCATGACAGTTTAAAATTATATAAATAGACTTTACTGTTATTAAATTATATATTTATTAATTGTATTATCAATCGACAGTAACTTTCACAATATAAAAAATGTTAATAGTGCCTAATAAATTGTTAAGATTGTCTTTGTTAAATTTATTATATTTTTTAGAGTACAAAATAGTCTTTGTAGTCTTGTATCTATTGTTTTATCAACAGAACGAAAAATAAACATTTAAAGGGGTACAATAAAACGGCTCTCCTCATTCCATTTGGTAGGTAGTCGTGTTAGATTTGAATTAGCCTCGACATGTCATGTGAGAGTTCGTTCAACCGCTATAAAACTTTTGGAGCTAGACTGAATACATGTATGTTTAGAGATAGTGTTTGAAACGAAAAGAAAAATATAAAACCTTTTTTTAGAGTTGTCTCGAATATCGTACCAACACTTTTAGTACACGATGCAAATATCCAGTAGTTCTGACAACATGGGGCCTTTCGGAATATTTTTCACGAATAGTTTAATTAAACATAAGTGAAGAAGACAAATAGGTCAGGACAGATCTGTAAAATAATTTTTCAATCATTTTAGGTATTGCAAGTTACATATTATGTGGTGTAACAATTGACAAAATGAAGTTTAGTACTCCATTTCTCTCCACAATTTGATTACAATAGAATGTGCTCAATTCTCATAATACATTATATTTTAACTGCACTTGTTTAAATTATTTACCAAAAACCCTTTTAAACATATAATTTTAAATGTGTAGGGTACGCGCAAATAAAATACTATACTATCATTTTAACTGTGAACTCGTAAAACAGCTCTACCGAATCCCGTTTATTTATCCTTGAACATGTTATCTCGTAGAATGACAACAGTCTAGTGCTCAATTGCATTGGAACGTAATTTAAAGCTACACGATATAACGGTTTGCATTCGACAAACAGAGTTTGGGATATTGCGCACGTGCCAACAGCAACGAACCTTTGTTACCAGCTAAGTGTTTCGAAGATTGGTTGAGATGAATATACCTCCTGCAATATATCCTTATGTAACTGCCTTTAGTTGGTATGATGACTGCCATATTGATCTAGTGATTATTATCCATAGTGTACCTACTCATGGGTAAGCGTGGTTAGCGCGAATCACGAGGATGGCACATGGTGGTGAAACCGCTAACATCTTTACTCCAAACTGATTATTTCTTCTCAGAAAGAGCTGTACTTTTTATTCTGACCTAAGTCAAAACCAAATCTATAACCAGTTTGTCACCAACAAGAGTCACGAAGGACTCATCACTACATAGTATAAACCAAAGTCGCTTCCCGCGTCTGTCGATCCCTATGTATACTAAAATCTTAAAACTACACAATGGATTTTGATGCGGTTTTTTTTAATAGATAGACGGGTTTAAGAGGAAAGTTTTTATGTACCCGAAGCAAAGCGAGGACGGGTCACTAGTTATAAAAACGTTTATTACTTTACTGTTTATAAGTAATATAGTTTCAAATATATGCATACCGAGTGGGCGATTGGGTTTGCCGTACCATTTACAGTGACAATGTAAGAAATCAGTACACTACAGTAATAATAAATAATAATATGAATAAAAATCATTTTTTTTCTCAAGTAGTTCATACTCTACATGTAGATACTTATATGTAGTATTTTGCGTTCACTGACAGTGTCTGCCTCTTCAGTCTATTGGCGACAATAGAGCCACGAATGCGGCGTGCATTCGTTTATGTTTGGCATAGACACTAACAATAACGCCCCACGCATTTGGCTAATATTAACAACTGAAACTGGCCATCATAGCCAAAAGCGGTTGAATAACATTATTATTACTTAGTATTGAAAACGTAACAGCTTAGCATGTTCTGTAGCTCCATCACTGGCGTTTCCTCTTCATTTTCTGAGCGGAAATTATATTATTATAGAAACAAAATTGCAAACGGGCGCGACCTGTATTAAGTATTTTATTCGGAATGTTGAAATTGTATGACAACATTGTAACTAGGTAGTAACATTATATTGGAACCTCTATTTTATTGTTGTTTCTCAAAACACAAATCAAAGAAAGCATTGCAATTTTATTTACAAATTACTAAGTACTTTATAATATTTTCTCATATCAATTCATCTATCTAACACTCACTCATAATTAAAAACATACAGTTGGCTTTAAACTTCTATCGTAGAATCTTAGTCTGAACTTTTCTAAAGCTTTTACATTTTGTAGGTACGACACAAAAACTAGTTTTTCGTGCCATTTTTAATTCCTTGGTAGCGTCTCTTCAGGGAAAACGTTTATTTGAATTGAAAGGCGTGTTAGGAACGTTTTGTGCCCCGTTTCTGCGAATGCGGATTTTCATTGAATACCGTGTTCGTGGAGCGTTGCTTGTACACAAGGTATATGGAAGCCAGTTTTATAACGTTATTCAGAAGGCCAATCTTGTGATTCGTAGGAAAAAATCCTTTGTTTTAATTAAAACTTTAATTGGATTCGGCGCTAGCGAACATGATTGGTGTAACCTAGTCAACACGTCGGGCAGTATCTAAGTAGTTATGTACTTGTATTATTTTTTATCGCGTTAAGATCATTCAGTCAATCATAGTTTTAACTCTTGAAGGACTTTAAATATTATAATCCTCTGTTAAGCAATAGGTAAATTGGTTTTCTCAAAGAGCCATTTTTGTTGTGTAAGTTTTTCGTGTAATTGTTTGGTTAAAACCTGCTTCAAAAATCTGCTGCTGAAATCATCCTAGCAAAAGACAGTTAAATATTTCTTATTTATGATTTTTAAATTTTTAAAAAAAGTCTTAGATATGTAAATTAAAAAAAGTCTAAGATTTATATTCACCATAGCATCAATATATCTATCTTATGGCAAACTTAAAATATGAAGGGGAGATCCGGTAGTTCAAGTCCCCGTTCAGGCGGGGTAATGAATGTGATATTTTTTTCAAATTTTAAATTTACATTGAGCTTTAATAGCTTTAAAAACAACAAATAAAAATATGAAGGTAGAATATAAATATTCTGCTGTCTACCGTATTAATTTATTTTAAGCCATAACTTATTTACGTAAGCTTATAAGTTAAAAACATACTTGTGGATTCTGGCATACAAGTACCTACTTAGAATGTGGCTTGAACTATTCCCATTTTCAAAGCAGAATTACTTATTTTTAAGCTGCGGGTTTGTTGCGCAGCAGATGCGCTCAAGTTGCGAACTTGGGCCAAGTTCGTGGCTTTCCGTCCAATATAGTTGCAGGTTGCACTCCGCCGATGTGTTAATAAATTGTGAGGTCTTTTATACCACTTTGTTCCCGGCGTTCGATAAACTTAGACCGAGTTTGGTTAAACGGATTAATAGTTTAGAAACATTGCTTTCACCGTTGAAACGATGAACTATCGTACGTTCGTCTGCAAAAATGACAAGAACGGAAACGGTAGATGATGCAGTCTAAATTTAATAAACTTTGTCCGACCAATGCTTTAATTGAAATATGTTATTTTTTACTTATTGTACGCGCATTAAATTCAAAAAACAATAACTGATAGTTAGCTGCTCTATTGTATGTTGAGAATATCTGCTCTAATGTTTATTTAAGGTTTTGAAAATGCACATCCACGCGCATATAGACTTATAAGTCAATAAATTTCTGGACTCAATTTATGTTCACTTTCAATCACTTGTCATCTGGTCCTTTGAGCCGGATATGGACTACAGTAGCTTATTCAATTGTTATTGCTATTGATTGATACGAACAAAGCCCAACAGTTCAAAGTTAGCCAAGTAGTGCATCGAACGGTCAATGCGAATGTGTCACTATGGCATGTCGCGTCGGTTAGTTACCACCCAGTCTCCTGACGCCAGCCGGTATTTGAACACTGGTGTTTGTTTCGTAGTTAGCCAGGACTGTAGATATCAGGACAAACTAGTTTAGCCTAGGCCAAACTAGTTTGTCCTAAGCCCGTTAGGATAAACTGGTTTGGCCTAGTCCAAACTAGTTTGTCCTAAGCCCGTTAGGATAAACCAGTTTAGACTAGGCCAAACTAGTTGATCTTGATATAGATACGCATTATCTAGGATAAACTGGTATGGCCTTTTCCAGACATTGTAATATGTCAAGAAAGTCAAAATAAATAGATTATCCAAATAAATTTCTCCGTAATTGGAAAAATAATATTTTTTATTATACTATAATCTTATTTCTTACTTCTTATAATGATTCGTCGTAAAGTTTTCATTCGTACAATCATACTATATTTAGCGAGGATAAATGTTTTTTTTAGAAGCAATAATGTCTAAATTATAACAATTATTATGTCGTTAAAAATTATGGATAATAAATGGTAATACAAACAATCATACTTTAACAAATGTTAAATCGTTGGTCTCACACCTGATCGTTTTAATCACTAGGATTAAAACTGATCTCTAACTTCTATCGTAATTATTACGATGTTTAGTTAACATCTTGACAGGAAAAAATACTACATACTTTCTTAGGAAGAGTTTTTTTTCCATTTTTTTTTACCTTGTAAGTAGGTTTATAGTTTTATAGGTTTATTCACCTTTATGGTCACATTATTCATTTTATCATCTCATCTACTTCGTTTTTGCATCGTAAAAGCAATGTAGGTAGGTATAAAAATACCTTCTCGTATAATATATTACGAAATAACAAAGAAACATTTTTATACAATTACCACTACTGTTTGGTGTGTAAAGGTTTGCTCGCGTCCGTAGGTTTTACCACCTCACAAAACAGGAGTTCCCTACACGTGCGCACCGGGTGGTGCCAAAGAGCAACGGCAACGCTGACAGGCGGCGGTCAACAACCTGGACCAGGCCATCGCGGGCCTTGAAGGGAGCAATCCCTTCAGAAAGTGCGACCTCTGCGCCTTGGGGAAGTGCAGTGTGTATTACCCAAAAAACCTTATCATGGATGCAAGACAAAAAAAGACACTACCCCAGGAGGGTACCAGCGATGCTGGACAATCCCTCCCGAGCCTAGCTCGGGCAGCCCCGCGTATTCTGGGGGGCACTGTAGTGCAGACCACGAAAACCACCTGCGGCGGTGGAGCGTCAGCTAAAAAGCCTGCGGTCCGAAAGGACAAAGGTGCCGAAGGTCTTGTTTCGGACAGGACCACGGCGCAAAATAAAGGTGGCCCAAAGCTGGTTGGGGAAGGTTCCTCGGACCCTAAACCAACTAGTGGAGGGTGGAAGGTAGTCGGTGGACGTGCTTCTGGTGCAAGGGGTGGGAAGGCACCAGCACAGCACCCTGGGAAAGGGAACAAGCCAATGAGGCCTGGCAGGTCTACAGACCATTCGGTCAGCGGACCACCGGGCGGAGGCCTGGCCCATCCCACTAGTGGCCAGCTGTCTGGTTCCTTAGGGGCACCAGCTGAACCAATCCCCAGCACATCTCGTGGAACCGGCGGAGTGATGGGAGAAGCTTCCGTAGGAAGCCATCCTGTCCCTGATCGGGAACGCGGGGTTGGGGGGGAAAGGGGAGGCAAGAAGAGGCACTCCAGGACGGGAGCAAAGAAAAGGCGTGCTCAGGCGCTGCGCAGGCAGCAGGCTGAGGACGCCGTCTCTGTCGACCGCCAGAAGCGAGGCAGGGAGTACAGTGGTGAGGGACAGGGAGGGACCAGTGCGAAACGCATCAAGACCTCTGGGTCATATGCGCAAGCACTGGGGACCTTCAAAATGGCCATCACCACTGCGAACTACCCTGCAACCATGCTTGAGGAAGGGATCTATGACGATCTCCAGCTCGCCATTCTGGACGAGCTGGTGAAAGCCAAGGACCCTCCCCCTCAAGTACATCTAGGATATATCGCGGCCGGTGTTGTCAATGTGTCGTGCGACGGAGAGCGCTCGGCACAGTGGCTAAAACTTTTCAACGGCCGCGATATCAAAGGGGTTAGGCTTAAGGTCGTAGATGCGAGGGACCTACCTAGACCCATTAAAATGGCCTGGAAGACCAAGACGGTCAGTGCGGACGTCTCGGTCCTTTTGGGCATAATGCAGAGGATCTATCCAGAGGTAAGAACAGCGAACTGGCGCGTTGTGGACACCCTCGTGGAAGGTCGCACCACCAGGCGCATCTTGCTTATGGATGGAGCCTCTGCAAATTTTATTAAGGAGAAAGGCTACTGCCTCAGTACGGGGATCGACCTGAGCCTCTTCAAGCCACTCGAGATGGAGGAGAGGCAGGAGGAGGAGCGGGTCGACCCCTGTGCTGAGGAAGCACAGAAGGCTCGGCAAGTGGAGGGACAGACGGACCTACGTACGGACAGACGGACGGACGTACGGACTGACGGACGAACACACGAACTGCCGATGGACCTGACGGTCGCAGAACCTGCTGCCAGCACGGTTCCTGCTGTGGTGGCCACAGCTCCTGACGGCACACTAGTACCCCAGACCGTGGTTGAGGGACCCATGTCAAGTGAGCAGGACATGGGGTGCTCTCCCCGGTCAGATGATGTACTGGGTGCTCTGGACCAGCTCTTCCTGGGGCGCTCCTCACCTGGCGTGAGTGAGACGGGCCTCCTCTCGGACTAGCAATGTCTAAAATCAGGTGTGTACAGATAAACTTGCATCACTGTAGAGCCGCAACTGCCCTTCTGGCACGCGAGCTACAAAGGCAAAGGTTTGATGTTGCCCTAATACAAGAACCATATATTCACAATGGTACGGTTATGGGTTTTAATGGAGTGGGTGGTACAGTGTACTACAACTCATCAATGAATAACGTGAGGTGCTGCATTTATATCAGGAATGGTCTAAATGTGGCGCCTCTAACGGAATACTGTTACAGGGATCTGACTACAGTCAGAATCCAGAGGAGGGAAGGGCAGCAGACGCTAATATTGGCGTCGGCTTACTTTCCATATGAAGAGAAGGAACCGGTGACTCAAATGTTGAGGAAACTGGTTGACAGCTGCAGCCGGGAGAATCGTGAGCTCATTATCGGATGTGATGCAAACTCACATCACGTGGTCTGGGGAAGCACAGACATCAATGACAGAGGAGAGAAGTTACTGGACTATCTGGTAAGTTCACCCTTACATATTATTAATAAAGGATGTAAGGCAACTTTCTTCAATGCCCGTAGGGCCGAGGTAATAGACTTAACACTAGCAAATAACAAGGCTGTTAGGAATATTAATGGATGGCATGTGTCTAATGAGGTCACCCTATCAGACCATAATTACATATGTTTTAGCTACAATGTAGGTAGCCGACTTGAAGTTGTACGAAGAAAAATCCCCGTCATACCGACTGGGATAACTTCAAAACAAACTTAAAGTCGGCAGTGGGTAAACCAGTAGATCAGCTTAATTCAATACTTGACATTGAACTTGAAGCAGATAGGTTAACAACGGCTATAACCTCAACATGGCAGGACAATTGTCCTGACAGTAAGTCCATAGCAAGGAGACTACCATGGTGGACTCAAGAAGTGGCTCAAATCCGGAGAGACACGAGGAAGGCGTTCAATGTAGCAAAAGCTAGAAACGACTTCAGCGAATATAGAAGTGCACTGACGAGATACAGCACTGCTGTCCGTAAGGCAAAGAGGGAAGCGTGGAAGAAGCATTGTGAGGGAATAATCTCTGCACCTGAAGGGATGCGACTCACAAAGGCAATCTCCACAACAAAGGCAATACAGCTAACAACTGTTAAAAGGCATAATGGAGAACGCACGGAATCCGGAAGAGAAACATTGGAAGTGATGACTAGTGTTCACTTTCCGGGATCAGAGGCAATAGAAGAAGAGGAAGACGCCATCAGTATTGAGGACCAATGCAAAAGGACCTCATACAGTGACTGGCAAATTTCGAAAAAGGTTGTTGACGACGCAAAGGTAAGCTGGGCGCTGAAGAGTTTTCAGCCATACAAATCTACCGGGCCGGACGGCATTTACCCGATAGTCCTGCAGAATGGAATATCGATCATTCATCCTCATCTCTGCAGACTGTACAGGGCCTGTGTGGCGTTTGGATATATTCCCAAAATATGGAGGAAAGTCAGAGTAATCTATATACCAAAACATGGCAAACAAGATTATGAGGAACCAAAATCGTTCAGACCGATAAGTCTACAATCGTTTCTATTAAAAGCTTTAGAAAAGATGATAGACAAATTTATAAGAGATGGACCACTAAGGAGATTTCCGTTGCACGAGCAACAGTGTGCTTACCAAAGTGGGAAGTCTACAGAAACTGCACTACACTATGTAGTTAGGAAAGCTGAATCAGCACTGGAATCAAAGGAGATGTGCCTAGCAATGTTTATTGACATTGAAGGTGCATTCGATCGTACAACCTTTGAATCAATAAGCAATGCAGCCAAAGTACATGGTATCCCCAATACCATCTGCAAATGGGTGGAATGCATGCTTAAAGGCAGAATAATTCATTCTGAAATACTTGGAGAAAAATTAGCGATCAAAACGGCACGAGGATGTCCTCAAGGGGGAGTACTTTCCCCATTGTTATGGAGTCTAGTCGTGGACTCGCTAATAAGAAAGCTCAATGAAGGACCTTACCACACTGTGGGATACGCAGATGATCTGGTCATAATGGGCAATGGAAAATTCCCGAGAACACTTGTAGAACTAATGCAGAGTGCAGTGAGGACCCTTGAGGATTGGTGTGGATACAACCATCTATCAGTCAACCCAAGGAAGACCACTTTAGTTCCATTTACAAGGAAGCGGAATATCAAGGATATGGGAGCTGTTTCTTTATTTAACACAAGACTAGAATGCTCAAAAGAGGTTAAATATCTAGGTGTCACCCTAGATAAGGAACTTAACTGGAGCCGCCACATAAACATCACCATATCGAAGGCTCTTCGGGTTTTGGGTATGTGCCGTGCTACATATGGAAAAACATGGGGGCTTAAACCAAAGGTCATTAGATGGTTATACATAATTATGGTAAGGCCAATAATAACGTATGGCAGTATTGTATGGTGGTATAGAACACGATTAAAAACCTGCAGGGACGCTCTGGAGAAAATGCAGAGAACCGCGTGTCTAGCCATATCAGGGGCCTTCAGAACAACCCCAACGGCAACAATGGAAGTACTGTTAAATCTTCCGCCATTGCACCTGGTGATCGAAGCTGAAGCTAAGAGGGCGCTCCAGCGACTACGTATTGCAGGAACTTGGAGCCCTAGCAAACATCAGACAAGACACACAAAATGGGATGACAATAGTTATCTGTCCAGAATTTTGGAAATGGGTTGTGATAAAACGATTCCAAAATACATTTTCAATAGGAACTTTAAGGTAAATATACCGACGAGGGACAGCTGGAAGGTGAATCCGCCCTGCCCCGAGAGCAACAGCTTGATATGGTATACCGACGGATCTAAAATGGTATCCGGCACTGGTTCCGGTATCTACAGCAAGCATGTTGAGGAAAGTCAAAGCATGGGGGACATGACAACGGTTTTTCAAGCAGAGGTTTATGCAATAATCTCATGTGCTGAGAAGAACATTGAACTAAAGGTCAAGAATCATACTATATACATTCTCAGTGACAGTCAAGCGGCCCTTAGGGCATTAAGAAACCCCAAATTAGACTCTAAACTTGTCGCCAATGCCATAACGGCCCTTAATAAGCTAGGGAGGCAAAACAAGGTGAGGCTAATATGGATACCAGGCCATGAAGGGTATAAGGGAAATGAAAAGGCAGATGAACTTGCGAGAAGAGGCTCAGAAGCAAATCATATTGAACCAGAGCCATTTGTTGGGCTAGCATTAAGCACCATCAACATGGCATTTAAGGAACATGTTGATAATGAGCGTTGGAAGCATTGGAAGAATAAACCAGGAATGGTTCACTCCAAGAGCTTTATTGGCGACAATCCAAAAACGTGGTACAAAACCATGATGGGTGGAAGCAGACTTCAAAGTCGTCTACTCATGGGAGCGCTAACAGGGCACTACGTCACTTACTCATTACTGATGAAAATGAGACTGTCCTCAAACAGCGACTGTAGAGCTTGCAAGGAAGAAATGGAAGACATGAAACATATCTTATGTGAATGTCACTCTCTGGCCAGACACAGGCTCAGACTTCTGGGAACGGCTTATCCGAAACCAGAAGAATACAGGCACCTCAGACCCAAGGACGTTATAGCATTAATGCATTTGATCTTCAGGGAGTAGGTGTATAAAGGTAGGGGAAACACAAAAGATCCCTGAGGGTCGACGTGAACCGGTTGTACGGTCCCCGCGTTAAGATAAGATAAGATACAATTACCACTAAATGATTTAAGATAAACGAGGAAAATGCACGTAAAAAATCTAAATAAACACAGGTGCACTATTTAAGTAACATGTTTAGTGGGAAAACAAAAATAACAAAAGGCTAACCGTTATTAAATAGGCGGTAATTGACCCATATCATCATCATCATCGGCCTATAAGTCTGTCCACTGTTCGACGATTAAGTCACTTTCTTCGAAATTAGAACATTGTATATGTTACCGGCCAAACCTGATTTTACCCATAGCTTCAAAAGTAAAAATGATCTGAACTGCGCTTATTATTTTTAAAGGGTGTAAACAGCAACTTAATCGAAAAACTTTAATCGTTAAAAAACATGTCTAATAGTAAGTGATGAAGTCGTGAAGTGTTTTCTAACACAATGACCTCATATTTAAATAATTTCAACCCTTGAAAATCTTACAACCCTTGCAAACAACCCCTAAATTGAAAAAGAAATACATTAGTGTGTAAATATAGAGTAAGTAATATTTTATATTGTCTATACTCATTTTCAAATTTTAACCTCCTTTCAACCCTTGAAACTACCCCTTGAATCCCTGATTTTTTTTATTGTATTAAATAATTAACTTAAACCTTACTTGCAACGTGATATTGCAAAATTCGCACGGGAACGGGAGTTATTGGGGAAAAATTTTTAGATGTAAAATCTCATAGTCCACGCGAACGAAGTCGCGGGCACAGATAGTTATGTATATCTATACACAATACAATAGTTTTGGGTCTCTATATTATACTGCGTACTCTCACATTGCTCCAAATAATCACATGCCGAAATTTTCAGTTAAGGAGTAGAGAAAAATATGCATGCTATCAAAATTTTCAAATTTAATTTTTGCAAATAGAAGGCCATATCCGTTTATCCTATCTTTAAAAGAAAAAAGAAATAAGATTGAAGAAATAATAAAAATGATTATTTTTCATATTGCGGAGGATTTTATTTGGATAATCTATTTATTTTGACTTTCTTGACATTATTACAATGTCTGGAAAAGACCATACCAGTTTATTCTAGATAATGCGTATCTATATCAAGATCAACTAGTTTGGCCTAGTCTAAACTGGTTTATCCTAACGGGCTTAGGACAAACTAGTTTGGACTAGGCTATACCGGTTTATCCTAACGGGCTTAGGACAAACTAGTTTGGCCTAGGCTAAACTAGTTTGTCCTGAAATCGGGTTTGGCCGGTAACAGATACATAAATTAAGTTTAAAACAACATTTAAGATAAATTTGATATATGAAGTATCCCCGAAAAAAAACACTTATTTTAAGTTCGCTATCCACTATCTGGTCCTTCGAGCAGGATATGAACTCCAATTGATTCGATCGACAGTTGTTTCTATTGATTGATACGAACAATGTCGAGGACTACAAAGTTAGCCAATTTATTGAAGCCTACCAGTTGAAAGTTGTCCAAGTGGTTGCATCTAACGGTCAATACAAGTATATCGCTGTGGCACGTCGCGTCGGTCAGTTACCACCCGGTCTCTGGCGCCATCCGGTATTTGAACACCGGTAGTTGTTTCGTAGTCGGATAGCCATGAAGTTAGAGGATTGTAGACTTAACAATATTTTTTTAAAATTTGTAGTTTAGTTTAGTTAAGTCAGGGGATACCAGTCACAACTATCTGTCTGGTGGTTGGTGAACGGTATACGGGTAAGCGACCCCGGCTCCTCGAGCTACTATCGACTCAGTCCAAATCATCCGAGGCGATAGTATCCTTCCTCCCCTTTTCCTTCCCCCTTCATATTTCCTTGCTTCTCGTGGGAACGCAATGACCTTGTTTAAACAATGCTCAAGACAGAATGGCGGCGACGTGATCCACAACCCGTCACGTCGCGTTTCCCATAGAGGTGAAAAGTGGATCGCTGGAAGTGATTTCTGCCTACCCCTCTGGGAAAAAGACGTGATTTTATGTATGTATGTAGTTTAGTGCTAGGCAAAGGTCTCCTGCCCATTGCTCGCTGTCTAAGGTTAGAACTGGCTAGTTCGTAAAGCAAGGTTTTAGTTGGATACAATATCCCACAAAAACATTGCTGTATTTTACCTTATAGAGCAATGTGGTATAAAGTAGCCAATGTCATTTCTCAGGCTTTAGGCTATTTGTGCACAATACGTATTCGCCTTTATTTTATTTATATATATGAATATACCTTTAAGTTAGTAGTACTAAAATGCATGGCTCCAATGGTACTAACTTAGTATTAGCATTTTTTGTACAAAAACAACTTCAACACTCAACGAAACAAATTTATTGTATTGAAACATCTTCCGCTCACTTTAAAGCCCCACTTCGTTAGTAAGAGGCATACGCCCACGGGAATCAATTGCAACCACCAGCTACACTGTCGCCTTGCTACGTGGCGATTTGTGCCCTATAAATCCTTTTTGCTCTAATGTTTATCCTTGGAACACAAGGGAAAATACTTTTCACGGCTGAAAGAAAATAAAATAGGAGACACTTTTTTTTCGTCTGTATCTTGAATCTTTATCTGATTTTGAAGATTGCTGGTGTGGCTTTTTAGTATTTTGCGAGTGAAAAGAATGCTACGTGTTGAATAGTATTTTGTAAATAAGTTTACAGGCAATCTTTGAGTAGCTGAGTGTAGTAGTAGTAGTTACAATGTGATTTTATTAAGAATTTTCAGAATAATAAACGAAGATAGAGTTTATGTTTAATATTTTTATCTAAAACATAAACTCTATCTTCTATTCATATTGTCAATGACATTAGCGAGCCATAGACCAAGACCGCAGATATTGGAAGTTAGGTAGAAAGAAAAATTAACGAACAATAAATAGTAGAGAAAAAATGAATGTATCTCCAAAAATGAAGCTTTCTCTTAAAAGATACACTTTTTTTTTAAATATATCTTCTGATAAGAATTTATATGCGTTCTCAAACAAGAACAAATCTAATAAATCAGATACAATCCAAAAGGCGATAAAAGCGATTTAACTATGCCGACTTTGTGAATATGCGGGTAACCTCGCCCAACTAAAGTTAGTGATCTGTAATATTCGATAAAATATTCGAGCAGTGCCGTTCCACATGTTAAGTCATGAATTTTGATGAACCAAGTGTGCTTTAAGTAAAAGCTTTTAAAGTGTATGCTTTACACAAAGTATCGGGAGGCGACCGACATCACTTGTTCTTGGTGTGAAAATGGCAAATAAAAGTTATGTTTGCTGCAAAACACTCATAGCTTTTAGAATGTTATTAAAATTTTAATTATAGCATTAGCGAACACTCATCCAGTAGATACCGTACACTTTACTTGCCAGCATTTCAACATTGAATTTTCCCGCATTTTACCTGTTCATATTACCTATATCAGTACCTGTTCTTATCATTATTACCTGTGTATACTTGAGGCTAACTATAGGTGGCGTCATCATCAGTTTGTGACACATACTAGAGATGAGCTGTAGATTTTTCTTTACAGAATCCTAAACTACGGAATGAATGAATCCCCAAGCCGCGGTGGACCAATTGTATATTCCTGTTGTTTTCCTAATATTCGAAACAGCTTGTGCAAGCTTTAGCACTTAAAATACAAGACTAACAAACATAATCTAATTTACAGCCATACTATCCGCCTCTAATACTCTTCATTAGACGTACAATTAGTTCCAAGGGCACTTTGATCACAATACTTCAATCGTGGTCAGCAAACGTACCGTGCTACGGTTGATAATGGGATCGGTCCCATTGGCGCACTTAGTTAGGCCGGCCCTATTCGGTCCAGAGCCCCAGTTCTCAAGGGACTCGTTATTCCGTTTGCCGGCTACGGAGTCAAAAATACAGGTAGCCATTATGACCTTCGATGAACTGGCGTGACCTTGAGCTTTTGTGTTGTGAATTTTTTTATACAACATGAAATTTAAGTGGTTGTTTTCCCGTGGCAGAACGATTTGCCTTTAGTAATACTATCGAGTCATGCAAATTATTCCATGAAAAAAAAAAATTTTTTTTTTTTGAATTTTTAAAATACTAATTTTCTAACTCTAAAACGAGAGAAGGTATCGATGTTTTTAAGATGTGACGTATTCAGGTACTTACTGCCGTATGAAATCGATGCTTAAAGCTAAAGAAGCTCTACGCCCTTAGTAATAAAGTGGTTCGAACGTACTTTAAAGTTTCCGTTATACCTTTCGTAAAACCGGCATTTTTTGATTTAATAAAAAATGACTGCACAAATCTATTGTGCAGCTACTAAGGAGAATCATTTTGCTGCGGGAAAACAACCACTCAAATTTCACGGTGTATAAAGCGTTCAGGGCTGACCTCAGGCCACCTGATGGTGAGCGGCCGTAAGGTCTACATATGATAGCGCCTCATTATCAGCAGCCCAAATACTCGTGTGTCCCCACTGCTGGGGCATGGGCCTACCCTAAACCAGAGCGATCAGGATCAGGTCAACAACGCCGCCCAAATGCGGGTAGGTCGACTACACAACCTTAGAATTTCTTCGTAGATGTGCAGGTTACCTCACGATGTTTTCCTTCACCAATATAATAAATCATACATGTGCATTTCAAATTTGAAAACAAAGAGGTAAGGGGTTTAAACTGGCGACCTCTCGCATGGCAAGTGAGCGACCTTAACCACTCGGCCATCGACGCCTTTTTCGAGAGCGCCACGCTGTTGCAATAGATTGTTCCTGCCCAAAAAGGGCTATTGTGCTTGTCTAACTTACTCTAGAGATCTGCCTAGACACCGTTTCAGGCCCCGCCTGAAGAGTAGTTAGTGTTCAGTAACTGAAAAGAACCACTGCTTTAGATTTAGATTAAAACACCTATTATATGGTACACTTACGGCGATAAGATGTCCGACCGATTTCAGCCACACATACTTCGGTGAGACGGCAATCCGACATAATCACACAACACAACAAGCAGAAATAATAAAATAACTGGACTAGTAATACAGAAAGATAAAATTAATTTCATCAGTATTCAGTAACAAATTCGGTATCTTGTTCTAGTTCAATCTTTGCCACTTGAGTTAATAAATTAGGACTCCTGAAATCAGTATCTGTCTGTACAGAGTATTAAATGGCCGACAACAGTTCTTCATTGTGATTACGTCATTTGTTCAAATGAAAAATTGTTATCTCGGGTCTATTTCCGAGATGAAAAAAGGAATCTTTTCGATTCATTTTCCAAAATAAACTGTTTTCGTTACAAAAGACATTGTCATTCTCGTTTTAGGACGACAATATTTGAAGAAATGGGCTATACGGGAGAAGTCCATTTGGAAAATTGAGTCGTTGTTTCAAGTTCAACTATTATTGTCGCCTTACGAAGCAGATAGATGAAAGAATGTTGATCGTGAAAACCAAATTATGATATTTTAACCTGCTTACAGTAAGCAAAATAATCTTCTACGAGTAACATATACATGCTAGATGTAAAGGTATTTAAACTTCATATGTTTTAACAGCATCCCAGTTTGATAGCTAATCCAGCAATAGATAGATCTGAATCTCGTGTCCTACTTTGATTTCATTATACCTACGTTTTCTACAATCACCAATCCAGATTGGATTTGGAAAATTAATCGGTTAGATTAATTACTGACTCAAGTTATTATAGAGTTCTGGAAGTATTTGTGTAATGCAGTTCATATTTATAATGTGTAGAGATTTTATACAAATAAAAATAACAAAAATAACTTTGTACTACTTAGAAGAAGGTAGTCACTTCGGAATCAATAACAATGTATGTGATGTTGTATAAAGAGAGATAGGAATAACTACTTATGCAATTTGTTTTCCTTAATTTATCCATTGATGGTCTTGTGTGGGCTAGATAGTAACATATTATTATGTAAATAATATTAATGTCGTTTTCTGCAGCTGACATATTGTCAGGCTTTATAGAACTAAAATTTTGGTCCAACTGAAGGCACACTCTTAAACTCATAAGCAGTAAAGTAACAGAAACGGTCTAAACGAAATAATAGGTCTAATTTTCACCAGCACTGCTTAGCTACCCCGTTATTATAAAAAAAGCGATTGTCCTCTTTCTCGACTCGGCGAAATGTACTAATTTAATAGCACTTCATTAAACAGATGAAAACGTTAACGAATGTTTGTCCATTTCGGAATTTTGGCGTTCGACGGACAATAAACAAGATTAAATTACTTTTCATTAATTTTGTTTGCAGAGGGGCAAAAATTAAGTACATTTTTTCTTTAACGGATTCTCTTTTAGGAGACAGCCGGTTTGGATCTTTGATGTCGAAAAAATGTTTATGTAAGAGGATAAGCTCCTGATAAAACAGGTCACTTGTAGCGGTACTATGAGTTGGCTATCGAAAACTTACGTACGTTAAAAACCTATCGATTTTTTTTTCATACGACCCATTTTAGTTCTTAGCGTAACCACCAGAGGCGCTGTACAAATTTTTCATATACATATTTACGTAGGCGATACCGAGTCCGTAACTTTTAAACTCATGGTAGCGCTACTGATTTTAGTTATCATACCGTCTCAAGAATAGTTATTCCACTATGATTTTGTCTTCACTTCTGAATACAACATTTTGCTTTCATTACCTGCATTTCCTGGGAATCTTATCTTAAGTAGTTATGCGCTTAATCATGAAAGTCGGAAAACCGAGGACAATATTTAAGCGTTACTTAAGTATAATAATTACCTGGCAGGTTGCCAAGTCTACCTTTTGTAACAATTTAAAATAAATGTTAAATTATGAGTAGGAAATTTATAGTAGTAAGATAAGATAGAAGGTTTTTATATAATAATTATATTAATGTTACCGTCTCACCGAAATATATTGTGCACTTAGACTAATATAATATGTCGTGCGCAGTCGGCGATCTCAATTGAGATCGGCCCCCATGGCCGAAATTAGTCGGACGCCTTATTTTATTATGTAAGAATTGTATTCGCATAATGCGTTATGTTTCAAATGAAAAAAACCCATACTAACTATATCTGTTACTTTTCTACTTCATAAAATAACTACGTCTTCAATGTTGCTTGATACTGCTTTTACTAAGTTCTTTTGTGACACTTTGCCTTAACGTAAAGTTATCTTAACTCAGAGTTAACTAATTGACTAAATATATTCGCGTTGATACGTCACCCTTAAAGTTTTAATTGTTGTATTGGTATTGATATTGTATCGCCGGGAGACGACTTAATCATTTAACTTTAATAGATTACTGCTCCCTTCGTGAGATGCACGTATGTCAGGATTAGTTGCCGTAAACTTGATGCTATCTATCTTATTTAGTTTCGGATGTTATGGAGAACTTAGTGTCTGCTATTTGTACCTCGTACGTGAATAAAATAAGGCATCCGACCGATTTCGGCCATGGCCAGCGCAGGACATATTATAGTGCACAAGTGTGCGCGTAAACACTAGTGCACGCTCTGTTCCCTAACTCTTTTAGTTCGGTAAGACGGCAATCCGACATGACCGATGAGAAATTGGGCGCAGGACCACCGGCTTAACGTGCTTTCCGAAGCACGGGGGTGCAACCGCCAACTACCTACCTATTGTTTTATCACAAAAAATAGCTGGCTATTGCTTTTGCCATTGTCAATACCATAACTGCTAGTATTACGCAATGATAATGGAAGGTACAAAGCATCTTATATTTTTTTTAATGTTTAAGAAAAGTCCTAAGCTTGTACACTGTTTAGTAATCTAATTTATCGACTGGCTCGGTGGAACAGTGGTTAGTGACCCAGGTTCACGACCTACGGTTCCAAGAGTCGTGGGTTCGATTCCCACTCGGGACAAATATTTGTGTGACGAACATCGGTGTTTGTTCCGTGTCTGGGTGTATTATTAAATATATTTAAGTTTATTTGTGTATCCACTGTTGATCCTGATTTCCGTAACACAAGTGCTTAAGCTTACTTACCACGGGATCAGATTTATGTATGTGATGTTGTGTAATATTTATTATTATTATTATTAATTTATTATATGTACAAAAAATGTTGCAAAATGGCTACCGAGCATAAAAGAGCCGTATTTGTATTCCATTATAAGTGTGATTACAAAGACGCATATTTCCTTCAGCCGCCGTCATCAATCTTGTCGCCCGGCGCGGTATGCATTTACGCAGTCGGGCGGACATGGGGAAAATACCGCAACGAAGGAATCTGAATTGTTTGAAATATTCACGAAATTCTCCCTACATCACCTACATAGTCATTACAAACGCTCGATATTTATTTGTTTCCATGAAAAGTAGGTGTATTCTGACTGTCTAGCTTCCTAGGGTCCATCCACTAGAAACAGGTATTTTTCTTAGCTGACTACGATGATGCCTTATCATCATCACTGGACTTGCGGTGGAGCAACAACTTAACAACGCATAATTTGGGACTTGTATAGAACAACAAAAACAAAAAATAACGTGGTTTAAAAAAATATGTATTTCCCCATTCTCAAATATTTATAATAAATGCTTTAAAAAATAATATATACTTCTGATGACTTCTTAGAATTGCCTGTTTTACGACTTTAATTACTCGATTAGGTTTACATGATACGGGGACCCTTATTAATGAGAATTATGAACTTGGCTTTGAACGCCCACTTGGTACCACTCTTTATGTTTATCCATACTAGTCCAGTCAAATTAGCTCTTAAAACGGCCAATCTGCGGAAAAATTACTAGTTAGCTGAATTTTGGTACACACCTTCATTACGGCATTGTAATGAAGGTGTGAAAAATCGACATTGATATCGTGCCGGCGTAAGAAGTTAGGGGTCAAAAGGTCGCGAAAATCAGTTTTTCGCGAATATCTCGCGATCTATTGCTTATAGGTTAATTAAGGTTATTAAAAAAAATATTTGTTATAAAATTATCTACAAAAAATGTCTCTTGCATTTTTTTGTAGAATCAAAAGTTTTCGGAGGAGAGCGCCGAGAAAGCACTCACATACGGTATTGTATACCAAGGCGTACGCCCTATGCTTTTCATTGATATTTGTAAGCGTGTTGTTAGTAAAATCTACTACATACAGACATATAGCATTAGTAATACTAGTACAGAAAGTTTTCCTTTTTGGAAAAGGAAAACTGAAAATCATGAAGATGTTTGAAAAAAGATCTGATTTAAACAATTTTGCAGAAATATTCAAACAAGAAAATTGCTCTCGAGATGCATTGTCAATGCTAGGACATATTTTCTACCGCTGCAACTATTTGTACAATTACAAATCTTTTTTCAAACATCTTCATGATTTTCAGTTTTCCTTTTCCAAAAAGGAAAACTTTCTGTACTAGCATTACTAATGCTATATGTCTGTATGTAGTAGATTTTACTAACAACACGCTTACAAATATCAATGAAAAGCATAGGGCGTACGCCTTGGTATACAATACCGTATGTGAGTGCTTTCTCGGCGCTCTCCTCCGAAAACTTTCAATTCTACAAAAAAATGCAAGATACATTTTTTGTAGATAATTTTATAACTAATAATTCTTCTAATAACCTCAATTAACCTACAAGCAATAGATCGCGAGATATTCGCGAAAAACTGATTTTCGCGACCTTTTGACCCCTATAACTTCTTACGCCGGCACGATATCAATGTCGATTTTTCACACCTTGTTGTGTACCAAAATTCAGCTAACTAGTAATTTTTCCGCAGATGAAACCTAATTTGACTGGACTATACATAAAAAGGCTCACAAGCTCACAAGTAAACTATTAGTTATTAATATATTTACATGGTATACATAGTGCCGGCGGGCTAATTAGTTTTATATTTACCATAATACGAATTCGGAAAGCATATTTAGTCCGTTCGTTGCTTAGGTTCATTTATTTTGGCAAACCTCCGCGGGCTAAGAAATCCAAAATTAATGTTGGTATTATATTAAAAACAATAAATTGTCTGTAGTGTTTTCGAGCACGTAGGTACTAAAGGGTAATAATATACAGTTCTACACAACTGGCAACACTTATTTTGAAAACTTCTGAAGTAATTAAAATTTTTAGATTGCACCAAATTGAAAAGGATTATAAAGACTTGCTTAAAAATAATACTTGTCGATATAAAACAATGAACATAGGTTTTAAGAAAACAAAGGTATGGGTTTTTAAACCCCTGGTCATTTAATTAACTAAAGATAATGATATAATGACCATTCTACTTACTGACTCATCATTTTAAGCAGCCTCTATGTCCTTTGGAATTTAAGTACATTTTTGACTTGTAAAACATTGTGAAACCGTATGAGTACTCACCACAGAATTGCTATCGTTGTTTATTCAACCATTGACCGCAAAACAACCAACACAAGTTTTAAACGTTAGCGTTTCAATATTTCATGAAAGTATTTATCAAAAAATATTCGACCAGCACACTGAGTTCCCACATTTGCGCCATACATTTTTATTTGAAAACCGGTTTGTGGACGCAAATTATTATTGCAATAAATTACTTCTGCTGGTTTGGAATTTAACTTGAGTTTCATGTAATTGTATGCGTTTTGGTCATTATTTTTATATCTTATTATAATAAAAGCTCAAAAAATAAAGCAGTATATTAACTTCAACAGAAATAGGTAGGTACGTACGGCATAATCGTAGTAATCTTATGAATTTGTGTTTGATAGTTCGTGAAAACTAAAGTACGCGAGCGTAAGTAAGCGAGTACTAGTAATTTTATGTATTAAACTCGCTTATATGACGATTCTAAACACAAGTGCTATGTACTGTAACTAAGAGTACAAACTCATGATCACAGGACAGCATTCATTTATGCTCTCGTCTCCGCTTGCTGAACGACTGAAGAGCAAATTTATTTAAAGAGTGAAGGTTCTTAAACTCTCGATGCAAAAATCCCCTATAGATTCGACAGGGTTGTCTATCTGTCCGTGTGTATGTCGCAGCCATTTTTCCCAAAACTATAAGACCTGTACTGCTGAAACTTAGTAAATAGATGAACCGATTCTGTGAACCGAAAAAACATTATAATTCAATCGATCAAAGATTGTTGTAACTAACCACAAGGTCTTTTCATGGGCGAGACCTGTTTCCAATAAGCTGCTTTTAAAAAAAAATGATTTGGTGTTTAAAAAACACCATGTTATTGTTTGTTGACATTCGTAAACACAACAACAGGAAATGCGGTTTCACACCGTTCACAGTAATACAGTCAAGACGAAACGATACACCGCTGTTAAATTTAACGACGCCACGTATCTATGTGAGCCGTGATATCTTTTTACAGCCCGAAAGCGCAATATGTTAGTCTTTATTTACTGCTGACGATAAATTTACTTTTATGACTTGTCTTATTTTCACAAGAATAGGAGCACCGAGGTGGTGCCACCAATGGAATTTCCCTTTTTATTTCTTACGCTCGTTTCCGTCAATAAACGGTTTTATTGGTGACTCGCGCTGGCCTGTGTGAATGATTTTTTTTTCAATGGAAATTTTCCACTTGAATTAATGTAGCCTTCTTCAGTACACGAAGAAGGACATTGGACGTTAATGGAATTTCGTATTCCAAAAAAAATTCAATAAGACTTAAGGAACGAGCGCAAGGCAAACGCTCAATTTTTACATTAGATTTATCAAAAAAAATTACGTCTTGTGTTCGGAACATATTGGAATAATTTATGCTGCTCCTTTTATCATTTTTTTTAATCCGATCATAGCCCTTACCATGCTCGTATTAGCAAAAAAATACCGTAGTAGCATTGTAGGTACAATGTATAAACTTACTGTACGTAAATGAAAGGATAGATACCCGTACATTATTACTTTGTCCCAGAGCTTCACCCGGAATAACAAACAGACATAAAAAACCTTGATAAAATCGATTAAAAAGATTGGCTTCATAAATTCGCCAGAACGTGAAGTCATGAAAACATCGAAAACATTAGCATTTTATTGGAATACACTTGATTTGCATTACAAAAGATTTTCATCAATCGATCTCTAAAACAAACAAATCGAAATGAAATCACGAGTTTACACAACGCCCTCTGTGAACCCTTCGTTGTCGATATTGGAAATTAATTTATTTGCAACAATAAAATATGTTTAATGAATATATTCCTGATACCAAAGAACTGATTGCACAACTGTGATTGTGCACTCAATTTTTCACCATACTTAATGCATTTTTACAAGTTTTAATTTTTAGTTGGCAAATCAGTTTGACTTAAATAATAAATATTATTAATAAGCACCTATTAGCGGCCGCCCGCGAATTCGTCCGCGTGGAATAGTAACTTTTGGCAGCAATGATTTATTAAAATGCACCTTGTAAGATTAGCTGTTTTTAGTAAAAGTCCTGTTGAAATTGGTCCAGACGTTTCGGAGATCGGAGAAACAAATAGACAGGCAGAAATACAAAAAAAAATTTTTTTATTATTGATCACGATTGAATCTGTAGCTATGAAGTAAAAAGTCGTTTCATTATTTTAATATCACAAACAGACTCTTCAATTTTACTTAATTGTATGGATAAAGTATCTTGCATGTTGCAAGTATCTTGCATGCAAGCTAGTTATCAGAGCATGTTCGTCAGGCATGAATGTGAGTTTTACCAATGTTTAATTATTTTTTTTAAAACTGATTACCTCTTTTAGGACACGCAAGGATCAGCTTCGTTATTTGAATGCCCCCGATCATTATGTGCCAATTAAGTCATAAATCAAATATTTATCGGAAGGCACGGCACAATATAAGGTTAGAACCAACTTTGTAATGACCTTGTATGTCCACCGTTAATTTATTTCATAAAATTAAAACTTCCGCCGAAACTCCGTCGGGTTCCCAACAATCTGTGCTGTGAGCGCAAATCTAATATTTATTATGTAAATTGATCGTGGAGTGCCAATTCTCTCTAGTTGCCGAGTTATCTTCCATCCTTGGTATTGTGCTTTATTTATTTGCATCTTCAAATAGATGCAGGTAATCAATACCAAGGTAATGTAGGTGTCGACGAAATATCCGATACAAAAAAATGTGAAAATATAAATATTACTTAACATCACATACATTGATCTGATCCCGTGGTAAGTAGCTTAAGCACTTGTGTTACGGAAATCAGAATCAACAGTGGATACACAAATAAACTTAAATATATTTAATAATACACCTAGACACGGAACAAACACCGATGTTCGTCACACAAATATTTGTCCTGAGTGGGAATCGAACGACTCTTGGAACCGTAGGTTATGAACCTGAGTCACTAACCACTGTTCCACCGAGCCAGTCAAAAAAATATAGGCCTAATAATGAAACGACAGTTAAATATCCGCTACGATTCACGATCTTACAATTCGAGCTTCGCTAAAAAGTCAAGTCAGTGTTTAAACGTTCTTATATTAGAGCGCTACCTTAAACAAAATGTTATTTTGAGCATTTTTCGATTTTGTGGTCATATATTTTTATTATGTTTCAGTTTAAGCTGACCGCGAGGAGTAAAGCTAATATGTGGGTTTATTTAAGTTTATTCCTTTTCATAGTCACACGCATGGGTGAAATTTACACATATTATTTAAACAAGTACTGCTACATAGATATATTTCGACATACTACGTCATAAATTTACATAAATCACATTACGAGCTCATCGCTTACCCACTTCAATTGAACGGTCAGTATCCATTGAAAATTACCGAATCATCAGTTGAATCTGATTCGCTGTCCGACATATTATTTCAGGGCTGTTCATTCGTGATTTAAAACAGTTTTAATATTAATTTTATTTTAAGTCATTATTACATCATAAGAGTATTCATTCAATCATGTGCATTGATTCGTATCGAACACGCTCTGTCGGAAACGAAAAATGATTTAATTCCATCTGAATGAATTACAGATATTAAATTAACTTTTATAACGCGTGCTTCATAGGCTGTCGAAAGAATAAAAAAAAATATTCTTTGACCAATTCGACTAAATAATACTGCTAAAACGTGAACTCTTTTCTTAAACGTCTTCTTTGACTTCCTCTGTCATCAAAATATAGTCGTAATATTATTTTTAATAATGTGTTTTTTGTATTGAATACGGTAGCAGAGCGGGGCATTAATTCTACGACTGCTTAATTAAACATGTATCATCCCCGTAGCACCATTATACTGCTACGGCTATTGCTACGGTACGAACATACTCGTGCTACGAATGCTACGATCGCGGATGCTACGGAAATATAAAGCTATTTTAGTCCCTTGCGTACGTGGTTACTTGTTATTTGTGGATTTCGTCTATTTATGCAGCTTTTGTAGATAGAGTTTTAGCCTAGTCTTCTCTAAGATTATGACGGAAAGAAAGTTTTCATTCAGTAAGTAAGGCCGAGCATTAAGTTACAATATAATTGTAATCTAGCTGTGCCAGTGACTTCCTCCGCGTGTAAAAGAGATTTTAATAAAGGTAACTTATATTGAAGCTTGTAAAGTTAGATAGTTATTAGTGAAAGTCCCGTCAAAACTGGTGCAGCCATTTCGAAGATTAGCGAGAATAAACAGCCAGAACAGACAGACAAACAAAATTCAATTGTGTTTTTGTTATTGGTACCCAATATAAATTCATACCCATTTAGTAAAAACTAACAAACAGACACTTCAATTTTATTAAGTTGTTTAGATATATTGATAGTGGATTTATATTTTATTAATTTAAGGTCAGAGATATCTAACCGTAAGCTTATTTCTGGTAAATATTTTTATGTCGCCTGGAGTGATGGTGAAATGTTAATTGAATGATTTTTATTGAATGTATGTGATGTGGATAGCTGGTTCATTAAATTTACATAAATATGAAGACAAAATTAAGGCATTGATCTAAAAATAAGTCATTTGTATTTTTTCCAACGAAAAACCTTCCCAAACGAACCAGCGGTCGCAGATTGTCCCATAATCGGATCGCAAACAAGGAAACGGCAACTAGTGTAGCCAGTTGTTGATTTATAACGACCACTTGAGTCTGCCCGCTGCTCAGGGCTGCCACACTTATTTTGTTATTTTTTTTAGATAAAAAAAATCTTATCAAACAAACTTTGTTGTGATGCCAAGGTAAAAACTGTAGCAATGCAATACAACACCAAATAGAAAAAAACATGCAATTACAAATATATATAAAAAAATGTGAGGATGCACATTACATAGAACATCATCCAGCCATCGATTCTTTGGTCAAAATAAAGAGATAATCGTATCTCTTCAGCGCCTCTCAAGACTACGTATGTACTAATGTAGCAACTTGTCACAAATGTTTATTTAACTCAATTTTATTCCGACAAATATGTTTAAAGGAAGCTATTGAAAAACTCTCACAAAAACTCGAACCGGAACTCTAACCGGGTACTTGATACTTACGCGGACTCTGCCACCGGTAGACAAACGAGCCAGTAAATATATAATTTTAAACTATCATGGTTACACACACACACACACACACATTAGAAAACTGAAACTGTCCGGGATATGTACCTTGTTGTTTTGTTTTACTATCCCGGACAGTTTTAGTTTTCTAATGAGCCAGTAAATCTTTTTATTGATTAAGCACAGCTAACCCTATATTCGAGTGGTCGAGTGCGGTGTGGCCCCGTATCCGAGATGGGTTTGAGAGCTCTGCAAATATGCAGTTTCTCTCACACTATGGACAAACCATTCATTGCCCAATGAAACCAGTGTCGAATGTCATAGAAGCTATAATGTTTTAATTTTTCTAACTGTTCATATGAAGCACCGTTGTAAAAACTGGATTAGTACCTACGCGTGTGAAATCTAATATAAAAGTCGGATAAACTTACTATTTGAATTTTTTTTTAATAATCTGAATCTAAAGGGAAATAACAGTGCTCAGCTAAGTATGAGGATTATCTCAATATTTCATGCAGTCTGAAGTTTGATTAATATTTATGCAGCAGTAATATATATTTTCAAGGAATAAGTTTTCTTTTATTGATAAAAAGTAATAACCAATGAGTTTACTTAATAATAATAAAAAGGTCGATCGAATCCAAAATGAAGCCTTCTTTGTCTAAAATAAACTTCACAGTTAAATAACAACATAAACAAGCATACCTAAATTCTTTTTCGCCTAGCCAACGTCTGCCACAGACAAAACCGCTGAAATACGTCAAACCGATAACGAGCGATGGGCGTGATTCTAAGCACAATTAAGTTGTGTTGAATACACGCCCACCCAGGGTAATCACCCTATTTGAGACAGTCGCAATCACCGACGCCTCTAATAAACACTACTTCAACTAGTGATGTGACTACCGTATCTAATTGTATCGATTACTTCAACGTCAACGAGGTTATGTGGACTAAGTGTAGTTCACATACAAGCCTTATGTATAGATCAGAATCTTACATACTTAGTATGTTACCCTTCTCTTTGTAAAACGTATTTCATTAATTTTTAAAATTACATCGATCGCCTAAATTGCAGTAGATATTTTTTATAACATCTGTTGATATTAATTTATTCAAATCATGTAGACTTAACATTTTTTTTCAAATATAATTATGATGCCTATACTATCTAAATCACAAAAATTATACATTCCAAAAGTCCCCAATAAATAATACAGGATTTATTTCAAAACGCAATTATAAATTAAAATACGTAATCCCTTTCGGGTCCAATTAGCCAACGTTAATTAACATATCACAGCAAATAACTGAAATTCATAATGTGGATCTTACATCGGAATAGCAAGCATGACGGACCAACCCTAATCGACTCAGAATAAATTGCCCCGATCAAAACCGGTCATTAATACATTGAAATTGCTTACAATATCGTAAACTGCTGATTATAGCCAAGGAGCCATAAGTATTCATTAAGGCATCGATCGCTCGTAAAGATACTGAATACGAGCAGTTTAAAGGGAGATTCAATCAATTAATTTATGTAGGTAATGTAAAGTCTTGTTTGTAACACAAAGTTTCTAACAAATATAATTTACTCCATCATCATCAGCCCGTATACGTCCCCACCGAGAGGCACGAGCCTACCCTAAACTAGGGCGATAACATCAGAAAACCACCCTTGATAATATACTAAAAGTATTTTTTACCCTTACAGTACGAATGATGCAGAATGATTTTTCAGAAACATTTTCGATTTCAAGCAACAAAAATATGTATACTAAAAATCTTTCTATACAAACCTTTTCTTTTACTAGACCAAAAATACCTATTGTAATAAATATCCAGATTTAGTACTTTCACATCTTAATTACTGATGTTCAGTTCAGAATTCAATCATTAAAAGTTTTTCTAACAACTTGATTTTTCTTTCAGATGAAAGCTTAAGAATATTCTCGTAAATTCAATAAAACTGCACGAACGTTATCAAATTAAATAAAGTTAACAATAATTCAATTCATTTGAATTATCTAGTATTTTTGAAGATAGGTATAAAAGTTTAACATTATTAAGAAAAAAATCAAATCAAATTAGAATTTTACTAACTTTAGGAAAATGGTACAAACCTAATGCAGTCCGTTCCGTCCGTGGCATTATTATCAAAGTCTTCAAAACATCTTTATCAAAAGTTTTTATAGGATTGTTTTCTGACTTCAAAGACACAAAAAACGATATAATCGTATGTTAAACACTTAATCATCTTCAAAGTCTACTTTGAAATATATTGTCATGGAGAAAATACAAGTATGACAGGTGACAGGCCCACAAAAACGTCGTAAAAAGTACTTTTGGGTCAATACTGCCTAAATTTCAAAGGTGAACTCAACAAAGAAATCGTTTAAGTAATTCAGTGTGGAATAATTCCAAGTGGAAAATGAATGAGCTCTAGCAGAATATCGGAGATATGTCACAGATTGTGAAACGAAATGTTTGCCGAGGTGTCTCTGTGTGTTTAATATTTATAAACGTAGGTGTGGCCCCTTGGACATTAAAGATTTAGCCTGACTCTATGAATAGTTATAATCTTGCTCTACTTACTTGGTATTAAGGGAAGTATTTTGATGGATACAAATTACATTACATACTTTTCTTATTAAGTCTTTTTCGTTTGTACTTATATCACACAACCTTAAATACATTTATCTGATTATTATGCTAAATTTTGAGTTGTAATGTATATTTTTAAAAGACAAATTCAAAAATAATATCCAGGATTTATATCATAAGAAGCGTGACCGGGGACTTATACATTGATCTAATTCCGTGCTTAAGCAATTGTGTCACGGATAACATGAAACTGCTTATGATATCAGAATAATAAGCAGTGCGTGTACTTTACATAAACATTTGTATCAAGTGAACGGGATCGAAAGGAAATTATGTGGATTTTAATGAAAAACGCAGTTTTCAACTAAGTAGATCATTTATCAATCATCGTTAACAGG
Source organism: Maruca vitrata (assembly GCA_039566165.1). NCBI lineage: Eukaryota > Metazoa > Arthropoda > Insecta > Lepidoptera > Crambidae > Maruca > Maruca vitrata. Next base: position 6,901,094 of record CM076932.1, read on the forward strand.
CTAAAGAAGGTCAGAGTGATATAAATAACCCCATTTATGCGTCAATCGATTTTTAGTACTTTAAGTTCATTCATGTAAAACGGGGGTAAGAGTGACTTACTTTCATTAGTAGTACTAACGCAGGTACAGTCAGACTCACGCAACAGTGACAGTTCGATATTAAGGCCAAAAGCATAATAAAGGCGTCCCACCGATTTCGACCATAGCGGCCGATTCAATTGAGACCAGCCAAGTGCACTAAACATATTATAGTGCACAAGTGCGAGCGCAAACACAAGTGTACTCTCTGTTCCCTTACCCTCAAAGTTCGGTTAGACGGCAAACCGACATGACAGATGAGAGATCAAGTGCAGGACCAGCGGCTTAATTTGCTTCCCGAGGCATGGGCGTGCAATCGCCATCTTCCTGACTCCGGGCTGAGTAATTCCTTCAAAAACTCACACGAATTTTGCTCCACTCCGGACTCGAACCGAGGACCTCTCGGTCCTTACGCAGCGCTTGTTACCAATTGACTAACGAGGTAGGCAAACACATAAGGACGGTAAAAAGTTTAAAATGTTACGTCTGATATGTGGTTGACTGTACTTTTGCTATGATACAGTCATCTATCAAAAGGACTGACACTGCTAAGGAAAAACTACTACCAGAACACTTTACTAAACAGTGTCAACGGTAAGCAATCATACCTCATTGGGTCACGTTGGGTAAATACTAAAGTTAGGTGATTTAGTCTGCGTATATTTACCACGTTATTTCACATTGAAACTGTTAAATATAAAAAATACATCTAAAAACAATAAGCATCTATAAATTTTATTTTACATTACATTACATTACATTTTATTTGCATAACTAAAGCTACATTATAACTAACGCTTTGCTTATAAATAAAATTTTAGATTACCAACTAGGTACCTTATACTTTTTAAAATTAGTAAAATATGCAATAGCCTAAACTCTCTTTAACAGTATAGTATGTACTATAAATGTCGATTAAAATATAATATGACAAACACAAAAGGTGCCAGGATCTGTGTACATTGAAACAGTTTATTTCGCTATTTCATAAAACAGGCTGTTTTGTAGAAATCCATACAAAAAAGGGTAAAATTAGGGGGCGACCGAGCGATTCGTTCTAGCGCGAAGCGATCTATCAAACGTGCTTGAGTTGTTTTCGTTTTGTTTCGTTTTTATTAAGATTCTTCAACCCTTCGAATTGTTATTCAACCATCGGAATCGCTTTTTGTAACTTTGTTTACCAAGTTGTACTATTTAACATAACGTAGGTATTTTTTAAGCAATAAGATTTTGTTTTTATAAAAATGTGTACGTTTTGGTTTATGGCAAGTTTAAATTCAGCGTCTATACATTTAATAAACTTTATGAACTAGTGTTATTATATCATTTATTTCTGAGTCTCTGAACTAAAAACCTTCTCACAATAAATATAAGGACAAACATACTGTTTGAAATGAAAATATATTTATTTTATTTGGTGCATAAAGAAATAATAAACAAAACTACTGCAAACAAACTTTTACAAATTTGCAAAGACTAACAATCATTACATCTATACTAATATCTATACTAATATTATAAAGCTGAAGAGTTTGTTTGTTTGTTTGTTTGTTTGTTTGAACGCGCTAATCTCAGGAACTACTGGTTCGATTTGAAAAAATATTTTTGCGTTGTATAGACCATTTATCGAGGAAGGCTTTAGGCTATATAAAATCACGCTGCGACTAATAAGAGCAAAGATACAATGGAAAATGTTTAAAAAACGGGGGAAACGCGAACGAAGTCGCTGGCACAGCTAGTCTTAAATAAAAGAACATAACAATAATATGCCACCAAGTTGGTCTCCACCCAGCACATGTCATGGGGTCAAGACCTCTTGACGCTGATATTCTGAGGAAATCAGGTTGATAAGAGGGGCTGTATAATTAATATTACTTATTTATTATTATAAGTTACTTAACTCTCCAAACACCTTTATACACAGATTTTGAAATAATAAATCAATTAAAACACATCCGTTTTAACGCTATATCAGATCGAATATAGCAAAATCTCTAGTGAAGAACAAAACGACTCTTCAAATAAAATAAACTAAGCAAACACATAGTTTTCCTTATCCAAAGAGCTGTAACATGAACAAATGTGCAATAAATGTGAACCACATTGACTAGGTAAGCAGTAAAAGTATTCAGGGCCGCATACAAATGTACAGAAGTGCAGGGCCGGACCGTAAGTTTAGGGGGTCCTGAGCTAATACTATTATTTACTTATATTATAACTGCCTGTTAGTAGCAAGTGCTACATAAGGACCCCGGTTCGAGTTCGCGGTCGGGCAAAATTTAACAGTTAACTTGAAGTACCAACACCTAAATGTAGACTCCAATAAAGTTACTAAAATCAGTTGCATTTTAGTAACTTTAATGATGTATTTCTGTTTTCACTGTAACAACAAAATAAATTTAATTCTAAGAGCTCCCTCACATAAAACGTGCTTTTTACAATATGGGGTACGCAACCCTTAGTGCTGTGCAATTGGCGGTTTTAAAATTTTGATGAGTTTGCTGCTTTGCCCTTGAAATCCTAGGTATTAGTAGTAGGTAAAATCCCAAAAAGCCACGTGGTATCCGGCCCTGCATAAGTGGGGAATGCCGGCCGTCACGGGGTTTCCGAGAATTGCGGATATAGAGACATCGATCAGCTGAAGCCATTCGTCAGTCGTAAGTAAACCGACGCACAACCTATAATAAGAATGTTAATTTACTGTACCGTCATCGCGGTGCTTTTGAACTAATGTTACCACTGAAAATGTTGAATTCTCAATACGACGTCTAACAGGGCGTATGAAAGTGGCTTAAAAGGTTTGTTCTACATTTAAGATTCTTCAAGGACGCAATAATCTTCATGGCATCGAGTAAAGTTGATCGAAGAGCGTGAATTCACTCTTACCCGTAATTCGATGTTTTTTTTTATTATTATTATCTCTTACTTTATTCTAAATTGCTGTTGCTCTTTCATTTTTCCTATATATTTTACGTGTAATTATTTCTTAAAATACTATATTACTTATATAGTCCTGTAAGTGCATCTATTGTTTGCGTGTAAAAGATTGTGCATTAAGCTCTTAATATGGAATGTAAAAATGTATACTTTAATGTGACAATTGTTGGTAAACTAAATAAATAAATAAATAAATATATGAATTAAAATTATCATATTTTATTCAATCATGTGTAGATTTCCTAGAGGCCCGATAGTTTGCCTACTTCGAACTGGCAAGCATAATTTCAATGAGTACGTCTATTTGATTATGCGGCCATCAATATTTTCGGTAGCTTGTTGGCACAATATTAGTGGAAACTACAACAAACACGATTAGACATGCGCTTGAACTTCGCAAACACAGTTAACGCGGCGTAATTAAATATGAAAGCGTAAATTTAATCAATATGCACATATTAAGACACTATGAACCGAGTATCGGGTAAGAGTTAAATACAAATATAGACGATAAGGGATTAGTGATAAACTCAAAGGTCATTAAACTTTGAATAGCAATCTCCGCTGATAAAATAACAGTTTATTGGTTTTTAAGTCACTCATACAAATAAATATAAACACGAAATAAATTTAAATATCCAGAAGCTTAAAAAGATCAAAGTTTATTTTCACCTCACTTTTTTATAGGAGTAATGTATAACGGAATAAACTACGGCCGGATCGCTAATATATATTATAATATGATATAAATAGATAGATATAGATAAATTTACTCCAAATTTTTTTATCATCATTCCACTACGGCCGAATTATTTCGAACAGCAATTACAGATGTTTCCAATAGCCGCACTCGTTAATGAATGCGTAAACAGTGATTCGCGGGCGCATGCAAGCTCGAGCTGCATTCACTTATAACTTGCATCTTTAGGGACCTTTTACAAGTTTATTTAGGAAAGTTTCCGTACGCCCTCTTAATACATCAGTCCAAAATTTTAAATCATCATTTCACTACGGCCCAATCATTAAGAACAGCAACCACAGCTGTTTCCACCGGCCGCAGTCAGTAATGAATGAGTAAACAGTGACTCAGCGGGCGCGTGCAAGTTCGGAGCTGCCTTGCTTGTGCAACGGGAAACATGCTCGTCACCATCCCCAGTGACAGGGCTAGCGGTTGAATTAATCACCAAGGTGTTATGACGTTTTAAATTATTATTGAAGCTGTTTATGGGGAATATGATTGATATAACGTAAAAAAATCCTTGATGTCATTATAATGCGGCTGGTTTAAGAGTTGCGCTGCTAAAAGAAAAGTTTTCCAGTTAGAAAAATATTATTTTGAAAATTTGATAATTTTTTTTAAGAAATCGTGATTCGATATTATTACAAAAGGCAAATCGTTCTGCCACGGGAAAACAACCACTCAAATTTCACGGTGTAGTCACTAAATGATTGTTGGAAACACGCGCATCATGTTTGATTATCCCCAAAATACTTGGTACCTATCTATTTGTTTTTAATAAATGAATAACGGTGACAAACGTTCGAAGAAGTACGTTACTACTTTGTTTTGATCTGCACGCACTTTTTTAATTACACTGAAATATCTGAATCTTGACCTTCAAATTCATGTATAAATTAAATGAAACCCTAATGATCATACATATTATGAGTTAACATTGTGTTCTTATAATGTATAAGGTATATAGTATTGTAAGTGTAATAACGCAATGTGTTATTAAGGACAGATAGCTCTTCGTCACACTTGACATTTAATTTAATAGTAACGGACGCTGAGGTATTTGGGGACAGAATACAATCAAATAGCTATATCTTCCCGACGATTAGACAACAACAAACTATTGTATGTGTAATTAGAGGAAATAGGACGATGCTAGATTATACTAGCTTTCGCGGCCCTAAAGGATTATTTTTGTCTAATTGGAAAACTTTTATTTTAGTCGCTTACATTTTATTTGTAATATTCGACGGCTTTAAAAGCTGTTATTTGGTGTAATGGTTCGCACGTCTGGGTGCATTTTCCGGAAGAACGAGTGTTCAAACCCCCCGTTAATAATAAAACAGTTAATTTATGTCCGTTTTTCAAAATAATTAGTATCCTGCCACATTCGCAGTTAATGTATAACATGTAGGTATTCATTCAAGCCACACTATCTTGACACTCCAAAGAGCTGGATCACGCGAGTGTGTACAGTCGACACAAAGTGCAAAGCAATCTACTGAAGCAAAGCAAACGTCCACAGAGGCCAAATGAAGTCCCTGTCCCACTAAACTTTTGGGACAGTCGCCCTGATCAAAGCATTTCGGTGAAGACCTATCTACTTGTGTTTTCTTGTCGGCCAGATAATACAAGGTGGTTTTTGAAACAGTGTATGCTTCACATTTTTGCTTTTATCCACTTCATACCTAAGAGTATAGAGTCATAAGTAAAGTTCTGATTTTCGTAATAATAATTATCATATTATAAATAAAATAATCATCATATTTAAGTATAATTGTAGTAATGTACCGGCAACAGTGTTATTTGAAACGATTTGCCGTGAGATGACAATTTATGCTCGCCAGAACGACGCCTACCCCACAATTTGCCTAGGCCGTATTTGTATTCCGTAATTTTCTAAAATTTACATACTAATTACTCTTTTTGAGATTTATTTTTAGTCCCTCGCTACGTCACAGCACTGTGAATACTTATGCTGAGGTAGGAAACTTATTCAAATTACCTTCAGGTAAAATTCTAAATATTTTAAAGGTTGGCTTAATTAATATGCAATGTTTAATTAACTTTTTGATTTCATAATAACTTTGTTGGTAGTGTGAAGTCCAAGCAGGCAATGAAGTGGTCGCTTCACTTAATGTAAGGCTTTGGCTTTGTACGGATAATAATAATAATATGATAAGGGCCGAAACTACAACCGTAATCTACTAATAAGTATAAGTCATATAAGTACTCTTGTCACACTTACGAATGCTTATATAAATTGATGCCAATAAACAGTTTAAATGAAGATTGATTGTAGTAAAGTTCCAGATATTTATTTATAATATTAACTTTCAATTCTAAAATTTAAATGGCAGCGCTTAAAATCGAATTATCGTTTTATTATTCGGTCGACAATGCCGCAATAGAAAATTACATGTGCTACATAGGTTACAGGAACTTTTAAAGAAACAAATCCGTTAAGCCAATTTTAAATCACGCTTTGCCAGCAAAACTTTTTATTTAACTGACGTATAAAAGATCAAGAATGCGTGCTAATTGTTTCAAATCGTACTGAAAGCGAAATTCCCAAGAATCAATCCCCTGTGACAGTTTTTACAATAGAATCAGAGTAACGATTTATTTCTCGGATGAGTTATGAGCGCTAGGAAACAGTCGAGTTGGAATTAAATTCCATTTAAGTTCACTCCCTGCAATGTCGGAAAACGATAAATTAAACGGGCCGGTTCTTTTAGCATTCCGCGAAGCGATTGGAAAACGGACTTCTTAGTTTTAATGTGTAACTAATTGAACGCTGTTAAGTGAACGTCTTGGAGAATTGGTTGTTTAATTCGTTTTCTTATTCTTTTCAGCGAGTAATTGAAGTTATCTACACATTTTTGTAGGTATTTTTGTTCACATTTTAAAAAACAGATGCAATTTGTTAATTCATCCTTATTTATATTTTACTAGTGACCCGCCCTCGCTTCGCTTCGGGTAAATTTTACATACAAACCTTCCTTAAGAATCACTCTATCTATTAAAAAAACCGCATCAAAATCCGTTGCGTAGTTTTAAAGATCTAAGCATACATACGGACATACAGCGAAAGCGACTTTGTTTTATACTATGTATTGACGATGAAATTAAAAAAATGTTTTTTTAGCTGATCATCAATGGTACCCAGTAATTTTAAAAAAGTAAATTCACTTCGTATTTTTTTCCTTAATTGTTAGTAAAGCTTTATTTTATAAGGTTATTTTTTTCCGTTTGTTCGTGTTGGTACAAAGTACTAAGAACTTTTACTATATTTTGAAATGGACTAGACGCATGCTAAATTTGGAAGATAACAGTAAGATAGAAGGGTAGTTAACCATATTTTAAATCCTTTAATACTCAAGGCAGTCTCAAACTAATTTAATTACAAATTTCGTCGACAGCTGAAGTTAGACCACGGACAATACAGCTTTATACTCCCAGAAGCAGTGGCGACTTGATTTTGCATTCATGAAAGTTTTTGGGAGTCGAACTGAATAAAATGATTTGTCACTCACTTAGAAGTTTACCTTGAGAGATTCCGAAAAATGTCTGAAGTATGTTAACTTAGCGGAGATTATTAGAATTTGCCGGCGGTGTTGTGAGTGAAGGCTATGCTAGTTACCATGACACCGCCAATAGGCGATGAGGTACACCCCGATGTTTTAGTCGGTATACCCCCTGGGCATTGCAGTCCGCCCAGGAGTTGCATTTACCATCTCTTTGCCAGACGTTGCGGAGTCCGACACACCACCTGGAGATAACCACCTCTCAGGGTGAAGGCGCGCAATGCATTTTAGCGGGTTAGAAAAAAAAATTATAGGATTTCTGCCAGAGTAGTTAGTTTATAACCTATAGTAGGTATTATCGTCTTATTTGCTTTTTTACAAAACTTGAATACTTGATGATAATTGGACTAACAGCGCCCTGATACCTGGCGGTATCAGGGCGCTGTTAGTCCGTACATAAAATAGTAGTAATTTACTTTAATTATAATAATGCTCAAAGAAATTCAGACATTTAAAGTGCATGATAAGTAAAACAACATTCAATTGCGATATATTTTACTAAAATCTAAAAATAATAATAAATTATTGCAGTGAATCTCACCTTAAAAGTAAACTAGCACTTTTTCCACTAAAAACGATTTAGCCCACGGAACTCCTGTGACTAAAAACTAAAAAACCTTTGTACAAAGGTCACAGCATACGTTCATGGCTATAAATCAACTCGTCTGGCAGTGGGGGACCTCGGGTATAGAACAATCTCAAGTTATATGAGAAAAGTCAGCGGATTCGTATTAACGTGTTTCCCCAACGGTTCTCATTGTGATATTAGTAACTAACATGATTTTATATTTATAGGTCAAAGTACCTCTTACATTAGGGATTTTCCATTCATACGTGAATTCCAACCGAGAGAAATAAATTAGATTAACATTCTGTATATGGGATGTTTGTTTTTATTTGGGCAGAAAAAAAAAGGATTATTTACTTACATTTAGTGAGTATGAGTCAGAAAATCTTTGCTTATGTCATTGATTGTCGTCGTCAACCTTTAATTAAGTCCACTGCTGGACATAGTTCTTCTCCATATTTATGCTATAATCAGTAAATTATCCTTACTAATATTATAAATCCGAAAGTAACTCTGTCTGTCTGTTACGCTTTCACGCATAAAGTAGGTACTGGACCTATTTAAATGAAATTTGGTACAGATATAGTCCAGAGCCTAGGAAAGGTTATAGGTTACTTTTAAACCGACTGCGCTATAAGGAAGTAATGTTTTACCCGTTAAACGTCTCTACGCGGACGAAGTCGCGGGCGGAAAGCTAGTTCCTTATAATTTACTTAATCCTAAGTAACTTAACAATAACAGTAGAATTTAAGAGAGAATTAAATAGTTAATTGTGTCTTTCATTAAATAAAGTTAAAGATACTAAGATAATTACAAATATTGGTATCCAGTGGGAATCAAACCCACGCTCTTGGGGAATGAGACAAGTTCGTTGCGCCACTGAGCCGGTCAATTTCTGTTTACACCAAGTTTGGTGGTGGCACTTATTATTCATGCTCGTGTAACTATAAGTTATTAGTAAATAGGATCACTCAGTTCCTGTCGGGTTGTTTTCGGAGTCAAACCAACTGCGTAACTCTGGATACTATGCGACTATGCTGAGGGCTGAAATGAATTTATGGATATCAACATTTACATAATACTCGTAGTAGCAAAGCGTATATGACATACATACAATGTGTGTTATTTTTCTATTGTGTGTTTGTGTTCTTACTATTTTCACTTACTTTGCTGATGCTTATCACTTTTTCTTTTATTTTTCAAATGTGGATAAAAGTGACGTAATTAAATACTAATTTAAGAAAATGTAAAAATAAAATGTTATCCTAGAAGTTCTTCTCGAATTATTAGTTTACTGAAATAAGCGTATATGTTACGTTTATTTCAGTAATCTAATAATTCGTATTCAAAAGACAAATGCTTTTAAATCCAAAGTAATGAAAAATATTTGAGCAAATGTATAAAAATTCTGAACAACTTTAATTAAAATAATTATGGTTCAATACTTGCAGTTTTTAGATCCCATCCCATGCATCCTGTGCTTATACGACAAAATATTATAACTTCCAATCCATCAAAGGAACCAGGATATTAGTCATTCAAAAGCCAAACGAACACTCAATTTACAAGCGAACGATTCTGCAACTCCAATATTTTCCAGTCCCGATTTGAAAAATGGATTCCGAAGAGGAAACTCATTTTTTCCGAAGAAAAATATCGGCTGTCAACACAAAAAGCTGTCTAACTTTTACCAGCCATCAAACTGGGTGAGCTCTCTGGCGGCCCTTTGCCGATAAATAATAATTCTTAAGATAAACAAGTTCAGGTTACGTTTAATATAGAAATTGTCACTTGGACGACTTGTCGACAAACAGATATTTTTGTTAGAGATTGGAAACATTCCTGTGTTTACGTTTTAATGCATCATCATTATTAGCTTAAAAGCGTCGATGGACGAGTGGGTAAGGTCGCTGTTTGCCAAGCGAGAGGTCGCCAGTTCAAACCCCGCCACGTACCACTGTGTTTTTAAAATTGGAAATTCATATGTACGATTAAGTGTGAAGGAAAACATCGTGCGGAAACCTGCATACCAACGATGATTTTTAGGTTGTGCAGTGAACCAACCCACACTTGGCCAGCATGTCTTGACACCCTATTTTAGGGTAAGCCCGTGTTCCAGCAGTAGAGACGTATATGATGATGAATTAGTTTATAATAAAGTTGGTACAGATTTTCATAAGCTAGTGTAATAAAAACAAAGCAAGTATTACCTGCTCTCACATGGTTTTCAAGCTCCAAATACTACATCCAAATATCAAGACTTATCATAATGAGTACAAAACGATCGTCAGAATAACACAACTCGAGCTGACAGATGGTATTTCAGCAAATCAATATGGCAAGTAGATAAATCCGTCCACATTCAAAGTAGTCACTATGAGGGCGCTATCGTCGGTACGATCAGCAATTAAATCGACGAGGACCCAACTCATTGCCTAAGGCTTTTGGGGTCAGCCACACTGAGAATCCATGATGGCAGAGGAAAAAAATTGCCAGTATTGGTTTGGGACGAACAAATAACAACTGTTATCTTTGCCACGCGTGACGTTGAAGCACTTTTGATATTATGTTTGTAGTTGAATGGTCGACATAAGTATATTACATGTTACTATTTTTACAATATCCCATTGATTACCATTGAGGCCTTATTGCCGTAGTTTAGGGTAGGTCCGTGTCCCAGCAGTGGGGACGTATATGGGCTGATGATGCTTATGATGATGATAATAATATTATAATAATAAACGCTTCAAAAAGCCGTTATTTTAAACACATGCAGGTTAACTAGAAAATTTCTATCCACTGACACTTCAGGTATGCTTGGCTAAGGCCCGCATATCTGACGATTGTACCTACCTCAAGGGATAGACAGTTGAAAAACTAAATATGAATAATAATAATAAATGTTTATTGCACTAAAAGAAAATTACAATTAGTTACAATAAAAATTGATTTCAAATTTGTATGCCTGACCCGAAAAATTGTCTCTAATAAACTAAGGATGTACAGATTCAATAGAATGAAAGAACAGATTGGAAATGTATCAAGTATTCTTGTGAGACTTAGTCCTATGCTATTTAGTAAGTTCGGCTCGACCTCCCTAAAGTGGGGTTTTATGTGGTAACTTTTTAACGTTCAAACACTTGGCTCAATTTGTGACGAAGGAAGTTATGAATAAAGCAATAAAAGATTTTCCGTTCGTCCTCTTCGCAAATATTTACGAGATGTCACATTGTGCCGTGAACATTTTAGGAAAGAACGTAAATTCCTGTAACACAACTTTGTCACAAGTTTACATTTTATATAAAAACCTGAAGCTTTTCAATTTAGAAACAGAGCAAGATACTTGTTTGGACAATAACACTATGCGTCACTAGATTGGATTATGCACTTCTACCGCTGAAAAATATCATGTAATATTCAATTAATGTGCTCTTCATCATAATTATTATATATTTAACTTTATGGCTTATATTAATAAACCATTCTCATGTTAACCCACATCTAAGTAACACATCCGATGACTGTAGGACTTCTTTCGGACCACATCAGGTTGCAGAAAACACAAGAACAATATTAATTAAATGGCATCGAAAAGAGATTCCATATAAAAGACATTTAAAAAGAAAACACATTTTCCCTGTACGTTCCAAGTGAGTTTGAACAACGCACCTCCAGTGACACTTATATACTTTTGAGGCAGCCTCCGAGCTAAGTGAGCGGGCCACTTTATAAAGATTGTTAGGAGACAATCATCGTCCCGCCGTGAGTCTCCGGCCTATAAACAAGTCTATTACTTGTTCGCCGCGTTCGCGTACGAAGCACGTGGTAAATGGGATTTTGTACTTTGCATAATGCTCGCTCCCCTCCCCGCGACTCTGTGCCGTTTATTGTAGCTTTATTTCATTCTCGACCCGCTTTGTGTCGGTCGCAAAACACATTCGTTACATGTCGGGTGGCGTTTTATTTATCACTAGTTTCCGTTGGCGACTTTGCCCTCATAACGTTCATTCATACGGCCATCCGACTCCGACTTTTTATGCGGTGGACGCGAAACACTTATGCAATTTCTTCGGTAGATTGTTTATTGGTTGGGAACGTTGCTTATTTGACGTGTAGATAAATAAATTACATGTGCAGCTTTGTTTACGTGTGATTAGAAGGAGTATTCAGTAAATGTTTTTATTTGACCTTAAGACATTGTGAAAAGTTTCCTTCTTTGTATAAATTGGTTTAAATAAATTTCAAACTTTCTATGAACATAATATCTGATTACGTCTTTTTTTGTTTTTAACAACCAAAAGTAGTGTAGTCAAAACTAGATCTTTCTCTGATGATTCGCTTTAAGCACATGCCGTTAATCACAATACAGAAACGGATGTGGGCATTTATAAACTGCGCTCATAAAACTCAACCACAATCAAGTTACAATACTTCACTCAAGTTTTAGATTCCAGCCGTATCAAATTCCGCGCATCTGTAACTCGAAACTCGAAAATGCAAAAACGTCACAAAAGTCCCCTGTCATTGAAGGACGACAGTGACAGATCTGCCTGACGCCAGTGACGTATGTCCGGGACGAAACAACCGGCGACGAATCCCGGGCTGTTGTATAATTTGATCCGGGATTATTTGGGAGGAATCCTTATTGCCGTAATTAGGTAGGGAATTCTTTATTGCTTGAGGAAGTAATGAACGTGCAATTCAATTAAATTGTGTTGATAGTGGCAATAAAATTAGACTCGTCTAATTTCGAGGATCAGGATGATATATGAGAATCAACGCTTTAAGTAAGAAAGGCTGCAAAAAAGTGTAACAATAATTCTAGCCAATGATTTGTAGAGTCTGTGTGAGTAAGTCTTTGTACATGAATGCACAAAACATCAGATAAATCCATATCACATTTTATTATTGGCCTGTGTTATGCAATCTTACCATTATTTCCACTACCAAATCTCACCGATGATTACAGATCAGTTAACTAACATGACTCAGCTTTGAGTTGCTATTATTCTGGCTTAATATTCCAAAATTAATTATCTCTAAACTATTTTTTTATTTTTACAAGTTTTCTCTTCAGGTTTTAATATCTTCGTTAGTTATTCATTGTTACAGATCCTAGCTCAAGATTTTTTCGAATTATATTTCTTACTTATGCGAGTACCATCTGGGATAAGCTAACAAAAAGCAGTGAATAAGATAGAAAGGGCCTAAGCTAATATTGACAATATCTCATGAAAAGTTTTCCGTGTCCGTCGGTATTGGACGGTTATAAGTTACGTTATCCGTGGAGACCGACACGTATCGCCAATTATTGGCCGACACAACTTATACGACACATAATACCAAAACGAATAGTTTTGTGAGACATTTTTGTCATTACTTCGTCAATTCACTTGTGGATTACCGCCTGGTTAGTTTTGGTGTTGATTAAAAGCGTGGAGACGGAATTTCAGGATACGTCATATGACATATTTTCGCAAACGCAATATAGATTAAGAAATAGATTATCCCTATGAATAATATAAATCCAGAAAATGTATTTGTCTTTTTGTCGATATTCATTTCTATTTTTTGTTTGTTAGATTACCTATAGCCTAAAAAGGGCATAGGGTTTAAAGGGAGGACGCTAATTATTTATAATTCTAGAATCCGAATTGACGTTAACACAGAAAGAGAGTAAGCTTTATATAAGGTACGTATGCTTGAGCTGTATGCAATATTGATTGCAAGTGGTTGCGATTCGTATGGACGAGATGCCATGGTCTATATCGATTGACCATGGCATTGCTCAATGATACTATTGTGAGCTAGCACATCAAATAATGTGTGGGGAATTTTAAGAAGTCGAAATCAGCAGTTCAAATATGAACTCTGTTACGAATGCCACAGAATATGTATTAGCGTTAGAAGCCTTTAGTTGCATAGTTTTCAATTTACCCTTTAAGTCAGGGTGAAGTGGAAAGCATGAAGGTTCGCGGAAATAGTATTTATAGGACAAGCTAACAATTAAAGGTATCGCAACATCGATTGGTCGTTGTGTAGACACAATGTCTGGAGTTGTTTAATAAAAAAACTGCAATATAGTCGTATTTAATTCTTTAGACATTTGTCTAGTTATGTCAAGAATAAAATAATTTAAAATATTACACATCATCAGTAGCTAAAGCATAATATATGTTATAGATAGCAGTTAGTGTTGACTGGCTCGGTGGATCAGTGGTTAGTGACCCAGGTTCATAACCTACGGTTCCAAGAGTCGTGGTTTCGATTCCCACTCGGGACAAATATTTGTGTGACGAACATCGGTGTCTCTTCTGGGACACAAATATTTGTCCCGAATAAGAATTGACGGTTAAGTTAGTGTAGAATTTTACTTGTTTTTATTGCATAATATTTAAGACACCATCATAATATATTTAATGCAAAACGGATTGGTGATTTTACTTGAACATGCCATTTAACTGATACATTTTCGCCGGATATATCTGATTTTGCCGATTAAGTAATGGTCCGAAACTAAACTCCTGCATAGTTACGCAATTTTCTAACTTTTTCTTTTCAATATTCTGCCGAAAGTGCATCAATATGATTATGATAATAATCTAACCGTTAACTTAATATCAAAAATAAGTGCTCTATTTATGTTTAGCGTTAACTATACGGAACAAAAACAAGGTCCCATAAGACCGAACTGCTCATAGCCACGTTAACCCCATCTCATCCGCAAGACGTGGAATCTAATCGTGACTTGTATTAATTAAGGGTGGTCTATCAGACCGCATACGTGCTAGAGTGAACATTAATCACGTGAGACTGCGGCCGGGTAGGGTTACCACACGTCTTGGTTATGCTTAGACGGTCTCCATGGGGTTGACGTTTGAACTTTATGGTCGCTGTTGTTTTTATAAATTAGTTACCAGCCAGCTGTGACAGTTTTTTTTTTGTTAAAGATTTTATAAACTTTTTTTTGTTATGTTATTCTGAGATCTCATTAGTAAATGTTAGCCGTTACTTAAATATTATGAAAATAAGGTTAAAAACCTTAAGACAAGTAACCTAAGAGAGAAGAGTGGCTCAAACTGACACAGATGCCTTTACCTCATAGAAAGAAAGAAGAAAGAAAGAAAAAAATTTATTGATCACATACAATGGCACGAGTTTATTTATTTATTTATTTATTTAGTTTACCAACAATTGTCACATTAAAGTATACATTTTTACATTCAATATTAAGAGCTTAATGCACAATCTTTTACAGGTAAACAATACATGCACTTACAGGAGTATTTAAGTACTATAGTATTTTAAGAAATATTTACATGTACAATACACACATACATGTTACATGTAATATATATATATATATGTATAGGAAAAATGAAAGAGCCAACAATTTAGAATAAAATAAGAAATAATAATAACAAAACATCTAATTACGGGTAAGAGTGAATTCATGCTCTACGATCAACTTTTTCGCTTTTTTCTTGAACTGGGCTAGTGAAAGACCGTGAATATCCAAAGAGTCACCAAAATAATTGTATGATTTGCCAAGTCGCGAAATGGGAGAATTTGAACCTAGAACTGTTCTCCGGAATGGGCGGCTAATTGGTTGAATGGGTTTACGAGGTATTCGACGGGGTACTCCAAACGCAAACTTTTCAAGAAGCTGAGTGCAGTCCAGGTCGCCACTTACTATTTTATATAAAAATAATATGTCTGCCAAATCCATACGTTCTTTCAGAGTTACCATCTGGAACTTCCCTAGAAGAGCTTTGTATGAGGTCGATCTATATTGTATTCCTGATAAGTATGCCAAGTGTCTAACAAATCTTTTTTGCACTCGTTCAATACGCAGTGTGTGAGTTGAATAGTGGGGGCGCCAAATAACACTGCCATACTCAATAACTGACCGCACCAAACTATTGAACAGGGTGATTTTGGTGGTAGCTTTTTTAAACTTTGTGCTACTTCTTAGTATGAAGCCTAGCAACCTAGAGGCCCTGCCTAAAACGTTTTCCATATGTGGAACGAACGTGAATTTATTGTCCAATATAACCCCCAGGTCTCTGATCACATCTACTTCATGTAGTATTGTGCCATTGATTCGGTAGACTGATGGAATTACATTTAACTTTCTCGTGAATTTGATGTGAGAGCACTTTGCCGCGTTAAGTTCCATGCCATTAATTTCACACCACTTCGTTAGCTTATCTAAATCGAGTTGTACGAGCCTGGTATCCTCAGTTGATTTGATACACCTACTTAACTTTAAGTCGTCCGCAAACATGTGAATGGATGAGTGTTGGAGGAAACCTGGGAGATCATTTACATATAAATTAAACAAAAAAGGTCCCAGATGAGATCCTTGTGGGACTCCCGAAGTTATACAACGTTTCTTAGATTGAAAACCATTTACAACCACAACAAATGAGCGATGCTCAAGATATGATTCGAACCAACGTAGTAAAGAACCTGATATACCATATGCATGTAGTTTTTTTGCCAGTGTGGAATGGACCACCCTGTCGAACGCCTTGCTAAAATCAGTATATACTGCATCTGTCTGGTTATTGGCATCTAATTGTTCGATAATACCTTCAGAGTAAAGCGCCAGGTTCGTGCACGTGGATCTACCCCTGGTGAAACCATGCTGTTTTTCCGAGAGATATTTCTTAAAGTAAGCGTGAATACTGGGGCAAATCAAAGATTCCAAGGCCTTAGCAAGAACTGGTAATATCGAAATTGGCCTATAGTTTGACACCAGTTGGCTATCGCCATTTTTATGTACAGGTACTACATAAGCAGTCTTCCAAATACTTGGGAAAACACCCGACTGTAATGATAAATTAAAAATCTACTGTAGTGGGATAGTCACGCAACGTGCGCCTAGTAACGACGATTGGAGGTATACCGTCGGAACCCGCCCCTTTATTTTCGTTGAGATTTTTTAACTTTTTGTAAATTGTATTATGATCTATTACAATTTGCGAAAGACAGTCGTTAAAATGTTCAAATAGTTTCCAATAGTTAAAATTTGCTGCATTGTCATTATCACACCTATCTGAGAATACTGTAGAAAAATGCTCTGCAAACAAATTGCAATTATCTTCCCCATTAGCAGATTCGTTTATTCCATCCGTTAATTTAGCAGGATAAGAGCCCTTGCCCCCCCTTTTAGCTTTGATATATGACCAAAAGGACTTAGGGTTTTTCTGTATGCCGTCCTCTATTTTCTCCATGTAATTATTGTAACACAAGGTAGCTAGCTTTTTGCATCTTTTAGACAGTAAACTGTATTCAATTTTGTCCAGTGGGTTCCCGTATTTTTTAAAACGCTGTCTATAATTTTCCTTCTCCCGTAAACGCTTAATCAAGTTACTTGAAAACCATGGTGGAAATTTACCACTTTTAGGCCTGCTACGGGGTATAAATTCCTTAAAAGCCGCATAAATAGTTCCATAAAATATTTCAGTTACTTTGTTAATGTCACTAGATCCAGAGAACAGATTCATCCAGTCAATTTCTTTGAAGTAAATGTTTAGAGCATCAAAATCAGCCCTACGGAAGTTAAATTTATTTTTAATTTCGTTATATGAAAGTGTTACATGGTTTTCGAATGATAATAAAATTTCTAAGGGGGGATGTAACGTATCAATGGTGCACAGCCCTTCACCAGCTTCAGTCACTTCACAAGATACAATATTAGACAATACCAGATCGAGCGTTCTACCCATTCTATTAGGACAGTTATTATACTGTTTAAAATTATTTACATTTACAAAATCAATAAAAGGCATATATAGTGATGGAACATTACTCAAATATAAGGGGTTTTCGATATCCTTCCAGCTTAACTGACTCAAATTAAAGTCACCAAAAATACATATAGGTGCAGTACACTGTTCAGTTATTTTATTGCAATTGTCAATAAAATGTTCTTGAATTGTTTTTTGTAAGGGAGGAGGAATATATACTGCACTTAGAATGAGCTCATAGTTGTTGGAATTGCGACTATTTAATTTTATCCATAAATCCTCACAATCACTTTCCCAGCTAGTTATTCTTTTGGATCCTAGAGTTTTTAACACAGCTATAAGTACACCACCTCCCTCCTTGCTACGATGGAATCCAGAACTGTGCCTATCTCGTCTATATACAACATATCTATCGTCAAAAAGTTCCGAACTAAGTATATTAGCGTTCAGCCAAGTTTCTATCAATATTACTAAATCGAAATTAGATGTAAGTATATTGCGATAAAATTCATGCGTTTTCGTGCGCAATCCACGAACATTTTGATAAAATATACATAGACGATCGTATTTTAACGTTGACAAGTTTAATTCATGCATACATTTATTAAGTAAATTAGATCTTTGAGAGCTAACTTACTACTTAACACTATTTAGCGAGTCCATATCTCTGATGAAAAGATAATCTGAATCATCCGTTTTTCTCATATACACACGTCCACTTCTCACCCAGACATGTTTGTAGCCTTTTTCCTTTGCCACTGATCTGGCGGCAGCGTGTAAAGCTTTATTACTTGGTGATAAGTGTTCGCTAATATAGATGGAGGTAATGTCACCACGTAAGCCGAGGTGCGAACTGTTCAGTTTTTCCCTGGCTGGTTTATTCTTGTTAAAATTTATTGATGCAGCCAGGAAAGCGTCACGGATTTTGACAGAACT
The DNA here is from genome assembly GCA_039566165.1 of Maruca vitrata. Lineage (NCBI taxonomy): Eukaryota > Metazoa > Arthropoda > Insecta > Lepidoptera > Crambidae > Maruca > Maruca vitrata. Next base: position 6,919,691 of record CM076932.1, read on the forward strand.
GAACCGGACCACAATCGATCTTGGTCTATTACTATTGCGATTCATCTTGGAAATTCTTGTACAATGTGAAATATCGTCCTTTGTAACGTTGCTTTTTATTATCGCGCCAATCTGTGTTACAATATTTATAATGTTCTCATTTTTATTCTCAGGCACACATTGAATTTCTATGTTCGTAGAACGCGCATTCTGCTCTAATGTATTGATCCGTGCGCTCAAGTCTTTTATAGTAGATTTCATGGTACAATTGTCGTTCTTTAAGTCCGATAATTCCTGCAAAGCTTCGCCGTGTTCTCTATTAATATTTTCATACATATCGCTTATGAATTCCATTGAAGACTTCATTTCCTTCATTTCATCTTTCACAACTTTCAATTCCCTACTCAGAACTTCTGATAATGAATCTGTGATCCTTGTAGACAGATCTCTCATTTCAGTCTGGAGTAGCTCCTCCACTACCTGTCGAATCTCATTGATTGAAGTTGCTGTAGTTAAGCCGGTTTTAGGTGGTGACTGTAACGCCGGCCGCTTTATCGGTCGTTCAGTTACATTGTTATTAAAACGTACAGGTGTATTGTCGTTTTTCCCAGATTTTGGGCGCTTTGCCACACACAAAGGACATTCCCATGATTCGGTGTGCTCCTTGCTCGGGTCCTTGTCGTTAGTAGAGGCCAAACAAGCATTGTGGAACCGTTTTTTACACTTCTTGCATTGTATGTAATCGTCTGATGTTGTATTTGATTTACAGCAACCCCAACCAGAACCGCTAGAAGACATGATTGTTGCTCCTTATGAAGTAGTTAGATCAATCAATTTTTGCTCGCTAGTGATTTTGCTATTTCAAACTGGTAGGCGCGCAAAATTATGATGCGCACAAAAAGTTCGTGCGCGTCCTCGCTGGATACGAACCGGGGAACTTTGAATGCGGCAGCAAAATGAGACCTTCACACCAAAACGCCGTCACCGCACAATTGTAGTTGACGAAATTAATAGTTCGTTGAGTGATGGACGAAGATTTATAAACATTAAGTAGGTAGACTATTGAGTTTATTTTATGTATAACTCACAAACTGTCAACACAATGTCACTGACGTGAAGTAACCGTTATTAGCAAAGGGTTTTTGGCTAATTTAACACTATTTGCTGCACTGATTGTTGTGATTTTTAAGATCCGTTGAAATATTGTGTGTTTCTTACAATAATGTAAGGTTTTTTTCCGCGAACTAGCACTTTTGACAGTAGTAAATAATTATTTTCGATAGACGATACGAAAACACTCCTGCTCACTGTGACTGCGATGACAGTAGTCTGACTGCGATGACAGTAGTTAACACACAAACACACATAAATAATAGTGATCAACAGGTTCTGCCTCAGCATGTGCTGCAGCGCCTGCTAGGACGCTACAGCGCTGATATTCTGGCAGAACCTTTGATTGGTTACTTAGAAAACCAAGAACAAAGAAATAAAAAAAATGATAAATTAAATAATCATAGAGGTGATCAACACCTATTTTATTGCCAACCAGCCGTCTAGTAACTTCTTTGACCTCTAAACCAAACGGACAAATGTTCAAAACATTTCCTCGGTTAAAATTTCGACTTTCATTATCCAGTGAACAAAGCAAATTGGAAGCACCAAAAATCAAAATCCATTTAAAGTGGTAAAGTGCAATGACCAGACACGTCGAAGGACCAGATCAAAGGAACTGCATGGGAGGGTCTGCCCACGATATGTCCACAGATTGCCCTTTGACAGCGACGGGACAAAGACTGCATTCATACGTAATTAATTAGTCGCCTCTTGATAAAATTAATTTAATAGTATGAAGAAAAAAAATTAATATTAATTCAATTATAATAGAACATATTAAAAAAACAAGTCTGTAGTTTTAGCGGTGAATATAAAAACCTCTTTAGAAAATTGGTAAAGCACGAAGTTAAACGACTTCTCCTATCTGTCGAACTTTAACGCCAAAATTACTGAACAGATTTTACTTAAATTAAGTACACAGATAGTTTAGAAACATAGAAATGACAACTTGACTATATATGTTACTATATAGTAACGTTTTGTGTGACGTGACTCTTCACGGGTGGAAAGCTGGTCTAAGCTAGAAAGCACTATTGGAAAAATTTAATGCAACCAAATTTCCTCTAGGAAATTATGAATGCCGTCCTTCCAATATATTTATGTCCATTCAGCAAACGAAATTCGTTCAGTACCTAAAATATTATTATAAAATTCGACGTGTACCATCCATTTACGTACTTCCTTAATAAGGAAAGATTTATCTATTGTATTCGTAACTAAACAGGTTTTCAGGTAATATTTATATCCGTTATGCCAAGAACACGTAGACTTATATCGACACTTGTACAATAAATGAAGTAGATACCAAAAGGGTCCGACATTTTATATCTTCTGTGAAAATATTATTCAAGCCCCAAGATTATTTATGTAAAAATATTATGTTTACACCATTTTATAGATGGCATCAGAATTTGTTAACATAATATTGTGCAAATAAGTTTTGAAAAGTGTTGATTAGTAGAGATAATAGAACATTTATTTTTAAGATCTATTTAAGAAGGTAGGTATATTTGTGTATACTTTTGTTTGTTTCTGATATATGTTACTCAAGAGCATTCCCAATTTAATTTGATATATTATATTATTATGACTGGCTTCGTGGAACAGTGGTTATAGTTAATGACCATGGCTACGGTTCAATGAATCATCGGTTCGTACCCACTCGGAACAAATATGTTGTGTAATAAATATCGGTATTTCTTCCGTGTCTGGGTGTGTTATTTATATATTTAAGTTTATTTGAGTATCCTCTGTCGCTTCCGATATGCGTAACACAAGTGCTTCAGCTACTTACCTCGGGATCAGGTAGATGTATCTGATGTATTGAAATAATATATATGTTTCATCCATGTTCAATTGTTCAGCCAGCGATATTTTTACTATAGGTATATGTATTATAGATTGGCTTGTATAAAACCATGACTTTAGTCAATCAAACCGGCAGAATAAAATGTATAAAGAACCCCGCATAACCATACCATAACATCAGGATAATGAAGCCTTTTGCCAAATAAATTAACTAATATGCTAATGATTACTCCAGCCTACTTCGCTTTTCACTTTGTTGTCGAGACGGAAACATCTATGACTGTGGAGCTCATTATTATACAAGGAAGTTATTACATATGTAGATTATTTTCCGAACGATTCATATATCCTCGTATAGAATTAGGATAACTTATATTGAGGGTTCCATGCCGATAAATCAAATTATTGTTCTTGATCTATGTGTAGGTATCAGGTTTTCATGGGTATCTATAATAATAACTATTGGCAATTCAACACATGCAAAGGGCATTTCTTGTTTGAGAAAATGTTAGTAGGAATTAAATTAAGCAACACGATATTCTTTGTGTAAATCCATATTAATATCAAAAGTACGACAAAGTCAGTCAGTTAATATAATAATATCAAAGTGTGATCATATTTAGAACATTTCGATTTCAACTTCATTAAACATTCAGTTCTATCAATATATTTTTAAAAGTACTGTTAGCTATTCGTAAATACAAATAATATTTCTCTCATGTTAACATTTTAATTTACTGATTTATTAACTACATACTATTTCAATAAGAACCAACTAAATGTTATTTAAACCGAATCTTTCAATAGCAAAAGCTCTGAGTACCATCATATTTAATCAATCCAACATATTGGCAAAGTTAATTTATGTTTGTAACCTATTTAACAAGTACAGCATACTCGTAGATATAACAAACTCTCAGAGTCGGCATCGGCACAAACTTTATTGAACAACTTCGAAGCTCCCGCTATACCTCGGGCCGGGAAAAAAACGAACGAAAACGAAAATGTCGTCATAACTTGTAATTGACAATTTGCCAGTTATAATATGCCTTCGGGCCGTTATTAGATCGAAAACTCAATATTTTTAACAAATTTCGCTGGCTTAATTGTTGGTTGTTAGACTTCAGAGCTCAGGATACAGTTTAGATGCTATTAATTTGCGGAGTAAAATGTCGCTGGCATTTCTAATTGTTGCCGCCGTATTTGTTTATTTGCGCGTTTTATGTGTTGACCCTTAAAATTTCTTGTTTTATTATAATAATTATTTGTAATGCCCTCAGTGTATATCTAATTTTTGGCTTTTTTATTGCCCATTTGTTGCTTTTGAGATAATGGCAAGGATTTTATTTGCAAATTTTGCAGGTGGACGGACATTTGGAAAGCAGCAGTGACCTATTATTTAAAGAGATTTTGAAATCAATGCTTTGAAATTCCATAATTTCTATCTACTATACCCACATGCATAGTAGGTACTATACAACGGCTTCATCATATTCATTGTATAAATAAAAATAATTTCATTGTAACAATGTTCTTCCTTAAATGAAAAATAATAGGACGTGCCCATGAAGGGTTTCGTACCATACAAATATCTACCTGTTGCTTTATTAATATCAAGCAGGAATACAAACGGTAAAATATCACATTTGTTTTGTGATTTCTAACCTCAAATATTTTTCTTTTATTAACCGACTTCAAAAAAAGGAGGAGGTTCTCAATTCGTCTGTATGTATAATATTTTTTTTTTTTTATGTATGTTCACCGATATTTTCGTCAATTATAGACGGATTTCAAAAATTTTTTTTTGGTTGGATAAGGTTCACTTCCGAGGTGGTCCCATTTTCACCAGTCTCGGATCTGATGATGGGATCCAGGAGAAATCGAGGGCAACCTTCAAATTTTATAGGGACATGTACCGCGTTTTGCATATTATCTGAAGTCATATTGGCATTTGCTTCTGGCAATCATAATCTTATGATGCTGAGCTGATGATGGAAGGTCAACTCCTTAATAGTTATGAGTAAAAGAATAATTATTTCAATACTGTATACATATTAAGACTACTAGTTATAATATCGGTAGCATTACAGGTGGGCTAAACTATTAGGTTGACCAGTCTAGGATCTGATGATGGGATCCAAGAGAAATCGAAGGCAACCCTCAAATTTTATAGGCACATGTACCGCGTTTTACATATTTTCTGAAGTTATATTGGCATTTGCTTCTGGCAATCATAATGTTATGATGCTGAGCTGATGATGGAAGGTCAACTCCTTAATAGTTGGGAGTAAAGGGATAATTCTTTCAAATCTGTGTACATATTGATACTACTAGTTATAATATCAGTAGAATTATAGGTGAGCTGAACTAATAGGGTGTAAAAAATGTAACACTAAAAAGGATGAAAAAAATTGTAAACAAAAAAAAAACCGCCTTCAAAAACCCGACTCACTAAAAATTACAAAATAATATAATACGAACATTAATCTGGGTATGAATTTGATATGTTGTTGAAGGCGGTGCCAATAAAATTTTTGAGGAAAACTGCATGAAATATAAACGGCACCGCCTTCAACAACAAATCAAATTCATACCCAGATTAATGTTCGTATTATATTATTTTGTAATTTTTAGTGAGTCGGGTTTTTGAAGGCGGTTTTTTTTTGTTTACAATTTTTTTTTATCGTATCTGTTGTTTCAGCGGCAATATAAACAATCTACTTGGTGAAAAATGGTATTCTTTTATAGCAGTATTTCTATCGCACTTGTAACAAGCTGGAATCTAGATTAAGACTCAAATTAATGAACACACTGAAATCATATTTTGCTAAACACGTATGCCCCACAGTCGCAACTGTTTCAGATGATAAGTAGAGCTGTATCAAGATTAATGTTTGCCTGCTTTTATTTACGGCTACACTCGACGCTTAGGTCTTTAATGTGCCCTGAAGTACGCAGCCAGCAGCCTTACCCACCATTTAACAGAAATAATGTCTACAGGGAGCGGGTACAACATTGGATGAGGAATTCTCGCTACTTTCTCTTTATCGTCTGACAGATAAGGTTAATAAAATACCTTGCCTACAGTATATTAATAATAATAAAAAATGTTTATTGACCACAAAACAACAAAGAAAACAAGAAAACAACATGGAACACAACATTTATCAGTGGTCAACTAGGTCCCAGCCTCAGCATATGCCACAACGACATAAAACCGCTGTGGCGCTGGTATCCAATTGGTAGATGAGATGTTGGTTTATTTAATATACTAGCTTCCTCCTGTGATCCGTCCTCGTGTTGTCGTTTCTCGTATTCTGAACTATATTTGGATTGAATTTGATTTAAATTGATTCAATTCCTATTTTTATTGCTTTAAAGAGTAAGTAACATCCATCCCACCGCTCATAACCACAAACATTCGGATTAATGATATTAGTAGCATAATTTCAAAGCTGCTGCCGTGTGTAGGCGGACTTTTGAAAACCCCTTTGCTCCCTCCGTAATAAAATGATCTAGTAAAATAATATTTTACGTATTCATATTGGGGGAAACGTTATTTTGTTTCGACGTCACAGGAACAAGCTGAGTTAAGATTGAGTGGGAGCACACAGGCTGACAGAGATAGATGGGAAACAACGCTGTTCGAATATAATGTTCCGTTTTTGTTTGTAGTCTGGTGTCCCGTATTCCGAAGTGTATCGGTCTGCAAATTGACAGGAATGGTAACATCCAAACATTGAGGAAATATTTTTTTTCCAGCTAAGGTTTTTTGCTGTTTGTTACATCTTTATTAATTTAAAACATAACATTTGGAGAGGCCTATGTCCAGCAGTGGATGAAAGTGGGCTGATGATGATGATGATACAAAATCTTTATAGGCTAACCTAAAACAATTATGTAGTTTTTGATGCTATATGAATAGCCATCTTACGACCTCACTTGGTCACTCGCAAAACAAATCTTCTTTTTCTCTAAACTTTATACTTAGTCACGAAGAAAAACAACAATTCACATTTTTTTAACACAACTTTACATAAATTCAAGCATATGTATAACATTTACCAGAAGCAACAGTGGCTTACACAGATGAAATAAAAATATATAAGCAAGACACCCAACAAGAATATTATTTATTCTATAGTTTTAAAATATTCCAAAAAAAATAAAATACATTACCTTGGCTGGACAAAAGGGTCTTATGAACCAGGCAAGGAACAAACGCCGATTTCTCATTCAAGACGAATATTTGTGTGATGAAATCGTTGTTCACGCGCTATCGGAGCCAATCAGATGGTTGCATACCTAGATATTAACCACCAACCCATTTCTCTTTTCACTTTCTTTCACTGGTGATTACAAAGAACATTACATCAATCAAATCTATACAAACGTGGTAGCTACTCACAATGACTTTCAACTCCTTAATCGTTTGAGGCAGCCTTCACATATCAGGGCTTCCTAATGATGTGAGATGAATATTGATTGTTTTCACCAATGTCGTAATCTTCGGTTAGCAAATCGCAGACGCTGTGATAAATTAGCTAGATAAGACTAAAATTAGTCTTTATGGGTCTACACGCGATATTAGGAGTAGCAAATTACATAGCTACTTACTGCCCGACGTTTCGACTGGGTTACACCAATCGTGGTCGCGAGCGAACACATAAAGACTAATATTAGTGTAATGGAACGCGAAAGTCTAAAATCTTACATAGCTAGATAACATACAAAACACTGCAAATTGACTGTAATTGTATTTAATCAAGACTATAAGAAAATATTCCTAAATTAAAGTAATATCACCAACTGTAATACGTACCTATATAATACATATTTTTATTTAAACCATCAATCTTTTTAGTATAATTTACCTTTTATTACGAATAATTGTAACTAGACAATAATTTGTTGGTTTACAAAATATTTTACGGTCCCGTGTATTAAACCTATAAATAAAAGTTAGTTTTACATATAGGTATGGCACGGGAAATAAATTTTATAATTACCTAACATTCAATTAAATGTTTCTTACAAACAGATTAAAACCTTAAGTGAGAAATCAGACATTAATGTGATATGTATGATTTTAAGCTTCGCGTTCCATTACACTAAATATTAGTCTTTGTGAGAGTTCGCTCGCGACCATGATTGGTGTAACCCAGTCGAAACGTCGGGCAATAAGTGCTACCCCTAATATCGCGTATAGACCCATAAAGACTAATATTAAGATTTATGAGATACTTAGAAATTAGACATATTCTACCAAGAAATTTCTTATATTTTTACAATTTAAACTCATGTTTAAATGTGTAGGAGCAAATGCTTCATATCCACGAATTATCAAATGAATAAGCTGTTTGTACTACGTACCGTACCCATGATTTCAGTATTGTAAGATTTTTTTTTGGGTTCCGGACCTCAACACGGAACCCATATATGATTACTTTGTTGTTCTTTGTTCTGTCTGTCTGTCAATCAAGACCCTTTTTCTGGAAAAGCGGAAAAGTATCAAATTTAAATTCATAATGACTACTCATATTTGTGATCCCTTTGTAGCTACATATACCTAAAGAGAAAAGGAAGTGTAAAGGTGTACCCTAACCAATTTATCGAGTAAAACATTACTGCATTAGCGCAGTTGGTTAAAATGTGCCAAATTCCATTGAAATCGCTTGGGTAGATTTGGAATAAATTATGCTTTCAGGACCCGCTCAAGACAGAGAGACAGTAGGTTTTGCGTTTGCAATATTAGTACGGACCGAGTATGCAACACGCGGACCGGACTAAACCCATTTAAACTACCGAATAACCCGTCAATTATCCACTTTCGAACCGCGTTTTAATTTGCCAAAGATCCATGTTGTAAAGTTTGGATGCGCGGCACAGAGGCGGGCCGAAGCTCCGTCAAGCGCAAAGCTCTCACGGCCCACGGGACACGATTCGTTTGATCTCGCCCGCCCGCCCGGCTATTTATGTACGGCAAGGACACACCTGTCTATGGCGCTCTGCCGCTGACAAGACGGTACGGGATCAAAGTTTAGCTATTAAACTGTTTGGAATGTGGATTTGATTAGTTGAGGTTTTTTTTTTGATCCGCAGCTGTTTTTCTGGCGGTCTAGTCTTGATTAACTTGAATTTGCTCTTCTTTTTTGTATTTATTCATTGACTACGCTTACTATTTACTATACGACTGGTGTTATTTTGGGCCTACGCCTGTTTCTAAAAGAAATATCATCATGTAGGTAACATGAGTTACCTAGTCATATGAACTTGTTGCAATACAAACAATTTATTATAAGAAATACACCTGTAATAAACCGAGGGAAAAAGGGTAACTTTTTCAATCTCCAAAATGTGGAAGAAAAATGAGAATACCACCGTGTTTTATGGGTAACGTTTAGATGTTATAAAGTTATTTCGTTCCATTTATGCAATCTCGAGCAGCGCGTATGTTAAGTCCCTAATTTATCACATTTGTACAGAGCAGTAATTTACAAGGGCTTACAAATCCAATTTGTCACCAAAAATATACATAACTAAATAGGCATTTAACGTCTTCATTTTGTTACAGAACGCCGCTAAGCATATCTGCGGGCAACAGAAAAAATATGCCAACGAAACATGTGCCAGAAATTGGAATACGAGAATACAATGCCTGCCAAGAATGTAATCTCGAAATGGCTGCGGGCGAAACAAGGAAAACATAAACACTCACCATGGCGCTAGTGAGCGAATAACCATTGGAAAAATATGAACGCGTCCGAACCGGATATAGCCACGGCAAGGAGCCAACTGGACATTATCTTATTCAAAGGGCGCGAGTACGTTCTGGGTCCTCCCGAGGTCAACATCACCAACGATTTCAACGGCACCCTCAACAACACCTACAACCTCACCGATTACTCCGAAGAACCCTGGAAAGAGTATATTAAACTTCTCCAAGACCGAGCGCTGCTGGTGACGTTCTTGCTTCTATTCTCACTGACCACTGTGTTCGGAAACATGCTAGTCATATTAGCCGTTGTGAGAGAGAGGTATCTGCATACATCCACCAACTACTTCGTCACCTCCCTGGCGGTAGCAGACTGTCTGGTCGGTCTAGTAGTCATGCCCTTCTCAGCGCTCTACGAAGTTCTAGAACATACCTGGTTCTTCGGCGTAGACTGGTGCGATGTGTGGCGTTCCCTGGATGTGCTCTTCAGTACGGCGTCTATCCTTAACCTGTGCGTGATTTCCTTGGACCGTTACTGGGCTATCACTGATCCTATCACGTACCCTATGCGAATGAGCGGACGGAAAGCCGCCTTCCTCATCGCCGCTGTGTGGGTGTGTTCCGGTGCCATATCTTTCCCAGCGATCGCTTGGTGGCGCGCCGTACGCACTGAAGAAGTGCCCGATTACAAGTGTCCGTTCACGGAAAACTTAGAGTACATAATATTCTCATCGACAATATCGTTTTATTTGCCTTTGTTTGTGATGGTGTTTACGTACTACCGTATTTATCGTGCAGCGACAATTCAGACGCGGTCGCTGAAGATAGGCACTAAGCAAGTGATGAGGCCGAGTGGTGAATTGGAATTAACTTTACGTATACATAGGGGTGGTACGGTTCGGCAGAGGAGTGACGCGTGTCACGGGGTGTGCACTCCCGAGGAGGCGGACCAGGAGCCTCTGACGGCTCTGCAGAACAATGGACTGTCTCGGTCTTCCACGCGTCTGACAAATGTGACGCACAACAAGCATTTGCCGAAGAACTTCTCGCTGTCGCGGAAGTTGGCGAAGTTTGCGAAGGAGAAGAAGGCGGCAAAGACGTTGGGTATAGTGATGGGGGTGTTCATAGTGTGTTGGTTGCCGTTCTTCGTGGTGAACCTGCTGTCGGGGATATGCGCGCGCTGCATCGCGCACGAGGAGATCGTGAACGTGGTGGTGACTTGGCTGGGCTGGGTCAACTCCTCGATGAACCCGGTCATCTACGCCTGCTGGAGCAGAGACTTCAGAAGGTGAGTCCTCTTAAATCTATAATTTACTGTATAAATGAGAACCTACTTTAATCATTGGTCAATTTCTGTCAGGAAAATAAATATAAATCAACTCATAAATTTATAGAATACTTATTCTTTTAAGTTTGGCTTTGGGTGTAAGAAAGCACTATGTTCACGTAGTAAAATAATACTGTAAAAACTCGTCCAGCTATTAGTGATAAAAAATGATCTTATATCGCCCACTCGAAAATAATTCCGCGAAGTCTTAAAATATATAACCTACGTTTGCAGTTGGTGCTTATCTACATATGTATTAGACACATACTTTTAGATACTAAACAATGTATTTATATGAAGCTGCTCCAACACCCAAATGGCTCATAATATGTTTAGATATACCGAGAGCCTTAATTTATCAGAGCGGTTATAGAAGTGATATAATTATCCACACGGTAAAAGCTTTCGTTGCAGCCAATTTACTCAGGAATTGAGTTTCAAAATTCCAATAGGTGAAGGGAGCGAGCAGCGAAACATCATTTGGTTACAATTCCGAGTTACAATCCGTGTATGAATTGGAATTAAAACGGGTAGTGAAGAGCTAACTTTATTATCTGTGCTGCGCGTGTTTGCGGGGCGTGGAGAATGGCTTCCATGTAACGGCAATAAAATGAACTTAGTGTCTATAAGGTCAAGGTTGAACATGGCACGCGGGAAATCCGTTTGGTAAACCGAACGATGACTGAGGAATACACTGATGAAAAGGGAAAAATTGTACTAAAATACTGGTAGGCACTGGCAGGCAACATGGGTGGGTGGAACTGTTTGCTCTACCTTTTTTTTTAGTTTTTTAATGTATTGTAACGTTACAGTAAAGGAATAATTCGCGAAATACCTTTACACAGTGTACGAAAAATATGTAATGCAATTTCCAATATATAATTTTAAACTGTCATGGTCACACACAATAGAAAACTGAAAATGTCCGGAATATTTACCATGTTGTTTTGTTTTAATGTCAGTTCATCCGTGATCATGGCGCTTGCAACAGTGCCGAAATATCGGGAGCTCATTAAAACAAAACAACATGGTAAATATCCCGGACAGTTTCAGTTTTCTAATGCAATTTCCAGTCGTGACAGACGCGTTGAGATACGAAGATAAACACTTAAGAATATTGCAATTGATGTGATGAATACAATAGACTACTCACATTTGAATGCAATGAGATCTGATTAAATAAACAATGTGATCTCAAGTGCTCTAGGGTAAGTTTACTTAAAGTGAAAGCAATCTGGCTGACTGCCAATTCTATACTGTTTCGGTAAATGTGCAAAGACCCGTCTGTCAGACGAAACAATTCGGGAAGGGTAGTAGCAAAATCTAGCATTGCGTTTCTTAAAAAAATATATAATAAATTAGGATTGTCGTTTACTTAGTACGTAAAAGTTACTAAAGCTATGTGTATGATAACAATTAACTCTTAAAGTATACTTTAAAAAAGTAGCAAATAGCTACCTACCCCGCTCAGCTATAAATTGTCATGATACGGTATGCTACGATACTGGTATTCTGCGGATATTTTACCTTTGGTTAGGGTTGACCAGAAAAACTTTCTTATTTTATTAATTAAGAGCTTTGCTCCATTATTCTCTGGACTTTATTGCTCCAAAGCTGAATTACTTGCTAACAATTTTTATCCCACTATATTACTAATATTTTTATTTGTTGTTTTTATGCTATCAAAGCTCAATATAAATTTAAAATTTGAAGAAAAAAATTAAAAAAATGATTGCGATTTTTTTTTATTTTAAATTTATATTACTATTTTTAAAAAATTCCCAAACATGCATTAATGCAATTTAATAAAAATTAGTACTTTTTACACAAAGAAGGAAATATTTCGTATTTCAAAAAACATAAATACCGAAAAGTCCCGTTTAAAATTCCCTATATTTCATTTTACTTGCACCAGTTTCCTGAAGCCGAACAACTATGTTAACGCACGCGATTACGAAGATATGAAAGCTTTATGGCGAGTGCCCGCGTCCACTCTGTATTCAATTGCTTTTTTAATTTCAACTGCAACCCGCATTTTATATTTTCATGCATTGCATTACCTCGTTGGTCTATTTTTTCGACTGCAATCTTCGCGCGTCTGCTATTAGCTCACTTTTCGTCTGAATTTTGGGTGTTGCAAAAAGCTTCTACATTTTAATGTACTGAAAACATTACATATCTCAACGAATATTAAAATGCATAAGTGTATTTGTGTTTTATCTCTTAAGGCTTTATTTACGCAATATTTTTCTTTAGAATTTCGCATAAACCTATACTTTTAGGTATGGAGATATGACATAGGGTACCTTAAATCGCGAACAAAAATGTAATGTATTTATTTGCTTGTAGATATCGCAATATTGCGCTAAGAGTTAGGAATTTAACGCGAGCGAAGCCGTGAGCGAAAGCTAGTATTTTTTTTTAAATTCTTTCTAAAATAAAACAATGAACCGCTAAATCCTATATCCTATCCGTTTGGTTCGATGTCTATATTTACAACAACATCGATTATACCAATTAAAGGCGTAAACGAGTACTACCCTGACTCCATTCACACTTCTCTACATATAACATATAATAATAGCATACTACATCATAATAACCCGATATCTCCACGCTATCTGGTAATTAGTGACAACAAGAAAAACGATACACACACGGTCACAAATAAAAAAACAAGAGGATTATCAAAATCGGATTGATCTGAAAAACATATGCGTGATCGAATTAAGAATCTACACAGTTGTTTTGATCCATTTAAATACAGGTTTGATTTACTCAAGAGCGGACAAAATCTTGTAAGAGGTTACGAACAGTCATATGACAAGCAAGAAGCATAACAGCTTATAATATTATTATTACAACATCACCCCACTATGTCAATTCTAGGCAGTTTGGAAATAAAGTGTTGGCGAAAATGTTTCCGGATGGTTGAACACAGAATTCTGGCACTCACGAGTACTTTTGTGTATTTATTTTGTCTAGGAGTAAGAGCCAAAATGTCCTTGCTGCTACAGGGCCATTTAACTGGTAATAAAGTTCTGCAGATTGAAAATAATTGTCGTCATAGAGTTATGTTTAATAAGCGAGCAGCTCAAAACGAACCATTCTTCATTTTTGTTTAAGTCGCATCGAATTTTCATATCTCAGCAAAAAAAATGCATTTTGCCAATGCATGCAACCTACTATTGGACTCTACATTGAAAGTCATATTCTGCACACTAAAATGAAACGCCTACACATAAATAACAAAAGAATATTGCTCCACCAAAAGTTGGTACCTAATTTACTGTTAAATATTTTTCAAGAAAACAGCTCTTTGTATCGGATGAAAAATATCTGGGTGAGTTCCTTCAGAAGTAAAATCCGTTAGATTACCCCTTTCTTTGTGCCTATTTAAATTTACTCGGTAAATAATTTCGTAGAATATTTGGGTCAGCGAAACATCACGATAATGGATAGAGCTACCAAGGTTTCCTAGAAAAATTGAGACTTCTTTTCGTTCTTTTTAATGAGCTCTCTTAATACCTTTGAGTTCTCGTTGTAATCCCTTCAACCGAAAAAGGATTTTATTTGAAGACTTTTCTATTTCAGTTTACTTTTTGAAGAAAGCTGTAACTAAACTCAAATTGCTGGATTTTTGACACCTTGTTATCTCGTTAACAACATCGTGGTGAAAAGAAAATTGTTAGGTAAATTTTAAAAATACTCGTCTCAAAGGAAATGATATAAATAATATGGAACATGAACCAATTTGGACAGTATCTCATCTTCACAGGCGTTTTACTAACATAACAAAGACATTATAATCAATTCAATGAAAACTTCCAATTACAATTTAATATAACTCAAATAATCTGGTCTTCATAAATTTTGCACGCAGACATTGCCTAAAGTCCCCGAGAGTCCTTGAACGTCCGAAACGATGGTTATCCCCACTAATGGGCTCAGTTTCAGCGGATAATCAATTACGGTAATTTATTCGGAATTATACCCGTGTAGAACTGTATTGTGAGATAAATGTGTCAAAATAATTGTCATTTTATGAGTTACTGGGGATAATGAGCGTTGTTAATAATAAATTATAACTCGGTTAGAAAGTATTATTAATTTTAAAACGGTGTATCTTAACAGCGCAATAATAGGGTTATTAGAAAACTATCTTGTTACTTTTTTAACAATTGTTATAAATATCTTTTGTATGTATTGTAAATGTATGTATTATTTTTATACACGATTAAAGGCAATAAGGGATAATAAATAAAAACAAGTTTTTGTACATAGATCAAACTCAAAGGTATCCTCATTATTTCCTTTTGGTCTGATGAATTATTAGTACCTGTTGGTATCTTTAGGATTCCCTGTACCGTAAATAACAATTTTATGCGCCTTCTAATTTCGGTGCTATATAAAATGCTATTATTTTTCCTTAGCAACTCTACCATGTATATTGATTAAAAACGAACTGGTTAATTATACTTATGGTTACAGTACTTCATCAATTGCACAAAATATCGTTATCAAAAAAAAAGCATCAGTTAAGTCAATATTTCAAAGATTCGAACAAAGATCTTTTCACAAATCTGAATTTGTCTGAAGTGGCCTTTAGTATAATGTAGGTATACCATGATGAAATAATAATCTTGTTAGATAGGTACTTAACCCTTCAAATGTTTATACACCCTCAGGGGATGGAGTATGTTTAAAAAAAGATTAGCTAGACGTGAATCTTTTCTCACTTAGGCTTAGGTCAGATAGATGAGGCTAGATTAAAATGTTAGGTAGAGTAATATTTCTTAGTCAACTCAAACCAGAGACAATTTGACAGTGACGTAGCACGGATTTAAACTCCGAACGTCGGAAAGAATGTGGAATAAGGTGGTATTAAATCTGTTATTTGTGGCTTTTCACAGGGTGTGACGGCTAACGATAACAACGCCGATCAAACGACGATATTTCACAGGTGGTATCAGCGATGACAGGACACGCGTGCAAAGAATGTGATTTACCGGCGTACGGGGCCTAATGATAATAAATTATTTACTGCCACATAGTGGCCGGCTCGAAGCCCCCCAAATTGACACCTTCTGTCAAACAATTTGGGAGGGACATGTTAACATAACTCAACGAAGAAATTTTAGACAAAAATGTTTGAGTTGTGGACCGCGTTGATAAATTACGTAACGTTACGTTGTACGTAACTTGTTTTGTTGTCGATTGAAAACCAAAATACAAGTCAATATATTAAACAAAAAAAAATTGTTCAACTACAAACAATAAATATTACTATTTCAGTTTAATTATAACAAGTATATATTATGTTAAAATAATAAGTTGTATTATGCAATAGCGTAAACGTATAACAATACTAGGTTCTTATAATTTCACCACTACTTTGTTAAAGGATAGAAATATCTGAATAGCAGACTTAAAACTTGTGTGGATTTGTTAAATTAAGATAGTCCATATTAAGATAAGGACTAAATTGGGTGAAGACTATTCAGTAGAGGTATAGATCACTTGAATTTTAAATGGAATCTTCGGTTGAATCAATCGCATCTTGCAGATTCGCATAGCGTTCTGCTGTCCGTGCATAATGCATGAGCTTAAGACGCGAAGCACAATGTCCAATGCACGCTGCACATGCAGTGATGCGCTCAGGGCAGGTGCAACCAATAATTGGATCATCGGTCTCATACATCACAAAGGACAGCCCACTTGATTAGGTCTTTTCTATTAGAATAACAGGTACTTGAAGGAACCTAATGGGGAATATGCATGGGAAATATTTTGGTATTTTTCTAATTTGTCGCATAATAATACAGAAACTCCAAACAGTTAAAACCAAACGCAAATACGTTAAACAATAGACGCCACCACGTCAGACCTCCCTTTCTAATTGGAAACTTTAGAGCTCCATTACTCTATGTTCATACATATTCCCCATTTAAAACGTAGGTAAGTATTTGGTTCGTTTACCCCTTAAGAGTTCGGGCAGCAGAAACCTCTTTGCACCAAAGCGTAGTGCAATCGTTATCTTAACGAGAGTAAACGAGGCCGTACGTACATGTTGAAACAAGTCCGTCATGAAGATGTATAGACTCGTCAAACACAACGGTTACGAGTGCTAAATCAGCCTTTCTACTGTGAGCCATTGTAAACGCAGTGAATCTGAACACCGAAGGCCCAAGAAAAGATGGTGTGATGATCTGGTCCAGCTATCAAAAAACTGGCAGGTCCTGGCCTTAAATAGAGAGCAGTGGATAGATTTGGAGGAGACCTTTGCCCAGCAGTGGGATGACATAGGTTAAATAAAAAACAAAGTACCATATTGGTAAATAGTGTCGGTGCTTGGCTATGGCTTTTATCCATATCAACAATGTTTATCAAATCAGCTGCTTTAAAACTAACAAACAAAATAATAATATGTATTGTTTTGCACTACATGCAGTGTATCGTGGAAATCAAGGAGTTAACACCGCATATCAAAATTGTGCCTTGTTTTAGCGATGGACAAAACTCAAATTCCAAAAAGTAATAAATATTACACAACATCATAAAGATTGTTCTGAAGCCTTGCCAAGTAGTAACGGATATCAGAAACAACAGTGGAATACACTAATACACTTAATCACGTAAATAACACACCAAACACGCATCAATTACCAATGCTGACCCAAACATTTGTGCTGGGTGGGGATTGAACCCATGACTGCTGGCGTAAGAATCAGAGGCTCTACCAAATGCGACATCATGCCAGCCTATTATTATCTAATACTCTATTTAATGTTATAGATGAGGGATCAGAGAGCTTACCTTTGTTGGCATTCACATTTGTGCACTATCTCTCCTTGCTATGTTGGGTAAACGTCGTTGTAATACGCCATTATAACAAAGATAAGGAAGGGGACAAAAGTACTTCCTGAAAATCACTCTGCATGAAACTTTATATGCCTAACGTTATCATTATGAGATAATAAACGTAATATATGCATGATATAAAATATTAAAGTCTTTATGATGCAACAATATTTTAATAGGGACGGCCTGACATTGTGCTTTATTATGTTTAGGCGAAAGCTTATCACCATCTGATATTGTGTTCATACAAAAGGAAAGCCTCGCAACATAAGCCTATAGCTACGGCAAATCATAGTACCCGTAGTGATACTTTTACAAAACATAGTGTGTAATATTTTGTATGTTTTTGTATAACAGTTTTTAGATGTTTATAAAACTGAATGGGATCAGATCGCCTGTCAAAAGAATCTAGAGCAGGAGAATCCTGAAATATCATGATATTATGTTATTATATTAGGCACATAAGTAAAACCAGAATAAAATAAACAAGTGTAACTATCCTTTATCGTAGTATCATAAATAATAATAACATTTTCTGATTAGTTATGGGAATAGCTAAAATTATTTTCCCCGAATCGTCTTAGCGAAACTACAGTACACCAGATACATCATATTTGTTTACCGCAAAAGTTCGCGAATATCGCCTCAGCCCAAGGTCGAAGGTCAGGGGTAAAGCTTCGTTTACATTGAGGATTTAGTAATAACATTCGGAATTAATAAATACAAAATATATTAGATACACACATGGCGATCTGAGCCCAAACCAAGCAGAGCATGCTCTACAATAAATACTACGTATATACTGGTGCACTCTCTGTTCCCTTACCCTTATAGTTCGGTGAGACATGACCGATGACTATGAGAGATCAGGCGCAGGACTACCGGCTTGACGTGCCTTCCAAGGCACAGGTGTGCGTGCATCCGCCAACTTCCCTTGGGGCTGAGTAATTAATTCTTAACAGAAAATCTCACACAAATTTTGTCCGACCCCGGACTCGAACCGGGGCCATCTCGGTGCTAACGCAGCACTTGCTACAACTAGGCAGTCTCAGAAACTCTACACGGAACAAACATCATAATATGAATTGCGATAATCATAACAACATTGAATTAGTTGAAAGCTCTATTCTGCCTCGTAGCCGCTTTCATGTGTCGGGTTCTCCGAGTGTGAGTTTTAATGTTAAGAAATAACATATCCAGGAGTTTAGATGGGATTACATATGTTTACTCAGCAATCAACTAATTAACATCAATAACATCTATATGCGCTTGAAGACAGTAGGCTATGAAGTGATTTACTTAAAAAAATATTTTTGATACTTTGGTTCTTATTGTGAACACTTTCATTTATAATATGCAAATTTAATTTAAGCAAAATACTTAGACATACTGAGGTTTGTATTTACAAGAATAATTATAATATAATATTATTTGAATAACTCTACTAGCATAATATTGTCTATTATTAAAATAATATGCGAGTTGCGTGAGCTGTCTCGCCCTCACCCAGGCATAACCTGACCATAAATCATAGAAGAAAATATGATTTCCAGTTTATGCTTCATGTGACCTATGATTTAGTTTTGTAATTAAAATATAATTACGTTAATACACATTTCTTGTAGTAAATATTAACGAAAAAATAAATAACAAAACTTAAATACGTATTAAATCGAAACTAGAAAAATAAATATTATTTACTGTTGTTATCGAACAGTTATAAAAACACAGAATGACTTGTTTTTTTTTAAATCCAATTAATTATTTTTTATGTTTCCGTAATGCGAAACTAGCAACCGCTTCAGTGTGTAACATCAGTCTTGTTTTTACACATCGATAACTTAATCAACCTTTCTCACAAAACATTGTCCAGGTATCTATCTACTACTACTGAAGGATGTTATTATATTACCGAACACAATTACAGCAAGGGATTTTCCCTAAAACCGGACCTCATAACCGGAATTACTCAGGTCGCCGGCCACGGCCCTTCGCTTCAATAAGCTTACAATGCACAAACGGCCTTATTATTTTAGCCCGACGCGTATCAATGCTTTGTCGAGTGGTTGAGTACATTTTATGGGTTTGGGTTCATATCCCGGGCTATACATTTTTTATGCTGAGTTTTTCTACGAATAACTTAGACTGAGATAGTTTTTTTACTTTATATTTGGTAGAGAAATATAATAGAGATATTTGTTTGGAAAATTAAGTAGCCATCTTCTTATTGCAATTTCAACATAACAGTTTCACAGTTAAAAAGGCATGTAAACAATTTTAATAGTACTCACATTTATGTTTGGTCAAACTAAATAAGTAAAAAATATAAGAGCATAAACATAATTTTACAAAATTGAGAATTGTTTAAGATATGCATTATTAAATAAGCCCACAAAAGTAACACAGCTTGTTGCAACTTTTTAACTTCCGTAATCACTCTGAGTAAGTCCGCAACTCATTAAACTGCCAGCCACGTCGCAATCTAAGCCAACAATGGCTACACCAACAATATTTTCTTGATTAATTTAACGTGCAAATTCTATTAATCATAATCTCGTCGGAAAGCGTTGGCCCCGGGCGATTCCCGACGCCTCGATAATCCATTTAAAGTTGGTCGGAGCTCATCTTGATGATTGGAGACTTCGCGGCGACGCAACGCAAACTTATTGGATTTACCCGCAAAGAACGATTAAAGTAAAATATTTAACCCCAGTATTTAAGGGTTAATAGCATTATGGAATTATTCGTTTGTCCCCAATTGGGGCGTTTAGATGCAGATTACGCGGGGAACATTTGTATTTTCAGACATTTCTATGCGATTACCGGTTCAGCATTAGTTAATGTCGTTAACATGACGTGGAGCCTAATGATCTGTACTTCTTTTGTCGTTACTCTGATATCGTCTTATTTAGGAAACTAAACTAGAAAAACCTTCTTTCATTAGCTAGTTTCGGAGTCATTAAACCCTTCATCGAATTGTATGACAACCCTAAAATAAATGATTATAAAATTAATCAAAGTCCTCGGAGAGCTTTTGATTAAACAAAATTAAATCTTATTGCCGTCGTAAAATTTTGGGGACAAATGAGAAAAGTTTCGACTATGAAAACCCGACAAACTTAACCCTGCGTCCATACTGAATTGACTTTAGAAATTTTTAACTGCCTTCTGCATAATTAATAACTTGCAGTATACGAAAACAAGCTAATTATATTAAAGAAAAAAGTACATAATACTTTTATTATTTTTTTTATACATCTAATCTAAAAGTAAATTTTATTCGCTATTAGTAAACAAAATAAAATCTAGTCCTAAATGCATATTATAAGTCTTAAGGAACCCTAAAATTACCATGAAATATATTTTCATATATAGGCAAACAAATTTCCACAAGAATCAATTAGATATGCTAACTAATTGTAATAGCGATAACAATATTAGCCATGATTGTATCGCAATTAGAGAATCGTATTGGCTAGAAACGCGAATTGGCTGTTTACCTTAATTATTGTCGATGTCGGTCGCAAACAGTGCAAATGCCAATCCAGCAACAATCAACAACAAACCATCGACGGAAAATTTCAATTGTGAACCGCAACTCGATAGGCTTAGGTACGAACCTATGAGATGATTTGCGAGTATTTCAAACATCATCACATGTTTGAGATACTTTTGATATACTTTGTCATGCAAATAAGATGTTTGAGTGTGCACGTGTGACGTGTGTCCTAACCTAAACAATAAGGAAACTGAATATGTCCAAGATATTTACCATGTTGGATTGATTTTTGGATCTGATTTTCACCCCTTTAATATGCAATTCTGTAAAATTACTGCTACTACTAACATAGCATAAATTTGCTGAAACATATCGATTTATTTTTTAAATTAAAGTTTTACATGAAAAATAAAAACACTGATTTATGGCACCTGTGCCATTCGCGTTCATTTTTCGTTTTGATGCTCTGGCAGTAGCGGTATGAAATTTTCAGGGTATACTATCCATGAATGTAGGTAGTTTTTAAAATAAGTTCTAGAAAAAAAACAGAGGCACTTTTTTTTCACTTTGAGGAGGCTTTGAAAGTTGGTAGACACAATTCGATTCGTAAAACTTTTGTGAAGAATTATTTTTTTACTCCAATATGATAGGGTTATGACTCAAATCGGTATCGTCATTATAAAGACCCACTATTGAACCACTTCTAAAAAAAAAAAAACATGCAAGCAGGTCCAGTAGTTAAGCTACAGTGTGCTACAGTGAAGACTTTTACACTGAATTCCGGTTTCTTACAAAAATTTCACAAAAATCTCAATAACTTTGGAACTATTGAAAATCGCTGAACATACATGGGGGTTATATCGATAGGTATTGAAGTCCCCCATCGATTGACTTACGATGATCCACCCCTCCTGTTACACCCTGTATAAGTAGCGCGTAGCGCCGATTTAATAGTCAGATAAAATAAGTACCCGCGATGTCGTGAAGAAAGTAACAATTTAGGCAAATAACACCCTTTATCGAATGGTAAAAAATAAACTTTTACTTCGTAGACAATATAAAAATATGTTTATTATCCTAGTAAGACTCTTTTATGTTCCGATAATTATCATATTACTTTCTCTTTATTAGGTAATAAGCGCAAAAAGTACAATTGAATACAATCACTATAACAAAATTTTACACAAGTTTGTTATCATTTACAGCTCTCTAAGAGAGAACCGAACAAAAGGCAACAACATCGAAGCTAAAAGCTGGCTTAAGACATAAAACTGCCAGGTACAGTCGCAAAGAAACGCGGAAATTGCGGAGACACTGCACGAGACGAGGTAAATAGATTCTCGCATTGAAACAACAGAGGAATGGCGGAATTACATTTTGAACCTAGTGAGATGTTAAATAATTTGCGGGTGTTTTGGACGACCACCAGCGTTCGTTAGTACTGGTTCCTAGTTTAAATAAAAGTCAAGTTTAAGAGCAAAACCCGGAATATCTTGGTGCATTTATGAATATTTGCGCAGATTTATGTTACTTTCAAAGTTTTCGTGTAAACTGGATTTTGCAATGATTTCATAAGAGATTTTATGTTTCATAACAGATAAGTAGACGATCTGGTTGGAAAGATAAAACTTGTTAATTACTATTTTGGATGAAAATTGAGAAAAAAATATTTTATTTTCCTAAGTAAGTGAGCTTATATTATTACGGATCTTATGTGTTAGATTGACTTGATGGATCATTTGGTAATAAGCCCGTCTCGCGTGCTTGGATCGTAGGTTCTATTCCCAGTCAAGATATAATATACAACATAAACATTTGTACATTCATATAATGTTTTGCGGTGTTTGATCCATGAATAGGTGTATAATTTATATTTTATGTATCCAAGTGCTACATATGTTTCTTGATGTTTTGCATAATCATCTTTTGGAAGTAAGAGAGTAGACGTATATAGCACAAAAGATCCCTTTTGGTCAAACTGAATCGATCACACGGTTTTAGCTACAAGATAGGAGAAGATGTTGTGAAATATTATCTTCATCATCATCATCAGCCTTTAGGTTTATCTACTCCTGGACAAAGGCCTCCCCGTCTATTGTCGGCTACTTGCATCCAGCTATGAAATATGTTAGTGCATAATCTAGATACGAGATTGCTCCTCACTGCACAATTCTTCGGCATCACTCGCCTCACCCATTCCGTTGTCGCAGACCGGTGAATGGCGCAGGTAAGCTTTTTACCTGCCGTCTTAGCAGCTTTGAGCAGAGAAAGGCTGAAGTTGGCCTTTTGTCGCAACCACACGATGTAAGAACGAACACTTTTGTTCGCGAAGTACCTGCATCTTAGGTGGAGCTTTGTCTCGCGAAATGCCAGCCAGTTGTTGCTGGCCGAATGTAGTGAATTTAATATAGGTAAAATGGGGAATAGGGAATGTGTAGGTTTAAATAACATACGATTTTAGACTTTCGTATTCCGTTACAGTAAAAAGTTATGTATTTGCTGCTCTTTCGAAAGAATATCAAGCTAATTACTATTGAAAATTATGTTTCGTACCAGTTGAATGTGTTGTTATACATTTACGATAGGTTATTTTTCTATATGAGACAATTTCATTTTGATTAAAAAAACGTTGTCCCAGAAAATACAGTTTTTTGTTATTATTATTAAGTATTACAGTGTTACTAACACGAAATCTACTCATACACAACAATATATATATATTTTCACTTCTTGGAACTAATTTACAATGAAACAGAAACTGAGTTCCTGTATTTACTCAATCAAAACTACACCAATATCCTTCCAGAAACATAGTTTCATTGCGCATCTCCCAATGATTTATTATACTTAATTAAGCCAATGTCAACAGATGACAGGTCACGGCCCCATTTCAGGTGTTAGTCGAGCAGCCCGACTCGGCCTGATAATGCCCGCCCAGACAAACAACAATCTTAAACATTTGCTAAGTGCTAAAGCTATATTTGGAGAGAGCAAGTATTACTTTTAAGAAGTTAAACGGCGACTAAGAAAGTTTTTGGAGGTTAAACAGTGATTGCGGTTTACGGTTACACTTGTTTAAGGAAATTGTGACCACATTAATGCTTGGATAACGAAACATTCAACTGCTCCGGGGATTCGAGGCTCTATCCAGGAGTGGTGGAACAGTTGTATTTTTAAATACATTTCTAATCGTTTTTTTTTGCAATGATCAGATAGGTGGGGTATTTTGATAATCATCTTGTATTGGTGGTAACTTTCCAACGGTATTCAGATCTGTGCAAATTTTTGCAACCTTACTAGTCCAGTCATTTAAGCTTAAATTAGGTAAGAATCTCGGAATTCGAGATACCCAGCTGTAAGTCTGTAAATATTAAGATATTGACACCCTAAAAGTGGTCTCAAAACCTACATATGGTAGGGTGTACGCAACTATTTTCAATGTCAAATGTCACAAATATCAGTTTTATGAACTTTTGAGCAAAACGGCAAGTTTTATCATAAAAGTGTGTAGGAGAAAATTGCTTATCATCTAATTATCTATAAAAATTGTCTCTACGTTTTATTCCTAAGATTCACCATTTCAGAGATACAGCGATGCAAATAGTTGAAAAAGTTGTATTTTCATAAGCTTCCAGACCCCCGTGCGATTGTGCTAGACAGTTAAAATTTTCACAACTGATGTATTTCAGTAGCCTCTATAACATCTAATACTAGAAAAAGCTTAAAACCAATAATGTTTAAGTGGGTTCTTATACAAAACTATGGTTTTTTTTCTCTCACTTGGCCGGTTTTTAACGTGGTTACCCCAGTAAACCTATTCCAGACGACACCTTTTATACGTGATGAACACGTTGTTTATATGGAAGCCTAGTTAAATAATTGTTTTATGTTGTTTTTAGTACCATACATATACGTTTCAGTACATTTAAACTGCTCATTATGGGTCAAAAAGTACGAAATAACCAATTATTAGAATTTCTGTTTGAAGTATAACTGAAAAAAAATACATTTTAAAAATGTTAACTGTCCATCTAACTCGATTATGAACGTGAAGATCCATATTAACCAAATTTAATTTAATGAAACGCAGAAATCTCAAATCTTCTGAATACTGAAAACAACACAAAACAATTATTTAACTAGGTTTCCTTATAAACAACGTGTTCTTCATGTATAAAAGGTGTCGTCTGGAATAGGTTTACTGGGGTAACCTCGTTAAAAATCGGCCAAGTGAGAGAAAAAAAAAACATAGTTTTTGTATGAGAACCCACTGAAACATTGGTTTTAAGCTTTTTCTAGTATTAGATGTTATAGAGGCTACTAAAATACATCATTCGTGAAAATTTTAACTGTCTAGCACAATCGCACGTGGGCCTGGAAGCTTTTGAAAATACAACTTTTTCAACTATTTGCATCGCTGTATCTCTGAAATGGTGAATCTTAGAAGTAAAACGTACAGACAATTTTTATAGATAAATAGAAGATAAGTAATTTTCTCCTTCACACTTTTATGATAAAACTTCCCGTTTCGCTCAAAAGTTCATAAAACTGATATTTGTGACATTTGACCTTGAAAATTTAATATTTGCGTACACCCTACAATAGGGTAGGTTTTGAGACCACTTTTAGGGTGTCAATATCTAAGTATTTACAGACTTACAGCTGGGTATCTCGAATTCCGAGATTTTTACCTAATTTGACTGGACTATACCTACACTAGGTACACAGTGTTTAAAAAGTATTGCAATTTTTTTTGTAAATTATTGTTAATTGTATAATAATTAAATTATTAATTTTTGTAAATTACAATTATATTTGATGTTTGTGCGGATTATTGCTCGTATTTTTTTCGAAAAAAGTAGGACAAGCTTTTTTTCAAGAATTGTGAAATCTTTCTTTATTTTAATCACGATTGTAAATGATATTTGAAGTAGTACCTATATTCGTTCAAATTAGACAGTTTTATCAATATCAAGTAAATAATTGATATGCAATCTCATATTGAATGTCTTAATCTATACTATAATAAAAACGTAGAGGTAAAAATTCTTGTACTTTTTTGAAAAACGCAAAAAAAACAAGTCAGGGATATGTTTTGAGAGTAGGAGAACACATCCCCATACTTAAAAAAAATTGTGTCTCTGTCTGTTTGTTTGTTTGTTTCGACTGACCTCCTAAACGGCTGAAC
The DNA here is from genome assembly GCA_039566165.1 of Maruca vitrata. Classification (NCBI taxonomy): domain Eukaryota; kingdom Metazoa; phylum Arthropoda; class Insecta; order Lepidoptera; family Crambidae; genus Maruca; species Maruca vitrata. The sequence continues at coordinate 6,946,182 of CM076932.1, forward strand.
CAATTTAAATGAAAATTTACACGAAGGTACTTTAAATTCCGGAAAAATGCATAGGATACTTTAAATCACTGAAAGTTAACTGGTTCCCGTGGGATATTCAAAAAACCTTAATAAATGACTGATCTCTGAAACTATTACACCGATTTAAATGAAATTTTGCATGGTGGTACCATACATCCCCGGTCAAGATCTTAAATACTTTTAGTCACAGAAATTCCTGTAGGATAGTTAAAAATCTAACTTTATTAGATCACGTACAAAAATGGTAAAAGTATATCGACCAAAATGAACCTTCTGACTAGGACTATACGGACTACTTTATTGAGCAAAACGTCATAGTAGGGGAGGTAAATGGCTAGATTTGCAGTTACTCGAACAACATGGAATCGGAATAGGAAGATTACGAAAAGTATATTACACTTTCTTTATAAGTGGGGGGACAGCGATTAATACAGGAGGACTACTTGGTAACAAGCTGTTGAAAGAAAAAAGTTATTTGACCGTGTCGGTCATTCAAAGTGCATGTTAAATAATCCACAAAAAGTGAAAAACACATAATCTTGAGATACTTTAGCGCGTTACATTTTGTACGCAGGAGGTTCAAGTTGATATCAAAGTCCTGCTGTATAATAATCTGTAATTTTTTTCTTAACCTGTTTCACCGTGGAGGATGTGTAACAATTCTGGTCCATCTATTGTTCTTTATCCTCGCACATTTTTCATTATATTCCCCGCCCATTGCTACATTAGTTTTGACCAACAACAATACCAGTACGGGAGTGGATGGTAGTATATTTTATTTTTTCTTTTAACTTAATACCTATGATACTCCGCTTCATAGCTTTTTGAAAAACCTTGAGTTTGGACTTCTGATTTTCGGTGGGGGACCAAGATTGTGCCCCATGTGTTAGGATAGGCAGTATGAAAACGTCGATGAATTTGCAGTTCAGTGATATAAGAAGATCACCCTACATATACCGATTCATGGACCAGAAGCTTTTCCAGGCGTTGCCTGCTCTACGGATCATTTCTTTGTCCTACCTGTTTTCGAAGGAGACTGCCTAGCCCAAGTATATACTCCTCTACATATTTCTTTACCTGCCTGTTGACTGCAATTAACCAAATAAGTGGTGCTGGCTGTTGGTCATGACCTTGGTTTTGGATCTATTCATCGTCAGTCAACGCTTTCTGTGCTCAGTTGTTCGAGCATCGACTCAAGTTCTGTCGATGTATGCGTATTTCGACTAGGAAAATGTAATCTGCAAAGCGAATGTTTATCAGTCGCCTATCCTCTACACCAATTCCTTTTGTTGCCTTAGAATATTATAGTGACCTGAAGACTTCTTAGAGCGTGCTACTGAAAGCTTTGGTGATAGGGAGTCAGCCTGTTTAACTCTTTTTGTATGTTGAATGTCAGGCCTTCAGTGTGCAGTTTGATATCGGCTGTGCTTTGATGGTAAATGATTTGGGAAAGTTTTATATATGTGGGTTCGACGTTTTGCTGAAGAAGAGAAAGCTAAATGGGTTGATGTGGGTGATTCCATCGAAGACCTTTGAATAATCCACAAAGGCCAGGTTCCTTTTTATTAACTTCGCTACATTTCTCTATTACCTGGTTTTCGGTATGGAGGTGTTCAGTTGTCCAATATCTGCTTGCTGGCTTACAGTGGTGGTTTGTGTTATTCCAATTGATAGACTGTTCGATATTATCCGAATGTTTATATAGAAGGATATCGCTATTCTAAGCAAATAAAGGGAAATTTATAAACATTCACGTAAAAATGTTGGACATTATCTATCGTATATAAAGATCGTTACAAATAAAATCACATAGATCATTAGAAAACTGGTCAAGTGCCCCTTGGGTATTTGTTGTGTCAACGGTTTTAGTAATTGTTGTTATAGGCGCGATTCTACGGTCATCGCCCCATGGAAACCGTCAGAGATTATTAGTTCTTCATAATCCTGCCCAATTCTTTTAACAGTGTCTTTGTAATTAGCATTAGCAACTATCCTATTTAAGATCACGCACCCCCTCCCGTATGAAGTGTACATACATACACGGCAGAGGTACATGAAAGGGTGCAAGGAGTGTCCCATTTAAAAATCTTACAAGACTGAGTCTGAGTTTGATCAAGACTCCAAAAACTCCCGTTGGGCTCCCCAACTATCACGTTTTTAGCTGGCAAGTCATGTCAAATGCTGTCAGATTTGATGTTATGACATGAGTGTTTAGTTCTTGGTTAGTTAAAGAGATGTCACTATGCTCTATTATTTCGCAATATTGCTTCAAATACTAAAAGTAATTCATAAGTTATAAATTATTAAACTTGCGATTTACGTTATTATCTCATTGTTTAATTACGAATAGGTACAATACAATCTACGAGAAATATACAAAAAACAATGCGCAAAAGTGGCACATAACAAAGTAGCAAAGCAAATACTGACTAATTCGTCACATGGCGACAAACATCCTTTATAGATATTTTGAGACAGTTGATAGGTAGTTTGTATTTAACCTTTTGAAGTTATCCTGATATCAAACATCTATTTTGTGTACTAACTACATAGGTACAGTATGCTGTTTGCAACAATTCAAACCTGTATCTGACAAAAAAATAAAGTTTTTATCGTGGTTTTAGTGCTAAAATGTGAAAAATAATTTTGCGAGTCCTAGCTACCACTCTCCTCTCAGGCTAGATCATTGCTTAGACAAAAAACATATTGTGCGAGTGAATTATCTTTTAGTTGGCCGATTTGTAACGAAAATGTGATATGTTGTTTATCACCTAATATCTGTAAACAATTTTAGGTTCTTTAATAGATATTAATCTAATCAATTACAATTTTATAATTTATGTAGCTTTATTTATTTTTCCTGTAATTTCTTAAAAAAATGCTTCCTGAAATTAAAATGCAGGCAAAAGTTACTATTTTACGCAGACGAAGTTGCGGGCACAGCTAGTTAAACAATAAGTATTATAATTTCGTACAGTTATTGAGAACTACATTATCCAATTACATATTATATGGCTTTGTAGGTATATGGAAATGGAAATGCGTTATATTCAATTGCATAAAATTACAATGATAATATAAAACTTAAAAGCTTTATGACTTAACTTTGGGAGCTTTCCATGTGGACACCACGAACCTTGAGCAAATCTTAAGTAATAAATAAAACTAAATTTTTTCTATTACTAGGTACTCAACTAATACGAGCAGAAGTAGGGAAATGCCAGAAATCTACGAAGATTTAAAGCACCCAAGTCTACGCCCATAAATCCAAAGTAACAGTATGAGCAGAGTTCAAGATAATATATTTTAAAGCTTTTTAACTTGAAAACACGCTTTATTGCGGTTCCGGGCTTAATATTTATAAAGTAATTTCGCAAATGCGACCGCGCTCCGTCAACTGTTCACATGACGTGCACTGTTTTATTAACCCTACACTGCATTCAGTCCCTTATGTGGGACAACCAACAAAATTGCATTTTTTTTGGATTTGAAACATTTAGCGACATCTATGATTACACAAGGCAAGTGATGACAATCCATGGTGTCCATTTAGTGCATTTGTTGAAATTAGGTGGCAGTACTACTCGCTCACTCAGTCATTGAAAATAAAAATTTTGAACTTTAGTTGCGCGCCGCGCGTATTCAATTTGAAAATTTAATAAAAAATAGTTGTTTACGGTATGCAACAGTGGAAAAAATGTTTTTATGTCAAAATATTTGTGAACTTTACAAATGTAAGCATATTTTTTTTATTTGCCTGTGTTTTTATACTGAATTTTCAGAATTACCGTATGTGCCAGATGTGTCACTTCATGCAGTTAGGGTCCTATTTTAGGTATATTTACTGATGTGGTGATCTGGTTTTATTTTAGGTAATGGCTATAGAATATCTTTTCTATAGCTCAAATCAAAAATAATTTGATGGTACCAATAGGCAGTGAAGATAAACAAGACTCTTTAGGTGCTTCAGCACCATCATATGGCAACATCATCATCACTTGAAAGTGACGATGATGTTGCCCTATTTTGATCTACCATCAGGTACAAATCCGCAACTCCATTATCAGGGTCTTGTGATGGTGATATGCAGTAGCCTATATCAACTCTGGCATCACCTTAGTAGAGCACATCTGCTCATGGATGAGCAGATAATCTGCTCTTGGATGAGCAGATGTGCTCTACTAAGGTCTCTAATGTCCTGCGCCAAAATCCACCTAAAAAGCCTAATAAATATAAATTGTTGATGCTGTACGATGATAAAGGATGAGCATACAATTTCGAGATATACTCTGAGATGGAGAATAATTCAGATCTGAGGCTACCTAATAAGTCTGATTTAGGCAAGAAGGAAAAACGGTATCCAGAGGAATAGGTATGCAATGTAAATGGCACAGATATCATCACCGTAATGTAGTATGACACAAACTTGTGGTGTTGTCTTCATCTTTTTTAGGAAAAGAGCCTACTCTAAAAGTAAGAAGGTTTTTTAAAAAAACAAAAGCAATTTTATAGATATTCACTGCCCAAAAATTGTACCCAACTACAATCAGTACATGGATGGAGTCGACGGTCGACCTGCTCGAGTTATTCCTGGGGAAGTATAAAATAGAGATGAAGACAAAATAATGGTATTTGAGACTTTTTACCATTTCCTAGATAACATCACTATATTTATACTGAAGATATAGAGATAAAATCACCATATAAATAGTTGGTTGCTATACCGAGGAGCTGGGGAGATTCAACAAAGAGCTACGCCGCTGAAATTCTAGAGAAGGCTTCAAGCTAGAAGTGGCAAAGAGCCTTTGTACGTGTGTTCAACAATATCCAGCATAAAAGGCTGGCCGTCTTGCAGGAAATTATCTGATAGAGACAAGAATATAGCGAAAGCCAATATAGCAACTCTTCCCATTCGTCTGGTCTGGTCTGGTTTGGTGTGATGGGGTGGAGCACTTTCCTATGTGTGGGGGTATAAGCGCCAGTAATGTAAGAATCCTGGCTGCAATGGAAAGTCGTTTGTTGTGGTTAAAAAATGCAGAATCGAACTTTGTTTCCTCACTCCACCTCTAGATATATTAGCAAAATTAGGTAGGCCACTGCATGATGTGCCATATATGGAACTGAATAAAAAATTAAATTTTCTCCATTAATATTAATTTTTTATTTTTTTACCCGTCCTTCCCGGGTTCTAGACCACAAGTATGAACTGATAATTTTTTTTATATTGAAAAAAGAAAAATCATGCAGTGTAGGGTTAACTTTAGCGCACTTATCTCCACATTAAAGAGATTGCGCCCTCAATTTTTATCTTATGCCTTAGGGACAACGTGCAGGGATGTAGAATGGAGTTTTTACTGTGTGTAACTTGGTCTAACTTTAGATTACATTACTGTTGTCCCCCTTATTACAATGTGTCTGTGACTTTGAACATTTGACATAATCCTATAAATTCTACAAATTAGCAACGAAATTGCTTCCATAGAGTTGTAATAAAATTTTCTACCTCTGTTAGGCACAGAAGCACCTGTGTCAGAAAAAAATCTAAAAGGGAGAATGTGGTACGTAGTAACTAAAAAACCGTGACGCTTGCAGAGGACAAACTATAATCTCCATCAGTTTAACAGCCAGCTGTAATACAATTAAATGCAGAAAACTTTTTTGTACGATTTGCGCAGGTACCCCAAACGTACCAATTGAATCCTAACCTCATGAAATCCGAGTTGGACTTAACTAGGTCAAAAATCGGTTGATATTAAGTATCCTGGGTAACTTAACTGTTATGATGAATACAAAGAGATGTAAAATGAAGTGCATCATACATGAACTCAGTCTAAAACAACATATTTGCCAATTGGGATAGTCGTATATAGTTAATTCAATTATACACTAAATGTTAACACGATGTAGCAAATCTTACTATTTGAAACTATTAAATATAAAAAACTATTAAATATAATATTTAATTCTAAAAAAGTTTTAAAGACACAGCCCAAACGGTGCATCCATTAGCGAGTGCAGTTTCGGCAGTAACTGCACCAACGCATCCAGATAAGTGAATGTGCAATGTGCATCCGTGTCCATTCAAGCGGTGACTCAAATCGACAAAAACCCGTACGCTCGATTTTCCGACTTGCGCTTCAAAATGTCGAACGCTGTACAGTAAAGATACAGGCAGTGAAGAAGGTGCTATATGAAATGTTAGACGCAACGCCTTTTCTGTCATCCTCATTGATTATCTTGGATGGATTAGCTATGGCTAACGCATATATCAATCATACCAGTGCATCAGAGTATTATGCAATTTTAAACTGTCAAGGTTACACACATTAGGATACTGAATATGTTCGGAATATTTACCATGTTGTTTTGATTTAATGAGCTCCCGATATTTCGGCACTGTTGCAAGCGCGCAAGCTTTTATTACGCAAAACACTGTGTTGTGCCTAATAAAAGACTAAGAAAGAGGGTAGACCGATATCTTCTATCTCTTCCGTCAATCTCGCTACGCTACAGTGCCGAAATATCGGGAGTTCATTAAATCAAAACAACACAGGGTAAAATGACCTCTAACATTGTATTCCTTGTGTCATTCCCCACCCAGCACTATTCAACAAAGAATACGTCACTCTTATTAATTTCACTGTGTCCTAAGTATCCAATGAAATGGTTGTTGCATACAAAGCCGTGTTTGTCCTTTTTGTCGTTTGGATTTGCAATGGAGCCATAAGGATAGTCAGCTAGGATTGTCATGTTCCAGTATTTGATAATTCCGTTTACAAAACAGATTAGGCATTTTTTGTGTCGTCCACCTTATTTGATTTTCCAGGAATTTAGGGCGCTCTGGGAAAAATTGCAAATGCCTACTTGACCACGGTGTACCATTGTTTAGTGGCGGTGTCATAGTGCACTCTCTGTTTCCTCACTCGTATATGTCTGTGAGGTGGCAAAGCGCAATAACCAATAAAGATCTTAAAAGCCTTACAAGGTGTTCAAATCACGGCATCCGCCGACTTCCAGACACCAAGCTAAGTAATTACTTAACAGAAAAACTCGCATTTTGGCCAGACTGGAGACGAACTGATGACCTCTCGGTACTAACGCTCGGCGCTTACCACCAATAGACCAACAAGGCAGCAATGTGCGTGGAGCTTAAACCTCCAATGAACGTAAACATATTTTTGCGAGATCCAAAGCGAAATATTTACGAGTACATTTCCTGTGCCGTGTTTCGCATACCAGCACTAGCTCAGCATTGGACTGCAAAGAGTATTCGCGATCGTCATTCCGTTGCTTATTAAAGCTTCGCCAGTTGGAGTCACGTTTAGCTCCACCCATAAATAAATGTACAAAATGGAATCACTTTACATTTAAAGGGTGGGAGAATCGTAATCTGGGGAATAAAAACCCAACGACCTTTCGGGTCGTGACTGCTTGTACCCCGATCTTGGAACCGCTGAAACATCGCTTCTGTAGATGAGATAAGGTCTAATTTGCATCGCAGCGGTTTCCTTCTCTGAAACGGGGAATACATCGGATAAATGACGTTTTTTGTCAAGCCACAATACCGCCGCGCAGACTGATGTACTTTGGTAAGTGAATTTACGCGTTTTTGTGGAACCTAATGTCCAGTTGCAGAGGTTTTGGGAGGATGTCGGCTCTACTCTGTTTTATTAAATCGTTTGCAGGCGGCGCCATGACAAATGAAAAGTAAAAGATGAAGTAGAGAGGTTACGTAATAGATTTTATTAAATTATTTGAATTTATAAACATTTTGACAACATATTAATTTTTTTTCACTATTATTTAAAAAGAGATATTTTAGATCTGAAGGACCATTTTTAGTTTGATTGATTACTGTTGAACATGAAGGTTTTCAATCAATTATGTTCACGGCGGCTGATCTCTCGATGGAGATCAGCAAACATGAGTGCACTGTCTGTTTCCATTCTTTTGTTCTTCTTTCTTATAGTTCAGTGAAAAGGCAATCCGATGATTGGCGAGACATCAGCTTAAAATTCGCCTACTTTCTGACTTCGAGCTGAGTAATTTTTTTGCAAAAGTACCTATTCTAATTTAGCCCGGCCCCGGCTCGAATCGGGGACTTCTCAGTAATTCCGGCGCACTGTACCACGAGGCGGTTACGTTCAAACATTATCTCGGTCAACTATCTGTAATAACTGTAGCGTGTATCTATTTATTAATTAAATGCGCTGCAGTTAATAAATTACAGTATAAGTAAATTGTTGCGGACCCGCCCGCATGCATAATGACCTAATAATGTATGCTTCTGTCGTGGCAAACTAAATGTAGGCCGGGTGAAACAGAGTGGCTAGTATTTTCAGTCTCAGTACACTATACTATACCTACTGAACGTGCCATAGAACGGCCGTTCGTCTAATATAAGCGCTGTCGGCAGAGATATACAAAAGTACATAAATATTACACAACATCACATACATTGATCTGATCCCGTGGTAAGTTGCTTAAGCACTTGTGTTACGGATATCAGATATATAAATATGATACGACTTTAATATATTCAATGGCCTAATGATTACAGTTATTTCCTACCATGCGAGAGGTCAAGAGTTCAAACCCCGCCCAGTACCACTGAGTTTTCAAATACTTTGTTGACCAACCCGCACTTAGCCAACTTGGTTGAAGGCCTGATCGCTCTAGTTTAGACTTGACCAGCAGTGGGGACGTATATGGAATTATCACGATGATCATCATTAACAGATGATCATCATGATCAGTCCTACATCATCATATCATCAACAGATGATGATCATGATATTTAATAACACACCTAGTCACAGAACACACACAGATATTCGTCACAAATATTTGTGACGGGTGGGAATCGAACCCAAAACTCTCGGCACCGTAACCAGGGTCTCTAACCACTGTTCCACCGAGCCAGTAAATTTTTCGTACTCCATAGTGGCTAGTGTTTTCAGTTTCAGCATGCTCTACATATCTACCTATATATGTGACATAGAACGGCCGTTCGTCTAGCGCCACCGGCAGGGATCGACATGAAAACCAATTTCGACATTTACTGTTATGTGCTAGGTATTGTCGTTTGGCCCCGGGTTCGATCGCTGGTTGGGACATTAGGCCTTTAATGGCTCAACTAGTTATCGAACCGGCGAACACGAGATATTCAAATTGGGTTAGGTCTACGAAACATTCGCAATAGGAAATGGAAATGGGACTTGATTTCCTTGCGCATTTTAACTAACATGGATACGTTAGATACGTATGTACAAAACATTGATGTTTTGTATATTAGTACTTCTTGCACACTGGAATCGGGAGAATCTTTCACAAAAAAATTCATCTCTTGGATCCCCCTATCTATTATAAAAACGCATCAAAATCCGTTCGGAATTTTAAAGATTTAGGATACATACATAGGGACACATAGGAAGCGACTTTGTTTTATACTATGTAGAATATATTTGTGCATATCACTGTTGTTTCTCATATCCCTAACATAAGTACTTAAGCTACATAGCACGGAATCAAAACCATGTATGTATATGATATAAATATATGGACACAAAGTTTTGAAACTATTCGAGTCAATCTAATGCGAGGTAATATGTGTATACGGTTATGGTTTACGTACGTCAAAGTTAACTTTTGACCACGGTAACCGAACCGAAACAAACAGTTAGTCCTATACCTAAGAACGCGGTAAGTCCCGTTTAAATATTTGATACTAATTAAGGCACAAACTTCCGCAGACCTTCACCCAGCGAATCCCTACAAAGTGCTGTAACAACTAATTTATGCATAACCACTAGCATATTGTCAAGTTCTAAATGATATACGAGAGTTGCATTCGTCGCCTCTTCCGGTTCCGCCAAAGTTGGCTACCAACATTAGCGCGTATTGTGAAGCTACCAGGAACATCGGAATTAGAACAATATGCCTCTGTTGAAACTGAACATAATAGGCGACGTTAATACGTTGTTATGCATAGTAATTTATGCATAAATTAGTTTATTTTGGTACATTTCATATATGTCCCAACCGAGGGGCTCAAACTACCCAAAACTAAAGATACAATCTTCTACGAAAAAGTCCTACGCTAGCCAATTACATGTACATGTACAATGTGACAGTTTCTGCACAAGAGTGCAATTCCATACAAAGTTTTCCTTCGCGCTAAAATCGTCAAAAAATATAATATGAAAATCAAATTAGACAGTACATTGTTACGTGGCGATATTTGAACTGCAACGACTAAGCCTTCAACACGTCATTTGGGACTTACCGCTTACCGCTTACAGCGACAAAATATAAGATATTTTGTCGCTATTGTCATGGTTAAACAATACCCAATTATCCAAAAAGGCAATTACAATTAAATATTACTGGACATGCTAAGTACTAATAATGTAGTCCATTTGATAACGGTAATAGCGTCCGTTACTAAAATTTTTTGGACAGTATCATCAACCAAATCCTTTCTAATATTATAAATACAAAAAAGCTCTATCGTGTTTTCATGATACCTACCTACACAGATGGTAGAGAGCCTGGTAAAAGATATCCGCTACTCTTTAACTGACTTTGCAATAAGAGATTTATGTTTTACGCTATAAACATCGGGGTAGTCACAGGCGAAAACAACAGGCTAACAACATATTTATTAGATTCAAAAAGCTTTTGCTGGAATGAAGTAAGAAATGTATAAAATAAAGGCGAAATAACTTAGTAGCAATAGTTTTGTACAATGACTATATATATTAGGACCGTATGATGACCACAATACCGAGCTAGCCGAGGACCACGGTCCGCACTGAATAAGGCAGTAAAAGGGTTTTGTTTCGTTGACCATAGTATAAACCGTATAAGTAAGACATAAGTTACCTACGTAGAATACTGAAGGATTTTCCTGGCTTTTTTCCTATTGTATTCTAAACGTAGCAAGCCACTTTAGACAATTTGGAGTGCTTTGCGTGGGTCATTTAGGATTGTCATCTGCAAAATTATGGTAGGGAAGAAACATAAGGTACACACACTTATACGCACACTTTTGTTTTTACTGAAGCACTTGGGTGTTCTCTATTGAGATTGACTGATGAGATTGACGAAGATTAAAGCAAAACGAGCCTCGAGCTACCGAGTGAAACATACGTGTTATTCTTTGCTCCGTACATTTTCTACAATTAAAATAGCAAAAAGTTATTATTTACCCATAAAGTTGTGATATTTAAATAGTTAAGAGTACGACATAACAACCAGTGAAAAGTGTTTTTCAAAATTAAGTTTTTATAAAAAGATACAACCAAAACAATTTCAAAAACTATAAAAACGGCCACTGCGCTGCGAGCCCGCTGTCACCCCGCGCCGCCCACTGCCCCGCGCTCCACCCCCGCTCCGTGCTGCGTTGTAGCGTGCGAGTATACTTGCCCGCTACTTGCCCACTGGACAATTTATGAGTGAAACATGTCATCAGTTGCGGTAAAATTTGGCTGCTGTGAACGACAGGCATCATCACCAAATGCTCTAAATTGTCAAGCTTGTAAATATAAATATCATTTGGATTGTATAAACATAAAAAAACCATTCAAGGAACTATCGATCGAATATAAGGCAACATTCAAGTGTCCATCTTGTCTAAGTAAATTACCCAGGACAGATAATACTGATACTCCAGTAAGAGGAACCTCGAACCAAATAGCAAAGGATAGTTGTCCGACCGATCTTTCACCGAATCACGTCAATCCTTTGCGGGGTAGCCAGCCGCATCAAAAAGGTGCATCAAACGTGACTGCTGAAAGTATTCGGAGTATCATCAGGGAAGAGCTTGCAGTTGTATTGGATAGTTTTAAAACCAGCATTGTAAAGGAATTTGAGCTTAAAACCAAGACGGTCCTTGACAGATGTGACCAGATCTCCAGCTGCCTTCAAGAAATCGAAAACCAACAAAAAGAATTAAAAAAAGATATTAAGTCTAACTCTACGCACATAAATCAATTGGAAACTGAAAATACATCCTTGAAGAATACAGTCAGTGACCTAAACTCGAGGATTTGCCAAATAGAACAGCACGCAAGAGCGACTAATTTAGAGATCCAAAACGTGCCAGAATTTAGATCTGAAAACCTGGTTTCTACTGTAAAGCAAATTGCAGCGGTCACAAATTGTCACCTAGAAGACAGTGACGTTCAGTTGTGTACAAGAACCGCAAAAATAAATAAAGATAGCCTGCGACCTAGATCAATAGTCGTAAAGTTTACCTCACAACGGTCGCGCGACAATTTCCTGGCTTCAACCCTGACGTTTAATAAAAAAGCCAAAACTCCAATAGACAAGCTAAACACGAGTCATCTTGGCATCGCCGGTGACAAGAGACCGGTTTATGTGGTGGAACATCTGTCTCCTGTACTGAAGTCCCTTCATGCTGCAGCCAGAACCAAAGCAAAGGAGCTTAACTACAAATTCGTTTGGGTGAGAAGTGGTAAGATTTTCATGCGAAAGACTGAAACATCTGAGTATAGATTAATTAAAAGTAACCAAGATCTCTTAGATATAGTTTAATTTTGATACAACTTTATTTTAATTTTATTGTTATTAAGTTCTAAGCGAAATTGTTATATTATTAAATTGATGTCAATTGATTCCATAACAATATATTACCAAAATGTAAGAGGACTAAACTCAAAAGCAGCTGAGGTACGTAAACAAATAATTAATAATGACTTTGATGTGTATGTGTTTACTGAGACTTGGCTCAATAGTGGTTGTTTCGATGGCGAACTTTTTGACAGCAGATATAACGTGTACAGGCGAGACCGTGAAACATCGGCTTCTATTAAAAAAAGAGGGGGCGGTGTGCTTATAGCCGTATCCAACCGATTTATGTCAACGCGTATTATGGAATATGAAAGTGATTGCGAAGACCTCTGGGTCTCAGTATCATCCATGTCAAGAGGAAAGGCATCCCAGGTGAATATTTGTGCGGTATATTTACCACCACCGGTTACAATAAATAATTTAAAATCTTTTGTCGAAAAAGCAAGTTCAAACTTGCAACTACAGGCTGAACACGTATGTACCTTAATCGCTGGTGACTTCAACATGGGTGGTATAACTTGGCAAAAAAATAATGATGATGATACACTTGGCATGACTCCCTCTGACTATGATAATTGTGATATGTTGTGTTACCTCGTCGACTTTATAATGCTAAACGATTTCAAACAATTTAACACTGTTGCAAATAAAAAGGACAAAATCTTGGATTTATTACTCTGTAATCGGGAGGGGCTATGTATTAAGGAATGTCTGCAGCCTATACGAAATGTGGATACGTTTCACCCACCACTTGAACTGAAATTAAAAATTACGATAACTCCTCCTAAGATATCAGCCCCTGTAAAGCGTCTTAACTTCCATAAGGCAAATTATGAAGCAATCAACACTTCACTTGATGCTATTCAATGGATAGAAGAGTTCAGTGTGTGTTGTAATGTAAATGATATGCTAGTTCGTTTTTATCAAATTTTGCATGACACTATTACAAAATACGTCCCTATGACCGTAACCAATAAGGGTTCTTATCCGGTATGGTTCTCCTCGCAACTCATATTTCTCCTGAAACAAAAGCATAAGTACCACAGAAAATTCAAAAAGTACGGTAATCCACTACACAAAATAGAATTTGAATATCTGCGAGGGGATTGTGATAGAAAAATTAAAGAATGCTATAACGATTACATCAATACAATTGAATGTGACATAAAGAAAAACCCAAAGCGCTTTTGGACACATATCAAGAACCTACGAAAGAATAGCTCTACATATCCATGTACAATGATGCATAACAACACCATCTCATCGGATATCAATCGTATCCCTGATCTGTTCGCGGCCCACTTCTCGTCAGTTTATGAGAAAAGTGATAACAATGCTGGTAACGATGCTCATAACCCAACATCACGTCATGCTGAAGGATTTGACATGATTGGATTTACACAATTCAGTATTTCCGACGTTCAAAAGAAGCTGGAAAAGCTTGATACTACAAAAGGTGTAGGCCCGGATAATATTCACCCGATGCTGTTGACTAACTGTGCAAGTACTCTGGCACCGCCCTTGACAATGCTGTATAATCGATCTTTGGAAACGGGCATATTTCCTGACATATGGAAACAGGCTAGAGTAGTGCCGATTTACAAGTCTGGCAAAAAAGAGTGCGTAACCAATTATCGACCCATATCGATTCTCTCAGCAATGGCAAAGGTTTTCGAGTCATTGGTTCATCCAGTATTGTACAACCACGTCCAAAAATACGTCTCCACTGATCAACATGGCTTCATGGCCAAACGATCAACTAACACCAACTTGATGATCTATGCATCTGAACTTATGGATGCAGTTGATCAGGGGCTACAGGTGGATGCAGTTTACACTGATTTTTCTAAAGCCTTTGACAAAGTAAACCATATGATTCTTTTGGAGAAGCTGGCCGCATTCGGGGTTGCGGATGACTTGCTGGATTGGTGTCAGTCCTACCTTATGAACCGGTCATCAAGGGTTGTCGTCGATGGCGAACAGTCCGATTCCTTCTTTTCACATTCGGGTGTGCCCCAGGGCTCAATACTTGGACCACTACTTTTCAACGTTTTTGTTGATGATATATGTAATTATATCAAACACAGCAATATTTATCTCTTCGCTGATGACCTAAAGCTCACTAAAATAGTCTCGTGTACCACTGACTCATCAAAATTGCAGGAAGATCTTATTGGGCTCCAGAACTGGTGTACAGATAACAAAATGTTCCTGAATCCCAAAAAATGTCACCACATCAAGTTCACCAGAAAACGCAACAAGGTTCTTTCTGATTATACCATAGCAAACGAGAGTTTAGACGAAGTCTCAGTCATTAGGGATCTAGGTGTCTTAATAGATACACAACTGCGGTTCACAGCTCACATCGACAAAGTTATAAATGATGCAAATAAATCGCTTGGTTTCATCTTGAGAAGTACCAAAGACTTCAAAAAACCGCATTCCATCATCCTACTCTACAATAGCTACGTGCGAAGCAAGCTTGAGTATTGTGGTTCGGTTTGGTGTCCAACCTACAATGTTCACATGAATAGGCTAGAGAGAGTGCAGAAAAAATTACTACGCAGCCTGTCATACCGCTTCAGACCTCCCAGGAACGTAAAAACCTACCATGAGAAACTCAAGCATTTTAGGTTGGATTCTCTTTCTGTGCGGCGAACCCTCACAGACATGTCTTGCTTGCACAAACTATTGAACAACCATATCGATAGCCCTAAGTTGCTCAATAAACTAAATTTTAATATTCCGACTCATTTACCGCGACACCCGTGCGGTTTGTTCAAAAACAAACGGTATAGGACTAATTTAGGCCGTAGCTCGCCCGTGTTTCGATTGTCTCGTCTGTATAATGATTTAACTAAAAAATTACCTGAATTGGACATAAACTTTCAAAGCCTCGCTAAATTTATACATATTTTAAGGTTAAACGTACCTCAGCTAGTAATGTAATACTATTTCGTAAGCCCTTCTTATTCATACCTATCCTATTATTATTCAAAATTGTATTTCTTGTTATTTCATTTTTTATTCCAGCAACAATATTTTTGTATTTGTATTTTTCACTTATGCAGGATGTGGTTATCTTTAATTATAAGTGCAGTTAAGGCGTTAATTCTATCTCATTGTATAATAAATATGTAATGCTGTAACTTATGTTGATAATCCAATAAATAAATAAATAAATAAATAAATAAATACAGCATCTTGGAATTGGTTGGAAAATATAATTCAAATATGTCCAGGATCTAAGAAGATTAAGAATAATTTATAACTGTTCTAGTCAAGTTAGACAAGTAATTAAATAAAGTGTTAGTATTTATTTGATTTGTAGGTTAGAACTGTACAGAATGCGATACCAATGCTGTTCAAGGCATTGTTATAATTGGTTCACTACACCAATGAGGTCGACATTAATTTAATTTGCTTTGTAGTTTTAGTTAAGTAGTTCGAAAGTAACCTTCTTACTGTAGTCTATGGTACTATGTAGACTATGACGGTTGGTTATGTTAGTGTCGTTGAAAGTAGAACAATAAAGCACTTCCGGCCACGTTCCGGCACGCGATTGGTCCATTTTTTGTTTTGTTAAGACCTAATGGATATTAAATGTTGACGTAGAAAGGGTGATAAGATATATTCTGTATTATTTATAACGTTCTACTTGATAAACTTCTGTAATCATTAGAAAATAAAAATTTTCTTCCTTTTTTAGCGTCAGTCAGAGATAGAACAATGAGTAAATTGAAATAATTTATATGCAGCAACTTAATATCCCTAATAAGTAGAGCTAAGCCATAATTTAGTGTTAAGATAACTTTAAGAAACGCGATACGAATACGATACTAAACAGGGGGAAGGAGCATGTACTTAAATCTTATAAACCATAAATGCGTTAAGAGAAAAGACGAATTTTCTCACGCTTGGAAATAAGCGGAATATACAAAGGTGAGGGACCAAATAAATAGCAACACGCGCAAGACGCTTATTTGATTAACACACTTCACAAGTCACGGGCCACAGTGGACGTAATGACCGTAAAGAAATTTTCATATTGGTGCAGCATTTTTGCGTAGTAGTAAGCTTTAAAGTTTTCTACAACTGGCTAAGGTTGAGCCTGACTCAAGCACGTACCTAAGCACATTAATTATTGTATAGCCATACATTTTTTTTATTGTATTTTATTATTAGTAATTTGTTGTTGCAGCGGCTAGAGAAATACATAATTTATGAAAATGTCTGTAAGCTTTTGACACTGAACTACTTATCACGTTTCTTGAAATACGGCCTAGTGGACAGTCAAACATACAGTCAAAGCTAATGATAATATGGTCCCGTTTTTACTCTTGTGGAACGGAACCCTAACGGAAAAGGGATACCCATGAAACTTATATAAGAAATTATGGCTAACAAAATGCTACTTCATGTTTCCTTATAGGAAACAGACAAGGACGAAGCACGTATGGCGATAACGACGAACACATATTTATTTTACGATAAAGAAAGCGATATTTTGAGTTATTTCAGATGTCGTCTAATAGGAAGAGGAGAGTGTGTACCGGAAATATATAAACGCTATTCAACAAAATCATCTCTAGGGAGATTGTATAGCGCCAATCGCGGTTGCGAGCTTACTTTCATTGCTCAGGAAAGATAACAGATGACTTAAAAAGTAAAAATATATTCGACTCTTTCATCGGTTGCAATGAATAAAAATATCACTTATATAAAACGACAAGGACATTATTACGATATGTTTGTTTGAACCTTCTGGGTACATAAAAATATACAACAGTTTAGGCTATTATTCGTCAATCTTACTGTCAGTCTTATTACACTGTGGCTGGACAAACAAAACAGCTTACCTAAGTAGGTCGCAACAATTAAACAATTTTACAGATTATTATTCTTAATGGATCTTAATTAACACGGAAAGCATTATAAAAAGCTCTATGCTAAGCATCATTGCATTATGTCATTTAACGCTATTTTATCACAGTGAAAAACTAGAACTGAAATACGTAAAACGGAAAGTATATTTGAGTTTGTGTATCCACTGTCGATTCTGATATCCGTTACCCAAGTGCTTAGGCTTTTCAGTCAATGTATGTGATGTGTAATATTTATTTATTTATTAACCTGTACGTACATTTTGATGGTGAGGCGTTTTTCATTTATCAATTCTAGCTAAGTAAACACATGTACGAGTAATATAGCCTCGTTGAGCGAAATGCCCGCATCGCACACTATACCACCTATAGTCCGCCCCAATCCCCATATAGGTCACGTCAATTAAACCCGAACTGAGAATTACTATGCATTTATTATCAGACCCGCACGCCACTGCGCCTACGGTCTGTTACTTAATACTTTATGGTAAGAACCATAAATACTTTATAGGGTATTGAAGGAATCAGACGTACACAGACCCAATAAGGAAATGATGCTTCGTTGTAGGTATGTTTCTGTTTACCGATGGAATTTGTAGCAATCTATGCCGTGTTAATTCCTAGTACAAATTACAAGTTATCTTATCGCTTAAACGACGATCTCATGACTGCTTACCAACAGATGGAGAGAGGTCATCTCGTTAGCCCATTATAAAAGAAAAAAAAACAGTTATAATATAACATACATTGATTGTTTCGATTCTGAATCGGAGTAAGTTGCTTAAACACGTGTGTAACTGATATTGGGAACCACCATGGTATACATAATTATATAAATAATACACCCCGACAAGGAACAACAATCAAACATCGATATTGATCACACAAATAATTGGCCCGAGTGGGAATCAAACTCACAACCCTTGGGACAGAGAAAGGGGGATTAACCAATGCGTTATCGTTATCAAAATATGAAACGGTACAAAGCTATTTGACCTTTAATTGAATCATTATTAACCGTCTTAGACAGTATTAGACCTTGCAGGCCACTTCACTGACTTGACTAGTTTAGAGTATTTCCATCGAAGGTTGAAGCCATCTTCAGAACACGGCCTCGCGAAAGCCTTCTTCTTAATTAAAAGTTATTGTTTCCACACGTGGGGCCCGGACGGGGATCGACCTCAGTTCTCAGGGGAAGGACTTTGGAGGTTACTTGAAGAGGTACTTTGAGAGGGACTATTGTACCTACTGTATAAATGGGTACTCTATTTTGTGTAAGTGATTTAAATGATGATATAACACCTAATTGTTAATACTGTTTGTGTTGACATTTTGCGTTTATAAAAATATCGTATCATGTCTTTCTAGTAAAGTATCAGCACTACTTAAATCTCAGTGAAGGATGATCATACTATATAGTTTACATATATTAGGTACTTTGTTTTATTTTTCATCAAATATGTGGAAATATGTCGATAGTGATCCATCAACAAACAGCCAAAACTACTGAAATTTGGCATGCTGGTAGATGTCATGACGTAGGCCAAGAAAGGATTACCCGAAGCGAAGCGAAAGCGGAACACTAGTCAAAATATGATATCTGAATATAATTTAAGCAGGAAGTTATTAAATTATTTGTCACTTACCTCACCAAATGCATTACACGAATTTCTCGATATAAGCCTTTACATTCCTCTTAATTCCAATCGCATTAGGCCTCAAATCGACTGAAAAACAAAAGCAATATTTCCTCCGCCGCTTTGGTGGCAAATTGCGACCGCTTTCAAAGAAAGAGCATATAAATGAATGCTTTTGATCACATTTATTTGCGAAGGGCGGGTTTTATGAATAGCACGCGGGTGACAGGTTTCGATTAGTCCAGGGGACAATTTATTTTAGTTTTTTTTCATAAAAGCAAAAAAAATAACTGGTTGAGTAAAGTTGGTGGATGTTCACATAACGTTTTAGTTTTACTTGCATTATTAAAGAATAAATATATATAAACAAACAGAAATTAAATAAAACTATTTATGTTTGAATAACATTCGGGTACGTAATATTTTCAGATAAATGCGTCAGATTACCATTGTTAATACTGTCTCATAATATCTTAAAGTTGTTATACTTACTGAATATTTACTATTGCTTACTTTATAACTGAAGACAGAGAGAACAATAATTCAAATTCTACCGAAATACTTGTTCTGTTTGTTTTGCGCAGTACGAGTAATTATTATCCCCATAAATTGCCTGTGGCGGGCCACGATTGGCGGTGTGAGGAGACAAACGGTGAACGGTTAGGCTGTCCCTAAGATTACATTGAATGGAAGGTGAGTGGATTGGCATGCAAACGGTCAATTTGTTATGCCAT